>ML682013.1:20178999-20229848 GCA_007922195.1 Podocnemis expansa
CGAAACAACCGTTGCGAAACAACGTTGTTTCGCCCACGGTCTAGGTTTTAACTGTTTCAAAACAACCGTACGTCGTGTGAACAGCTGAAATCTTATTTCGAAACAACCTCTGTTGTTTCGAAATGAGGCTGTGTGAACACAGCGTTGGAGCATATGTTAGAGCTTTACACCCCAGTCTCAATATCGATATATATTCAGTGGTACCTCTGGGAACCCAGCTGCCAAAAATAATTGGTTAAATATTCCCTGATCACCATCCCTGGGCATATAAAGAACATCAACAATGAAACGCTATTGATACTTTTCAGTGTTTGGCCCTTGAAAATTTGGGATACTTGTGTGAGGAGCTAAATTTCCAAGAAAGACATTAATGATGTTATGCTAAAAACAAAGGAAAGTTCTTATTTTGAAATAAGTTAATTCGAATTAACAGTTTGTTAATTCAAATTAAGGGAAAGCCTGCTTTTGAAATAGCTGTTGTTTCAAAATGGTTATTTCGAAACAAGGCCATTCGGACTCATTGTTTTGAAACATTTGTTTCGAAACGATGGTGTTGTTTCAAAACAACGTGTCTGAACGCCATTGTTTCACAACGACCATTTTGAAACAACAGCTATTTCGATTAGATACGAGCTTTAATGGTTTCGAAATAACGGCCATTATTTCAAAACAAGAGGTCCCGTTGTTTCGAAATAATGGTGTGTTGTGTGGACATGCCGCTTCTTATTTCGAAACAACCTATGTTGTTTCAAAATAAGAAGCCTGTGTGGACATACCCTTAAAGTTTAAATCCCAGTTGTAGCATGATGCAACTCCTGTAACCCAAGGACCTATGTTATATTCACATTTATAATATGCTGCACAGACTGAAGAGCAAATTAGTATACTGTAGTTCTAAAGGGGTAGCCATGTTAGTCTAGTTTTGCAAAACAAGCAAGGAGTCCTTTGGCACTAAAGACTAAGAAATTTACTTATTGTATGAGGTTTCATGGTAGAAAATCCCACAAAGTCAGATGCTTGGAAGTATACTATAGAAATCATTCAAGTGCCGAAAACTATTGCAGATGCAGGACATTTTACCAGTTTTGGTGAAAAAATGTATTAGGGTGGTTGCCTTCTGCAACTGGTATGCTAAATATAATGGTTCACCCCATTGTGATTACAGAATCCTTTAAGTTTTATTTGTGAGCATAATAGCTTTGGCTTGCTGGAAGAAGAGAACAATTTGATGAATACATAAAGCTGGCATACCGAGTCAGATAAGGTCCCTGTTAATTATACCCAGAAGACAAACCAAGTTCAGCAGGTCTGAATATTGAATTCCTGTAATAGTAATGATGGCTTGGGTTAAAGCATCATTAAGGGAGGGACTGTAAGATCTGAGGCGTTGGTGTTTGTTTGTTTGTTTGTTTGTTTGTTTGGCTAAGCAATAACAGCTGTATTAGGAAAGACAGAAGCCAAAGCTAAGAAACGTGGTCACATCCGCACCCCATCCCCTTCATTCAACGTAACACTGGGCAGTTAAGAAGAAGCTAGTGTCTTAATAGTACCTACCACCACCAGATAAACCAACAGCTCTCAGGATCTTTAAAGGAAACTTTGATAACCTTCTGCCTGGCAAAGAATCACTTAGCAACAGCTGTGGTAGAAAAATACACATTTCTGTATTGTTTCTCTTATGTACCCACTACTCCATAGTTTGTTTGAATGGATCTTTGATTGTTTCTGTCTATTGCATAACTAATCATGCAATATTTAAATGAAATAGGTGGGATATGACTGGCTGAAGAACTGTTTTGTAATGGGCTAGAACTGCTGTTTTGTAGCACATTTATTAAAATGATCAGTTAAAATACCACTAAACAGGACCCAAGTTTTAACATTATAGACTTAGGTTCAAGAGGAAATTATTTGGAACCTCACTCCAGGACACAAACCAAGCTGCCAGGCCTCAACACCCTGCCAGCTGTTTTTACAGCCCCTGGTGTCCTCTTCTGGCCACCAACCATCTGCCTTACTGGGAATACAGACCCTGTGTATTCCATTTTGGCAATTGTTAACAAATAGGGTATGTCCACACATGCTATTTAAATCAAAACTGGTTATTTCCATTTAAAAAATGGTCGATCCACAAGATGTTCCCTTATTTTGAAATGACGAACTCCCTCATTTCGATATAAGGAAAGTCATATTGATATAATAAAATCTAGTGTTATATCGATATGATGGTTAAATCTAAATTGTTATTTCAAAATAACACAGTGCGGACATGTTATTTCCATTTAACTGTTAAATCAATTTAACACTTTTTGCCCTTCTCCTTCCCAGGTGCTTTCCTTTCTCTATATATTGGGTGGGAGCATGGCTTTGTTGCCACACCTCCCATGGTGCCTCTCATAAATCGAAATACCAAGTCCTGTCCATGGACAAGCTATTTTGATTGAGTTTCTAGTGGGGACCTGTTAAATCAATTTAACTTAAATCGATTTAATGATTTTTATATTGATTTTATTAAATTGATCTAAGTTAAATCGATTTAACTATGTAAGCATGGACATAGCCGTAGAGAATAAGGTAAAGCTCCATCACTGGTAAAAGACCCCATAACCCTACAGAAAATTTTGCCAGGAACCCTACTGACTGGTAATGGGAGACCTTGAGCTCTAGAGTGTAAAGTGAGTAAGGGTAGGCACCATTCCCCCAGAACCCTTTGGGTTGGAAAAGGTGGGAGTGCCTTAACTGGGTTATGCCTTGAGCCCTATGGATTGGGGGTAAAGCCTTAGAGTGGCCATTGTGTGCGGGTAACAGAGAAAAGTGTGAAAAACAGTCAGTGCACTAGGTCTCTCAGTCTCTAGCCATAGGCAAGTTCCTATAAACACTAACACACTTCAGTTGGTTTCCCAGGGCTGCCAAAAAGTAAAAGGTGCAGATGCTAATATGCACAATTTACGTAATGTGCCACAAAAATAGGCCCAGTTCTTAACCCAATATCTAACAGTTGTCTAATGCTGGGGTAAGAGTTAGAGATTTGTGAAGAGGCCTTTATACTTTAGATGTCCAAGGTAAGAAGGCCAACTCAGCAAGCTATTAAAATTTTTCATAGAAGTCTATATAAGGATGTCAGCTGGACTTATTATAATGCAAATTGGGCTCTTCTGGGAGCCCAGTGGCTTATAATTTGAGACATGAATTTTGGGCTTCCTGTTGGGCTTCTTTCAGGGAATAAAGAACCTCAAGAGACAGCTGGTTGGCTTGCCTTTGCAGTTTGGCAGGGGCAGGTCCATGGGTGTGGTGAACATCATCACACTTACTCAGCTACCCAATGAGCACACAGCACACAGTATAAGCCCCCCCCACGGCCCTCCACAAACACAACGTATTTGGGGTGAGTGGCCTGCCAAACTAAGTTGCTGGCAGAAATGGCCCCCAAGTCTAAATGACTCTGACAGCCCTGGAGCCAGGTACAAACTGGATTACCGCAATTAGGAGAACTGTGGTAAAAGGTTAACAAGGTTCTCGGTAAAGTTACAGATTGGCATAACCTGGCACTAAAAATGAGAGGAAATTTTTATAGTATATATAACAGGTGGCCAAACTGCGGCTCGCAAGCTGCATGCAGCTCTTGAAAAGAAAACTGCGGCTCATGCGGCATTCCCTCCTGCAGGCACCAAAAGAGCCAGAATTCAGGGGTTTCATACCCCCTTCCAGCTTCTGAATTGGCTCGTCATGCCCCCTGCTGGCTGGGAGCCAGCAGCCGCTTGCCTTCCTCCCTGGGTCCTGCTGACCACAGCACTGCACTGCCTCCCCTCGCAGCCTCTTCATGGAGCCTGATGTGCATGAGGGCTTTTCCCTTGAGAGGGAGGGCCTAGGTGGGGCCTCCATGCCCCCCCCCATGCTGAAGTGGAGAGCGGCAGGCCAGCCTGCTCCATCTCGAGGGTCTCCAGTTGCAGGGCCATAACTGGAAGGCCCCGGGTGAAAGATTTCACTGGCTGCCAGAAACCCTGCCTAGCCCCGAAAAGGAATGTGCCTTGGGGAAGGTGCATTCCTCCCAGAGTCAGACTGTGGCCAGAGAAGGTCCTCTCCTGCCCTGCCCCCAATATGCAAGGTCTGGTCAGGTGCATGCTGGATTGGGGGGAGAAGAATTCTGACCCCCCAGCCATGCAGCCAGCACAGTTGCTCCAGCCTCTGCCAGACCCACACCAGGTAGGAAAAGGCAGCAGTGCACTGAGGGCTGGGCACCAGCAGTACCTGGCTGGTTGTTGGGGAAGAGGCACCCTCCCACCCCAGGTGGCAGGCTGGTCAGCAGGGGAGACAGCCAAGGAGGCACCCCCCCAACCCTGTGTTGCTGGCTGCCAGGCTTTGCTGACAGCAGGTGGAGGGAAGGAGGGAGCCAGGGAGGAACCCCCCCCCCCCAGCCTGACCCTGGTTTGCTGGCTGGCTGGCCAGGCTGGCTGGTCAGTGGGCGAGGGAGGCACCACACCAACCCTGGCTGAATGGCTGGCCAGGCTTCTCCTGGTGGTGGTGGGGCATCCGCCTGGCTGGGCTGCCTGGTCAGTGGGTGAGGGAGATATTCTCCACCCCCCCCACCCCATGTTGCTGGTTGGCCAGGCTTTGCTGGCCGTGGGGGAGGCACATGCCCAGATGGGCTGGCTGGTCAGTGGGCAAGGGAGGCATACCCCTCCTCCATGTTGCCAGATCTTGTATGCTTAATAATCAACTTGTGTGGCTCTTGAGTTCCCTAAGTTTGGCCACCCCTGAAATAATGAATACAGTTAATCTTAAAATGTGTTTTGACTGGTTAATTTTGATAGGATGAAGTTGCCAGCCTTTCTTGGACTGAGAAGCAAGTTATACAATCATTGCTACCATGCTCTTCATGACCCCCCACCTCCATCTCTTGCCTTTTGTCTTCTACCTAATGAGAGTCTGGCTTAGCTGCCAAGACAACTTTTGCAACACCACTGTGAAGCTGTGGCCAGAGAGGCTAGCAAAAAGCAATTCTTTAAACAGCCTGACACTAGTAAATGTTTACCAGTTCTGGAAGCAGCTGATAAGGTCGTGTGCTGGGCTATATTTCTCCAATAGCAAGGCTGCAGATAAAAGTCATCACTAGAGACAGAAGCTGCATTTTCTATCTTGGTAATTCTTTTCTTCTCCCTTTTGTACGTTTATTTTGCCCAAAAGGAAACAATCAGTTTCCAACAACAGCTCCTGTCCATCTAGACTTTTTTCCTCCAAATTGATGGCCAATATCACATATAAAAAGACTTTTAAAGGGCTCTGTGCAGCTCAAGAAAAAAAATCAAGTGAACATGTAAAAATGAAAGCCTTCCTTAATACTTGCTTTAAGCATATAGCCATTTTCTTATTTTTCTGGGTGTTGAATAAAAGGCTACAGATTTTTAAGGGTGGTTGTGAGAATGCAAGTGAGCCATCAAATATCTTGGCAGGAAAGCCCAAACCACAACTAACTGCTTAATGCTGTAACAGCAAATAAGGGTGTTATCATCAATGTAATCCTTACTTGGCCATGATAAACCAACACAACACTACACCTTTGGGGCTACCCAGGCCACTGCTGTGTGTCCTCCTACAGATGTGACTGCTAGCCTGGTGCAGGCAGGAGGCAAAAGGCTTCCTTTGCCTGGTTTTCAGTGACAGCTCTCAGTAGACCTGCTGCCCAGCCTCTCACAGACAGCCAAGGCCTAGGCTGATACCATCAGTCTACTGATCCTGCTCTCATGGTCTCTCTCTTTTGAACCTTCCCCTCACACTCTGCCCTCAGGTTAGCTCTACCTTCTCTATACACTACAGATTAGGGGTTGGATGTTGAACACCAGAGGGTAACAGTGCTCTGTAAGGAGCCAGGGGACTCAGTAAATATTTCTTTCCATCTTCAGAGCTGTATAGTCAAGTGGGGAGCAGAGAGCTGCTTACTGCTTAGGAGGGACCAGAGCCATCAGACCAGTATGGTTCTGAGTGACATTGGGGTGAATGTCACTTTACTGACTCTAAGAAGGAGTGCGCGCACGCGCGCGCGCGCACACACACACACACACACACACACACACAGAGCAATTGTGGCATCCTATGGTGCATGCACTAGTGATCCATGGGGCTTACTGCATCTTTCTGAGACTGATGGTGTGGTTGGGTGGTAACCTGTCCATCACCTTGCTGCTGAAAAGGATTGGAGTAGAGAGAAGAATCCTGCACCTTCTTCCAACACTAGCACAAAGGCTTAGCAGTGGGCAGGATTATTTATTTGTTTAACAGCATGGAACTGTTTAATTATTACATTGGTAATGGTACATAACCTTCATTTTTGGCTTATTCATTTTCATGCATATAAATAAGGACATGAGACATGGTGTGCAGTTTTGCCATATTAATTGTTAATTACCCCTAAGCACCATAAGTCAGAAAATGCAACTTTGGGCAACCAGGAGTAGGATAAGGCAAAAAAAGAAAAAAAAAAGTCTGTTTTACAGTGGGACTTAGTTTTTGAGAAAAAGCCCGGTGCTACATGGGCACTTCTGGCAGCTCTATCAGCACCATGAAGAAGGAAGTGATCGAACCACTTTGGCAGCATTAGGCAGAGAGACAGATATAGTGTAAAATGTTAGTCTAACAATAATGAGAGCAGTGAGAGATTGGAAGATGAAACAGACTTTACATGGTCAAGAAAAGCATCACTATTCTAAGGAAATATGGGATAATACATCTTTAGATTTTGTTAACTAATAGCCACAGCTGGTCTCTTTTTAAAAATTCATTCAGTTAAAATGAATTTAACATAACAGATTCCAGTGCCTGGTCCTCCCAATACTGTTTTAATACTCTGCAGAAAGACAGTCTGATTCTTCACCAGAAAAGAAGCGTGTATAGTTCTGTAGGACTTCGCTATTCGTTGTGAATACTCTTCCTTTGCTTGCAGAAAGGTAAAGGTGAATTAAGTCTGTCTGAAATGAAAGAAGCATTTAACTGTTGACTGAAAGTATTCTTACATTTCTGACATCAACATCTGGTTTTTTTCTCAAATGAGCCACTGAGTGAGTGCCCTCATACAGTACTACTGATGCATGCAACATAGTGGCACTAAGAGCCTTTTTCTGCCTCCTGAATACCTGTAAGAAAATAATTCTAAGTGAAAAGATGATTTACCCTACTGCTAAAAAGGAATGGAATCAAATGCTGAGAAGACTAAATAAATAAATCATAAGCAGCCATCTGTATTTTGTGGTAAATCCCAAATCTGCATGTCTCTTGTTTTCAGCAGTCCCACTGAGCTCACCTTGCCGGGCAGATGTCAAAATGTCCCCAAATCTTTTAGCTCGGAGCATGGGTTTTGGCACCAATTTCATAGACTCTAAGGTCAGAAGTGACCAATATAATCACCTAGTTTGACCTACACAATATAGG
The DNA here is from genome assembly GCA_007922195.1 of Podocnemis expansa. Lineage (NCBI taxonomy): Eukaryota > Metazoa > Chordata > Testudines > Podocnemididae > Podocnemis > Podocnemis expansa. The sequence goes on from ML682013.1 coordinate 20,186,422, forward strand.
TCTCAGAACCTCACTGACTCCTGTAATAAGCCTCTATCCCAGGGATCTCAAATTCAAATCATCATGAGGGCCACAAGACTAATACATTAGTGCAAGGGCCATACCATGCTTGAGAAGTAGGATGGTAGCCCAAGGACCGCACCACTGAAACCTTTTCACACAACAATATTGCAAATACTGATAATGATAGTGTCATTGCAGGCCACAAGAAATAACTTTAAGGACTGCATGTGGCCCTCAGGCTGCGAGTTTGAGACCCCCTGCTCTAACCTATGACTGTGCTATTAAAGTCCTTAAATCATGGCTTAAAGATTTTAACATACAGAGAATCCACCAGCAAGTGAGCTGTGCCCCATGCTACAGAGGAAGGGGGGGAAAAAAAAAAACCACTAAGAAAACACCAGATGCTTTGCCAATCTACCCTGAGGGAAAATTCCTTTCTGATCCCAAATATGGCAATCAATTAAACCCTGAGCATGTGGGCAGGACTCACCAACCAGACACCATAGAAAGACTTCTCCGTATTAACTCAGAACCCACTCCATGAAACATATCGTCATAAGCCATTGGCATATCCACCACCAGCAATAAAGATCAGTCAGGTGCAAAACTGACTATCCCATCGCACTGCCCCCTCCACAAATTTATCAAGCTCAGTTTTGAAGCCAGCTAGGTTTTTTGCCCATAGTAGTGAAACCCCATTTCTTCAGAATGCAGTCAACGTAGTCTGAGGAAAATTACTAGAAACACCTGGAATTTAGTGAAGCCAGCAATTCTTCCCCAGGGAGTAACAGACTGAGACGAGGCAGTCCTGATGTTTTGGAGAGTCCACCTGGTGAACCCCATGGAAGTGAAGAGCTTAGTCAAGTCCCTTAGCTTACCCACTGCACGCTCCAGTCATAGTGATTCTGGCAAGCAGACTGAGCTGTTGGCCTAAGGGATTATATTTCTAGCAAAGAAAGACCCAGGGAAAACTCCAGACTAGAGACCTTGCTCTGAATTAAGAGAAGAGATGCACTTACCAGGATAAAGTGGCTGTCTTCTGCTGCCTTCTCAGAAACTAAGCACCAGTATCCCTTCACCAGCCAGTAAGGAAAATAAGGGTTCCAAGTAACAGCTAATAATATTAATTGAAGTAGGTTACAGAGCCTCAATGATACACAGAGACTCAGTGATTCCTGAGGGAACTCCATCTTACCTCTGCTGCTTGCCTACTCTTCCCCCCACAATACTGCAGTCTTTGACCTGAAGGAATGAGCCTGACTATATACAAGATACCCCACACTTGTGTATTTAAGACTTCTTTTTTTTTTTTTAAATAAAATAGAAGGACTCACCATCCAAAACTAACCTGGATGGAAGTTATCCTTTTTGCCAGTTAATCTATTCAATCTGTGGGATTTGATAGTAATTGACAATTTGCCTTCCATTTCTACATCTTTCTCCTTTTAGTTTTCCTCCTGATTAGTTTAAACAAAGCTATTCATGGTGGACTGCCCTCTCACTCCCTGAGAGATTTTTTCCCCCTATTTGTAAACTCCTTATAACAGTGGTTCCCAACCTATGGTCTGTGGACCACTGGTGGTCCATGAGGGCCCTGCAGATACTCCATGAGGAGAAAACTAATTACTACAGATAAATATACTGGGACAAGTGCAATATGTTTATGAGTGAGCATAATAAATTACTAGAACTAGCTGCATTTTTAATATCCCTTGATATATGTTTGACTCCCATCAGCCATAGGGTATGGGAAAATGTTTTAAAATGGCTTGCTTACATGGTGGTCCACAAACAATTTCAATGATGTTGTAGTGGTCCACATAAAAGAAAAGGTTGGGAACAGCTGCCTTATAACACACTTAGAACACAAGCATCATGCTAGCCCTCTAAGCATATTACTTTGAAACTCCCTGTAAAGTGTCCTGGGGAAACTAAAAAGTCATGATTGTAGGTGATTGTGGCACCTGACCTTCCTGGATGGCACCTCCTCCTGGTGATACGGGGGAATTAACCTCTTTGTGTCCTCCTCCATGCAGTCGGTGCTTCACCTCCTACACGCAGGATTCTGCATTGAGTCCCTCCCTGAGTCTTAGCCCTCCAGCCAAGCCCGACAGTCCTCCCCTTCCAGGGCGTCAGGGTACAAAACAGGTGGCAGTCCCAGCCCCTAGGCGAGGCAGGCAGGCACCAGAGTCGGCAGCCCTGGCTTGAGCAAAGTAGCTGACCCAGACAGGCAAGCACACTGCTTGAGCCCCTCAGCAGTCCTGGCATGAGGGTTAAGTACTCCGCATAGTTAAAAAAAGGAAAGGGATGAGGAGGGGGACACAGGCCAACCTGTCTCCAGTGCATCCTAGCCCAGGGCCTACCAGTGACTGAGGGATCAGTAGGGCTCCTGCCACAATATGCTTACATGGGTCTGCTGTACTAGCAGCCACACAGCAGTCCACTTCCCCTGGGCTACCTCCCTCCCATGCTGGGCCCAGGTATCTGGCTCCATAGGGGGTAGAAGCTGTCAGCATCCTCCAGGTAGATCACCTGTGAGATCCCAGCAAACCCCTCTGCATCCATTGGCCCACTGGCAGCTCCTCCTCAGCCAAAGCAAGTTCCTCCAGGTCACCAGGCATTGCTGCCCTTGTCTCTCCCAGCTCTGGGTCAGTCCCAGTGAGGGGCAATTAGTCACAGCCCCAGGAGGCCTTGGGACACCCTCCCCAGTCCACAGCAATTGGGATCCCCTCCTAGTTGCTGGGCCCAGGCAAGCTGAGTAGGCCATCAGGCCATCTAGACAGAAAGGACAGGGTGCTCTGCATGGAAGGGGCCGAGCCTTTTGACATCTCCAAGCTTGCCCCCTCCAAGGAGGCACATCTTTTACAACCAGCAACTCAGCCCCTACTGAGTTGCCAGGCTGGGCTTTTATACTTCCTGTTCCTGTCTTGGCTCCACCCCTCTGCTTCCAGGGCCAGAGCCCTGCAATTCCTAAATCGGGCCAGAAGAGGCGTTCAGGCCCTTCCTCAGACCCTGGCTCTGTGGGAGGCCACAGTTCCCTGCTACAGTGTTACAAAGACATCTGTCTAGTAGGAGACATACTGGGTTTATCCTCCTGGAAAGTCTTCCCACCACAAGTTTTTGGTAACCCCATTTGTCCTGCTTAGAGTCTGAAGATTACTGCTCAGAAACCATCTTTGCCACTGGGTATGGTTCTGGGAGTTACAGTGCTGTGCAAGTAAATATTCTGAACCAGCTTAATTTGTGTTGTGAACTCCATTTAAGTCACAAATTTTAAAGCAGGGATGAATTTCAACTGGAAAATTAATCTCTACCTGCACACATTTTCTGAGATCATCTATTTTGAACTGCTTTTTCACTATCCTTCCTCTATCCTTATTAGCTAGAGCTAGGTAGGAACTGAATTTGCCATTTAGCAGAGAAGTCTGTGATTTTTTACTTTTTTTATATATTTCAAAATGGAAAAAAAAGGTATTTCCCACACATTGAAATAAAAAAAAAAAATCAGTTGCAAGTCAATCAAAACATTTTGTTCCAGTGTAAACATTTTGAAATGTTAAATAAAATGTATATTAGAAACAATGATTTTTCTTTAATAAAGGAGTTTCAGGACCCCAAAAATGCAGAGGTTCCATTCTGGAAAAAGTCAAAATGAAATGTCTCAATTTTATCACAGTGCTTCATTTCAGGTGTTTTTCTAAACAACAATGTCAAAATTGAAATATTTTGCCCAAAACAGAATTTTTAGTCTAAACCATTTTAATGACAAATTTCCAGCCAGTTCTATTAACTTCTTTTGGAGAAATGAGCAGAGATAAATTCCTCCCTAGGCAAGCAGAACGTTAAACAAACTAGGGACCATGTACTTTGACAGTGCTCAGTGTAACTCTTTCGTGCTACTTTCAAATCAAGTGCTACTCATCATAACTCCTACTTCTTTTTAGCTTTCTAACATCCTGACTGTTTTGACCCCGCTCAGGTTGCAGCAAAGGCAGCTCTTGCACTTCAAACACTGCATTCTTAAGTCACTAAATGTGAAATTCTTTGTGAAGTAAGGTTCCCCCACCCTTTTTCTTAAAAAAAAAAGAAAGAAAGAAAAAAAGAACAACCTTTTCTCCTCAAGAGCAAGAGCCAGATTTCAAAAAAAAAAAAAAAAAAAAGTGAAATCCCAGAGTACATTCTCTGACTAGGTCCTTGTCCCCTGTAGTGTTTCCTCCTCCTCAATAAAAAAGGTTTAGTTATTTAAGATGGCATACAAAACTTCCCACCCATCTCTTAAATGTCCCCTTTCTTCTTCCCTTAAACTAGATTCTGTTAAAGTCTATTCTATTTCTTAAACTGAAACTCAGAGTGACTAATTAGAACAGTTTTCCTCAGGCAGATGCCAGGCTAATATATCAAAGTGATATTGCTTCTAGATTGAGCGGCACCAATCAGTGGGAACTGGAACTGTCAGCCTATGTACATAATATAATAGTGATGGGCTGTCAGCAATCTATTTGGGAGGCTGCAAGACAGTAAAGCCTAGACATGCTCCACCAGATATATTATCCTATGTCCAACTTCCAAAGGGGCAGCCGTGTTACTCTAGTTCATTGAAACAGACAAGGAATCCTGTGGCACTCAAAGACTAACAAATTCATTTACTGCATGAGCTTTCATGGGAGAAAATCCCACTTCATCATACTCTTTGAAGATGGGGGATCTTACACAATGGAAGGAAATAAATACAGGGAACTCTAAGTCATGGGTTCAGGTCACACTGCAACAGCAAATCAAAGCAATTGAAAAGATTCAAACACTGGGAAATAGCATACAGAGGAAGATGAGGTCAAATCACCTGTTGTAATGAGAAAAAAAATCCAGAGTCCCTATTAAGCTTTGAAGCAGTGCAATCAAATTTGCAAATAAATTCAATCTCAGCAGCTTCTCTTTGAAGCCTTGATCTGGTATTCATCTGTCTGAACACCGCAATTAGTAAATCATCAATGGACTAATCAAGAAGATTGAAATGTTGACCCGCTAGTTTTAGAATTTTCTGATTTCTGATATCAAATTTGTGCCCATTTATTCCTCTGCACAGAGACTGTCCTGTCTGTCCAATGTATAAGGCAGTCAGAGGGGCATTTCTGACACATGATGGCATAAATCATATTGGTAGATGAGCAGGTGAATGACCCTTTGATGGAGTAGCTGGTTTCATTAGGTCTTGTAATAGTCTTGTTTGTGCAGATATGTGGCAAAGCTGGCAAGTCTAACAATCTTCTTAGTATTTCATTGAAGGAGGTTGTATGCTATCTCTCTGCCCAAAGCTAAATATAGCTGATTCTCATAATTACTGTGTGATGTCTGGATTTGAAAAATGTAGAGTTATGTAACTTGTAGGCTATTGTGTTCCAAAACTGTTGGAAATGAAACTTGCCACTTGAGGAATGGGAGTTTCTAAGCTGACTGGAGCAACATTGGGAACAATTGACATCCATGGAGGCAGGGGTAGGCTTGAGCATTTACAAAAACAAAAGAACTCCATGAAAAGTCCCTGATTAGGTAAGATGCTGGGCAAAGAGACAATAATCTGTAACTGTGGAAGAAAAGAGAAAAGTACAAAAGATGCTATCCATTACAAAGGAAGTTCTCTACCAGCAGGAGTGTCTCATGAACTGGACAGGAGTGTCTCATAAGTGTCTCTGTCCAGCCTTCAGGACTGAACAAGTGCTATAAGGACTGACCATGGTGTGAGAAATCCTCATTAGACAAGACAGCAACTTGTTAATAAACGTAGAGCAGGTGATAGATTGTTTTTTATGTTATTCTTTTACCTGTAACCTTATGTTTCCCAACCATTATACCTACCTTTATTTAAACTAAGCTACATTCAATAAACTTCAGTTTTGTTTTACCGCAGACTCATAGAAGTGCCTTATGCTAACAAGAGTGTTGAACTGAGGTGAAATCAGTGAAGTGGAGCACACTGCTTTCACAGAGGCAGCAGATTGGTATATATTGTGGGTGTCCTGAAGACAAAGGCCTGGGTACTTGAGTGTAATAAAGACAGGTGTTCAAATTCTAGATTCCAAGGCTATATCCACACACAGACTGTTAAATTGATTCAAGTTGAATCAATCTAAGCTAAATTGATATAAAAATCATTAAATCAATTCAACTTGAATTAATTTAACACTTCCACAGCAAAATAATAATAATCATCGTCATCATCGAAATGGCATGTTGCCACCCAATCCCCTGTCTGATTCTCCCCAGGAGAGCCAGTGTCAGGGGAAAAAAAGCTCCATGGGCAGGAATCCCCCTACACCCGGCATTCCCCACCACTTCCAGGGCAGCGGGGGAATGGACCCTGGGGCACCCTGCATCCTCTGCTGCTTCCAGGGTGGTGGGATCAGGGATCCCAGGGATCCCTGCTTGCTCTGCTGCTTCCAGGGCGGTAGGGGAATAGAGCCCTGGGTGCTCCACTTGCCCTGCCATTTCCAGGGTGGTGGGGGAATGGAGCTACAGGCACCCCGCTTGCCCCGCAGCTTCTAGGGCAAGTGGGGCACCTTGGGATCCCTGCCCCCACTGCCCTGGAAATGGCAGGGTAAGTGGGGCACCCAAGGAGCCTTGCTCCCACCACTCTGGAAGCAGCAGGGCAAGCGGGGTGCCAAGGGCTCCATTCCCCTGCCCTATGTACCCCCCCCCCAGCCAGGGTCCTCATTGCCTCCCTGGCCAGGGTGCTGAAAGGGCAGATCTTCCTTCCAGGGTGCCATGCAACCTGGAAAGAAGGTCAAAGCCATTCAATCGAAACAATTTTGTTTCGAAACAATGTGTCCGAACTGTGTTGTTTCAAAACAACCATTCACTTCAATGGCTGTTTCGATTATCTACTAGGTTGTAACGTTTTGATTCAAGTTTTGTTGTGTCGATATGACGGAGCTCGTCATATCAAAATGTCATATGGACCTAATTTTTTTTAAAGCAAAACAACCAGCATTGTTTTGCTTTAAAACCTGCGTATGGACATACCCTACTAGGAAAATGTGGGGTTCTGCAGCCCAGAGTGGACCGTGCGTGGTGTGAACAGCTAGTTGCTGGGGACGTTTCCCCTGGTGGGCACAGACAAGATTCCCCATACTATGTTCAGGCAGTAACAATTCAACCTGGACACCTTAGTTAACCATGAAAAGTGTCACAGATATTCACATATACAAGTTATATAGTTAAATACCTGCTTAGGGACACAGAAAGCTTGTGTCTGATGGCAGGGTAAGGCTAGAGAGAGGAGCTGTGTAAGACATGGGGTTTGGCAAGGATTGCTATTTGGGTTGAGTTTATGATTCGCAAAGGGCATTTGGGTTCTCTTCTCATTTACTACACCTGTATTACACCTCTGAAGTTGGTACAGTTATACAGATGTAAAACTAGTGAAAATGAGAGGTGAATTATGTCTTATCCCCCTGTGGGGAATTTCTGAAAGATAAATCTTTTCCCTTCTAGACTACATAAATCTCACCCAAGACAACACTCCTAAAAAACTTAGGGTAGTATAAAAATTACTGGCTGGGTGTGGAGTTTAAATTTCATTTTGTGTCCTCATATTCCCACATAATAATAGTATGTGCAGCCTTAGTTGTGAAAAGGCTTATGTGATTGCTTCTGTGCCTCAGCTGGGGAGGAGGATTCAAACCAATTCCTCTGCTGAGTCAAACACCAACTAATCCTGCACTGAAAAATACCATTCTCATCATGCAAGTTTCAAACGTTATCTGCAGGTGCACAAGCTTTCCATGACCTTTTATTCAAACAAATAACAAAATCAGTTTCTTTGGTCATTGTGAGTTATATTCTATTTGTGAGTTCTATTCAGCATCTGCAGAAAGCAACCACAGAAGGGGAGGGAGGGCATGAGCATGGCCAAAAGGAATTCTATCTTAAGGTCAATGAGCTGGAAAATTCCTGGAGTACTTATCCAACTCTATCATATAGACACAAATAAGAATATTCATATTAACAACATTTGGGCTTTATTTTTTTAGTATTGCATAAAACTGTTGTAAAAAAGCAAGCTTGAACTGAAGGTAACATCTTTGCAAATGCACTTAATGTGAATCAGTCTTTTTAAAAAAGGAATATTCTTACTTGTCATCTGTTTCTTCCAGTAGTGAAAGTGATAACATTATCAAGTCTGCACAGTGGGATTATTTGCACATCCCAAAACACAGCTTCCTTATCTGTGAAACAGTCTGATAAAGCTAGGGCCTGATTTATCAATATGTCAGGACACAGTATCTAAAAGATTTAAGAAATAGCCAGTCAAAAGGGAGATATGTAATACTGATTTTATAAATGAATTCAGGCTAACCAGATCTGACTGCAGAATCTCCTACCATCTGTCCCACTGGAGAGATGCTCTACTGCAGTGCTGAGAATTCTATAAATTTGTGTCAGATTTCATGCTTGGGTTCTTCAGGCTACTTCCTCCTCCTGGATGCTGTCAATTTCATTTGCATTTATTTTTATTCTGAGCATTCTGGATCCTTCTATCCACAGAGGAACAGACTTCTGAATAGATGTCCTATGGCATTGCCATGGGCAGATGATTTCTATTTTAGCCCATCCTTGGCTGTACTGGAATGCTAGATTATTGTTTTTTAAGGATTTGGTCTGATGTCGTTTAGCCCTTCACTATAACAATATTTTACACTATGAAGATTTATAAGCTTAAACCTATTTTAGGAGACTGAATGTCTCAAAAATGTTTCTGTGAATATTCAGCTGAATACAAAATGACATTCACTTGACCTATGTTTGCACCTATTTTGTGTATATTTTCTACACTGATTTACAGCAGGAATATTTGCAAAAAAACCTTTCAAGATAATATTAGAAAAATACCCATTAAAAGCAAATTTTGAATTTGTCAGTGAGAGTATTCAGATGGAACTCTTACTTGATTCTGCCTGTTCCTCATCCAGCTAAGGACTGAAATATTGGCTTCACTGAAGTCATAACTATATGGTTATTCTAACCCATTTCTAGATTGAAACAGCTGCCATGTGTATGTCCTGGTGCTGAAAGGTCAGGAATGTTGCTCATGAAGTTCCTGAAATGTAGCATTCTGTATGAAAAAGTACTGGATTCACTGCTGGGTCATCATGGGTTCACACCATCATGCAATCCAGGGCCAGCCCACAACATTTGGACACCCAAGGTGGAGAGCTCAAATGACACCCCCATGTCCCATTGCTTGGGCCAAAACTTTGAAAGGTCTCAATTCTGCCTTCTTCCTGTTCTGCTACGCTCATGGTGCTGTTCTCCTTTACTGGGATAGGTAGGAGAACTAACAATTTAACATGCCTTTTTCAAAAATTTTAAGTAACGTTTCAAATGCCTGAACACCAAATGTAACTTTTGTCTGCATAGTAAACACTGGCATTTTTATCCGTTTGAATAATCAAAGTGGTGCTTTCCTTGCCTTCTGGGTTACAAAGATTTGAACTGCTTCCTGAAGGTCCACAGTCTGTGCCAGCTCATCCTGTATTGAGATGGTTGCAAGGCCAACCAGCCTCTCTTGTGACCAGCAGCAGACACAATTTTCTATAATCTAGGTCCTAGTGACACCCCTCCTCCCCACAAGTCTGGCACCTGAAGTGACTGCCTCATTTTGCCTCATGGTAGGGCTAGCTCTGATGCAATCCCACTAGTCTGTGTTTATGGCCCTGATCCAGAAACATCCATCTATGTAGGGGACATCAAAAAGCTATAACAAAAGTTATGAGGTACATCAGCTAATTGAAGTCTGCCATATTTGTATCACCTGCCTCCTCTAAGAGTTGCCTTCAGTAAGTCAGAAAACACTATCAAAATGCCCACCAACATGTAATGGATGCTATATATGTTTCCTGAGCCAGGACTGGAAGTACCAGTGGTGATTCCTTCACTCTCCTGGAGCTGGTTACTAGAAGCATACAGACCTAAAAGACACCTCAGGAGGATGTATTGATAGGCTGCAACAATCTCCTGTAAAGTGCTACAGGGTAGACAGTCAAGTTTTACCACTGTCCACCACAAAGGGATAGAACTGATGACAGCACTAGGAGACATGGAACATGCTGGCATGATTTGCAGCACCATAGTGCTGTATGGACACATGAGTCCAGGTGTAAGACCCAGGTCTAGAAAATCTAAACCTAGGGTCAATATCCAGTGTGAATGCTGAAGCTTGAGCTTACAGACATCAAGCCTGCATCTTATGCCCTGTTTTTCATAGCGTTTAAGGCCAGAATGGACCTTCTGATCATCTAGTCTGATTCCCTGTATATCATATGCCACCCACCTCCACACCAAGTCCAGCCGCCAGAATTAGACCAAAATATTAAAATTCTTTGAAAACTTCACTATTGTGTGTCACAGGCAGAGAACAAAAGGGACTGAGATGCACTAATAGCTGAGACCCCCTACAATGGCAGGGTGTTGACTGAAAGATATATATCCACAATTTCTACTGTCTGTAACAGAAAGTGGTTTTTGAATTATGGGTGCTGAACTCCCATAATGAACAAACTAAAAATATGTTGGTGACTAAGGTTTTAAAACTTCTGGCTTTTTGTAAACCTGTGTATGTAGCAATCCTCATCCATTACATGGACTGTATTTCAAACTATACATCTCATATATCTTCCTGTATTTTTTGTGGAAACATGATCTAATCAAAGAAAATGAACAATTAATTTGAACACAGGGAAAAAAATACATACACAGAGAGATTTGTCCATGCAGAGAGTCCTTTAATCTAGAAAACACAGACAAAATGAGATCAGACTGCTGAAATTTTATGTAAAAGAAATTCAGACTGGAAAAAACAAATATTTAACAGTGAGGGTGAAATAACTTATTAAAGGATGAGGAGAGTCTGCAACACTTACTATCTTTAAATCAAGATTGGATCTATTTCTCTAAGTAAAAGACTCTCCTTCAAAACAGAATAATAGAATCAGACGACTGGAAGGAATCTCATGAGGTTTTCTGATCTAGTCCCCTGCACTTATAACAGGACCAAGCACTATGTAGCTCACCCCTGGCAGATTCCATCCATCACTGGAGATTTTAAGATCAGGTTTAAGAAATATGTTACTGAGCTTAACAAAAAAAAAATAATAATAATAACTGTTGAAATTCTGTGGCCTGTGTTACATAGGAGCTCAGTCTAAATGATCATAGATTCTAAGCCCAGAAGGGACCATTGCAATCACAGTCTGACCTCCTGTATAACACTGGCCACAAAACGTTCACAGAATAATTCCTTTTCAGCTAATCCACATCTTAGAAAAAGATCCTGATGTAAAAATTGCTACTAATGGAGAATCCACTATGACACTTGGCAAGTTGTTGCAATAATTAATTACTCTTACTGCCTAAATTTAACTTCTATCTTAATTTGTCTAGATTCAGCTTCTAGTCACTGGATCCTGTTATACCTTTCTCTGTCATACTGAAAATTCCCTTATCAAATATTTGTTCCCTTTATAGATACTTATGGATCATGATTAAGTCACCCCATAATCATCTCTTTGTTAAACTAAATAGATTTTGCTCCTTAAATCTACCACAATAAGGCAGGTTTTCTAAATCTTTAATCATTCTTGTGGTTCTTCTCTGACCCTTCTTTAGTTTACCAAGATCCTTCTTGAATTGTGGACCAAAGAACTGGATAGAATATTCCACAGCAGTCCCATAAGTGCCAGATACACTGGTAAAATAATCTCTCTGTTTCTACTCAAGATTCCTGCTTCTGTATCCCAGATTTGCATTAACTGTTTTGGACCCAGCATTTTGCTGAGAGTTCTTGTTCAGGTGATTAATCAACATAACATTTTTAGTTACTGCTTCCTAGAAGAGAGCCTTACATCGTGCAGGTAAGGCCTATAATTTTTATTCGTAGATGTGTTGTGACCCGGGCCTCCTGGCATACCCTTCTGAATATGCCAAAAACAGCACAAGCTGCAAAACCAAGAGCAAACACCCAAACCACTGATGGCTCCCACTCAGTAACAAAACAGGCTTCTGATTCCCCATACTTGTCATCATGAAGCATAACAAAATAGAAACAGCCCCCTTTATTGCACCTCAGCTCCTCCAGTCCCCACCTAGCCACTTAGTCTCATAAAGAAAGAGGTTCTCCTGACCCCAGAGGGCCAGCCACATTACCCAGAACAATATAAGCTTGGATCTTACCCTAAATACCATGCTACCAGTCAATCCTTTAGTAACTACAACTAAAGGTTTAATATAAGAAAAAAAGAAACAAAATATGAAAGATGTTAGAGGGTCAAAGTGAATCACATACATACAAATGATTTAGAGTTCATAGGAACCAAGTCCTTGAAAAATTTGCAGTTTGCAGTTTAGTCTAATTCCTCTGGTACATGCCCAGCATCTGAGTGGGTCTCAGTCCTTTGTTCAATGCAGCAGAATAGTTCCAGAGGATGGTGTTGATTGCTAGTTGCAGACTGAAGACCAAATGGAGATGGGGCCACTGCCTTTTACCACCTTTGGGTTTTCTCCATGCTCTCAGAGTCCTTGCCAAATCAAAATGGAGTTGAGTCACATGGTCAGCCTGGATGACTGGTCAAACAGATTTCTTCTTTGGCCCGCTGTAGCTGGGAGTTCTCTTAATGGGTCATTAAGAGGACAATGGTTTTACAGCCCACCTAGTCTGGGAATGCCTTAGAATCCATTAATTTGGAGTACAAATAAAACAAATATATTCCTAATTTCTACTACAGATATGATACCTATATATAAATCATATAATCATTCCTAGCAGATTACAACCTTTCTATTGGTACCAAACATGGCATATCACATATGGATTATTGCAAATATGAAATATTAATATAAAAGTAATCATAAACAGTCCCCTAGACCCAGACAGCATCACCTGCATACATTTACATCTAGCCATTTAAAATTCATATCATTTGCTGGTTCCTGTTATACCAAGTTGACAAGTGCTTCAGATACTTCTGAATCAGTGATCCATCCTCTAAATACTGTTTAATGTTCGTGTAAACAAAGTACAAGTTATTTTCTTAGGCTTTATGTGGTGAAGTAATCATAAAGACTTAATATCTTTTAAAATGTTTATTGAAAATTAAAGACAACATTTTAAAAGTGACAGAAGACTTCTTTAAAAAAAAGAGTCCTTGCTTTTGTTTTTTAATATAACATATACTTGATAACTTGCAGTACTCACTGCAACTAGTTATTACTACATGTAAGACCTTTTCAAGATTCAAAAGTGGCTCAGCCACTTATAGAGGAGACCATCTACAGTCATCCTAGATAGCATAAAAATATAATATTATATATAAATTATCATAATTTGGAGAAAAAATGAACTATTAACAAGAAGGGGATTAGAATGAAACTTTTGCTATGGGCAGATGATTCCATAACTGTCAATCTTCATTGTCTTCTGCAGCATCTGGTTCAGGCCACTGTTGGAGACAAGACTAGATGGATCTTTGTTCTGATGAAGTGGATTGTAGCCCATGAAAGCTTATGCCCGAAGAAATCTGTTAGTCTTTAAGTTGCCACAGGACTCTCGTTTTTGCTGTACACAGACTAACATGGCTACCCTTCTGGAAAGGTTCTGACTCAGTGTATCAGTCCCTATGTTCTAATTCAATACTTTAAGAGCTCAGAGATGAGAACTTTTTGGAAGAGTGAAGGAGGGATTTATACTAAAGAGTCTACAGGAAACTTTCTGTGTTTACAAAAGATGTCAGAATACTACTTTAAACTGTCATGTCTGGCCAATTTGTTCATTTTTCACATGTTCCCCAACAAAGAAAGAACCATCTAGTACATTCTCTACCATGGTTCCCCACAGTGCGATCCACTATCTTTTGAAAGGCACAGATCATTCTCAAAAGCAGTGTGTCAAGTTCAGCAAATTCATTGTTAACAATCTGACTCCCAGTTTGTCCACCTCAATATGACTCCTTCATACAGCTGAGTAGCTCACAACATCTGGGTTTGCCTATCAAATCAGTATGCCTATATTATCTATTTTAATTTAGTAACAGAACAAAGTAATATATCAGTGAACAATCCTACAGAAGGATGTTTGTTCTCAATAAACAAAACAGCTCTGTTGCAACAAGAGTACTTTAGAAAGGATATATTTTTGACGGTGACAGATAAACTGGTAGATAGAAGTAGATATTTAGATCTTAAACATTGTCATGTCTACTGTTGTGACTCTTATCTTCCTTAGCGGTGTTGATTAATAGAAGATTAGTGGGAGTGAAAGAGTGGTTTACATCCTGTTTCAACAGTATTAATATAACAGATCAACCTCTTGTCAGCTATTTCTATCTTTGCAGGAAGATTAGCCTTAAAATCGAGCTGTTTCCCAGTAGCTAGAGATAAACTGTAGAAGTATGCACAAGGGGAGGGGTCAAGAAGAGGCTCCGTTACCAAAATAATCCTTGGGGGATTGGACAGAATTCATCCGGCCCTGGGAGCTTCTGTGAGGGGGACCAAGGAAGTTCCTCCCAGCCTCAGGACCATGGTGGCAGTTGCAGGAGGAGGGAATGATTTCCTTCTGGGGCTGAGGAGGAGCCAAAGGAACCAGCCAGCTCTTTTTAGGGAGGGACTGACAGAACATGCCCCCTGAAAAAGGGTCAAAGTTAAATTTTTGTGCATGCTCCTGAGCAAGAGGAACTGTATCAGGCAGAGTGGGTTTATTGTTATGACTAGTCTGCTTAACATTACCAATTATATAATCTTGTTTTCACTTGCTTCTAAATGCCAAATACTGACTGTGGGCACTGAGCAGGTCTTTGTTCCAACTGCTGCTCGTGACTGCGGCAGGTGCGGGAACAATAACAATGACATTGTCTTTCCTGTGTTCTCAGTACTCCCCCTGTTGGAGACCAGGAAATATGGAAGATGAAAACATCTTATCTGGATGCAGAAGCAGACAAAAAGGAAACTTGTAAGAAGTGGAAGCTTGGATAGATGCCTAGGGTAGAGTATAAAATACTGCTCAAACATGCAGGAGTGAAATCAGAAAGGCCAAAACACAATAGGAGTTGCAGCCAGCAAGGGATATGAAGAGTAGCAAGAAGGGTTTCTGCACCAAAGGACCTGGGAGTTACAGTGGACAAGAAACTAACTGCATACGAGTCAAGTGTGCCCTTATTTCCAAGAAAGCTAATGGCATATTGGATGCATTAGTAAAAGCACTGCCAGCAGATTGAGGTAAGTCATTATTTCCCTCTTGTTGGTGCTGGACAAATTCAGAGTATTGCATCCAGTTTAGTGCCGCCCCCCCCACCACCACTTCAAGAAGGATGTAGACAAATTGGAGAGTGTCCAGAAGACGGCAGTGAAAATGAGTAGGGGACTGTGGCACATAATTTATGAGGAGAGACTGAGGAAACTAGACTTGTTTAATCTGCAGAAGAGAAAAATGAGAGGAGATTTGATAGCAGCCTTTAACTACATGAAAGGCAGTTCCAGGTAGGATGCAACTAGGCTGTTCTCAGTGGTAGCAGATGACAGAAATATGAGCAATGGTTTCAAGTTGCAGTGGGGGGGGTGGGATTGGATATTAGGAAAAGCTTTTTCACTGCGAGGGTGGTGAAGTACTGGAATGGGTGAAGAGTGGAATCTTCAACCTTAGAAGTTTTTAAAACATGGCTTGACAAAGTCTGGGATGATTTAACTGGGGTTAATTCTGCTTTTGAGCAGCAGGTTTGACTAGATCACCTGAGGTCCCTTCCATCCCTCTTCTATGATAGTATTTGGGAATTCTGGAGGATGAAAAATACTACATGAATATATAAAATTATTAGGCCCAGCTTAATAAAGCACTGGCTGGGTTGATTTAGTAGGGGTGGTCCTGCTTTGATCAGGATGTTAGACTAAATGACCTCCTAATATCCCTTCCATGTCTCTTCTATGATTCTATTATTCTAAGAGAAGAACATGGAAGAAAGAGGGGGAGGAAGTAGATTGGACAAGAAGCCCAGGTAGGGGGAGAGTGACTATAAATTCATGGGATGAGGCGGGGGGAAGCCTGTCATTGTTTTGGAAAAGAGATTGAGATTGGGATGAGAAACTAAAGGGGTGTGAAGAAAAAGAGAATAACTCAAATGCTATTTTTGGTATGGGATATATTTTAATGTTCTTAGTCTTAAACAGAATTTAAAATGACAAGATAAAAAGCTCTTTGCTTTTGGGTTAACAGTAGCTAGAGGTAAGACATGACCCTTCATCCAGTAAAAGCCAGTAAAAGTTAGTTTCCCAGTTCCTTGTCGGGTTAAAGGGTGATGTGACAGTTACCAGGAGGCATCTCATGTATTTAAGGAATAGTAAGTGGACATATAAAGACAGAAGAGTGGGCAAATGACAATGACTGTTCATAAACTGTTAGTTATAATCATGAATGTGTCAAGGCCTTCCACTGGATGCCTGCTGCCATCTGGTACCCACCACATGTTACTCAATAGATCAGATTCCTCAAAATGCCTTCCTGTTCATCCTGCTCTTTTTGTGTTTTTGGAGCATGCTGCACTTGTGATCGTAACATTCAATTTTTTAGAAACAACACTTTAAGGGACCTTTCCAGAAAACCAAAGATCCACTTGCCTGCTTTGATAAAGATTTGACCATGCTAGTGGGGGTTAAGTCCTGTAGTGCCCCATGATTTGTAGAAAAGATCATCTGGGAAGGTGCCAGAGTGAAATAATCTTAAAATCAAAGAGAATGTGCTGTTTTCAAAGGTTGGTCAGCCACAGGACACACCAGCCTAACTTATCTAAAAGCCCAGAAGACTGCACCAGAGTGAGATGCTGACCGCAGACAACATCACCACATCCACTAAGTAGCAGCCCTGACTCTGATGACAAGTCCAAAGACCATGGAAGTTTGAAAGACTATGGAGTCTGAATATTTTTTTTTTTACTTACATATCTTTTCCTCTTTTTGTCTTTTAATTTGAAAGAGACAACCATCCCTTATCATCTTCTTTTTTCCTAAGTCTTTTGGGGTGTGAATGCAAACAAGTGTTTGAATCCTCAAACATGCACATAGAGACTTAAGTAACAATTCTTTAAACCTAAAATCCTAAGCAAATCCTTCATTTAAAGTCATCTAAATGTATTCCTGCTTCAGTGAGGACCACCTCTGAGATCAAGCTATATTCTATGAAAGGAAGTACAAGAAGAAAGACTGGGACTCAGTTGACCTCTGTTCTATTCCTAGCTGTGCCAGAGGTGTGCTGAGTGATGTTGGGCAAGAAACTTGCCCTCTCTGAGCCTCAACCGCCCCATCTGTAAAATAAAACACTTTGATATAGAATTATAGGGTTGGAAGGGACCTCATGAGATCATCTAGTCATCTACTGATGAGAAGTACCAGATAAGAGCTAGGCATTATTACTGTATCAAAACTCATGTGTTCAGACCAGGGGGAGCTAACAGGTTAGTCACTAAATATGTGGGTCTTTAGGAGGAATCTAAATTTACTTCAGGGTTTTCACCTACCTCCTTCAATTCTTTGTGTTAGTGGGTGCACAAACTTTCCTAAGGAGGCCTCCCACATCTCTCCCTTCCTTGCCTTGCACTCAGCTGTGATTTCTCCTCCACACATTTCTCTCACACTGCCCCTGCACCCAGCCCCTCACACTCTCCTGGTGCTCCCCCATAGCCCGCCCTGCATCTGCACCCAGGTCCACACATTTTCCTTTCCTTATACCCCACACCCACCCTTTCATTCTTCCCCACAAATTTCCTTGCCTCAGCCCTACTGTCTCCCTGCTCCAAGCTCTCACCCAGAGAGGTGCTCAGACTGAAAAGAAACATCCCCACTAGGGAGCAGGCAGTTCTAGGCATCACAGACTGCATCTGCCTTCTGTGTCTCTGGTTCCTCAGGAAACACCAGAAGCTTGGATCCAATCCTGATCTCACAGGGATTGGGAGTTGCTGATATCCTTACTGTGCTTCTCCTCGGAGGACAGGAGGTGCTTGGTGCCCATGTGTTCTGGAAGGACTGCAAACAGGGCAACGAGGGACCAGCCAGGTGCACAGAATTACACTGTCACTCAAATTTAGTCTAGCCACCTTATGTCAAGAAAGGATGGAGGGGCTGATGGGCCAAATTTTCAGCTCCTGGATCCATCCCTTGCTGACCTCCTGGGGACTGGCAGTTATGAAAATTTATTAAGTGCTGTATTAACTTTATGATTTGATTACTAGCTGTGTTAATCTAATTTCCATTTTAAATCTTGATTTGATTTCAGTTGTATCCTTGATTTAATAATTGTACTGAGTCCTAGTTGGTTTGTAAAAGCTTAGAGTAATTATCCATGGTGATATTTCTTTTAATTTGAATTTTGCTTGTTTATCAACTTCTAATAAAAACCATGAAAGTATGCAGAGGCTGGTTTTCTTTCAAATTACAGTGTGGGCCAGAATCCTCAAGAGTTCAGAAAAATTATCCAAATTATTTGAGAGCTAATTGGATCCTTCCCTAAACTAAATCTTATTTTCTAACAAGACACATGAAAAGGGGCAGAAGGATCAGCAACCACTACTGCACACTCCCTCCAGAACCAGAAATGAAACCCCAGATTGCTGAGTCTCATAATTCTTCTGCTGTCAGCAAATATCTGTGAAGTAGAAGTGAATGACAGCCTGGGCAGCAGTGACCATGAGATGGTAGAGTTCAAGATGTTGATTAACAGAAAAAAGGAAAGAAGCAAAACACAGACCCTGGACTTCAGAAAAGCAGATTTTGGCTCCTTCAGGGAACTGATGGGCACAGTCCCTTGCAAGGCTGATCTGAAGGGAAAAAACATCCATTTTAAAGAAACCATGCTAAGGGCACAGGAAGATACCATACTGTATTTTAAAGAAACCCTGCTAAGGGCACAGGAAGATACCATACTGATGAGCAAATGTGGAAGGTGCCCAGAAAGGCTTAACAGAGAACTCTGCACTGAGCTAACACATAAAAAGGAAGGTTACAGGAAGTGGTAGCTTGGACAGACAACTAAGGAAGCATACAGAGATATTGCTCAGGACTGCAGGGATAAAATCAGAAAGGCCAAAGGACAGTTGGAGTTGCAGCTAGCAAGGGATGTGAAGGATAACAGGAAGGGGTTCTATAAGCATGTCAATAACAAGAGGAGGATGAAGGATGGTGTAGGTCCCTTACTGAATAGGGCAAGTATCCTTGTGGTAAAGGATGAGGAAAAAAGCTGAAGTGCTCAATGCTTTTTTTACTTCAGTTTTCACAGGCAGGGCCAGCTCTGAGCCCACTACACTGGGTATTGCAGATTGGAGAGAAGAAAACAAGCCCTTGGTGACAGAAGGTCAGGTTAGGGACTACTTAAAAAGCTGGATGTGCACAAGTCCATGGGGCTGGATGAACTGCATTTAAGGATGCTGAGGGAGTTGGCCGATGAGATAGCACAACCACTGGCCATTATCTTAGAAAACTCATGGTGAATGGGGAAGGTGCCAGAGGAGTGGAAAAAAGAAAATATAGTGCCTATCTTCAAGAAAGGGAAAAAGGAGGATCTGGGGCATTACAGATCTGTCAGCCTCACCTTAATCCCTGGAAAAATCATGGAGCAGGTTCTCAAAGAATCCATCCTGAAACACGTGGAGGAAAATAGATTGATCAAGAACAGTCAACATGGATTCATCAAGTGTAAATTGTGCCTGACCAACCTCATTGCCTTCTATGATGAGATGACTGGATCTGTGGATGTGGGAAGAGCCGCTGATGTGATATACCTCAACTTTTGCAAGGCTTTTGATACAGTTTCCCACAGCATTCTCATTGGCAAGTTAAGATAGGATGTGTGGACTGTAAGGTGGATAGAAAACTGGCTAGATCAATGGTTTCAGTGAGTAGCAATCAATGGCTCCATGTCTAGTTGGCAACCAGTAACGAGTGGTATGCCCCAGGGGTTGGTCCTGGGGCCAGCTCTGTTCAACATTTTCATTAATGATATGGATGATAGGAAAGACTGCACACTCAGTAAGTTTCCAGATGACACCAAGCTTGGGGAAACACTAGACATGTTGTAGGGCAGAGATGGGATTCAGGGAGACCTTGACAAATTGAAGCAGTGGGCAGATAGAAATCTCATGAGGTTCAACAAGGACAAGTGCAAAGTCCTGCACTTAGAACGGAAAAACCCCATGCACTGCTACAGGTTGGGGAGCACTCAGCTAAATAGCAGCACTGGAGAAAAGGACCTAGGGGGTCATGGTGGATGGGAAGCTAGATATGAATCAACACTGTGCTTTTGCTGCCAAAAAGGCCAATGGCATACTGGAATGCATCAGTAGACGTATTACCAGCAGATCGAGGGATGTGATGGTTCCCTTCTATTCCGCACTGGTGAGGCTGCATCTGGAATACTGTGTCCAGTTTTGGGCTCCCCACTACAAAAACAACATGGACAAATTAGAAAGAGTCGGGCAGAGGGCAACAAAAATGATCAAGGGGCTGGAGCACAAGACTTATGAAGAGAGACTGAAGAAATTAGGCGTATTTAGCCTGCAGAAGAGAAGACTGAGGGGGGATTTGATAGCAACCTTCAACTACTTTAAGGGGTGCTCCAAGGAGGATGGAGCTCAGCTGTTCTCAGTAGTAACAGAGGACAAAACAAGGAACAGTGGTTTCAAGTTACAACTGGGGAGGTGGAGGCTGGATATTAGGAAAAACTTTCTTACTAGGCAAGTGGTGAAGCATTGGAATGGGCTACCTAGGGAAATGGTGGAATCTCCATCTTTGGAGATATTTAAGGCTCAGTTAGACAAAACCCTGGCTGGGAAGGTTTAGTGAGAGTGGTTCTTTTTTTTTTTTTTTTTTTTTTTCTTTTTGGCAGAGAGTTAGACTAGATGACCTCATGAGGTCCCTTCTAACCCTATGATTCTATGACAGGCCAGGTTTGGGAGCAGGGCAGGGCACGCTGGCACTCAGCTCTGCTGGCAAGTCATGGTGGGGGGCCTCTGGGCAGACATACCAGAAAGCCACAAGGGTGGGGTAGCAATGTGGCTGGGCACATGTGTGACATGTTATGGGCTGGAAGCCCTCAGGCTTAGATCCAGAGGAGCTGTGGTGCACTAGCTCGGTCCCAATTCATTTTTGTGGGCAGCATGTGGTGGGGTCCTCTTAGTATGGGGTCTGAGGCTGAAGACCTTTTGTTAATCTGACCCTGGTTCCAACTCTGCTGATGACCTGTGATGGTGTCAATGATATTGCATGATGGGATCTATTACTTTGTTTGTTGAGGCAGAGCAGAAAGTGCTTAGCCTTACAGTGCCTCTGCCACCCCAACCCAGCTGCCTGGGGTAAAGTGGGCCAGCATGGCCTAGATAGCTGAAAGTAAGTCACTGCTCAAAGTGTTTATTAGAGCATGCCAGAGCCTAACAAGGCAAGGGAGGACAGCTGTTTCCCTAGCTGGTGCAGGGAGCAAGGTGGGGGAGGTATATAACTCAGCCAAGGAAAAACCAAAGGAAAGGGTAAAGTTAAAAAAAAAAAACCTTTCTGGTTTTAAAATGAGGCTTGATAAATTCAAGGAGGTGATACTATGAAGGGACAGTCTAGTATAGCAGTTGATTGATTTTGACTCCTGATAATAGATGGGATTATCGATGGGGTGGGTTCTGAGTTATTACAGAGAATTCTTTCTTGGATGTCTGACTGAGTCTTGCCCTGGTTCGCTATATTGGGCTCAGGAAGGAACTGTCTCCCAGAGCAAAGGCTCTGGAGTTTTTTTTTGTTTGTTTGTTTTGGTTTGGGGTTTTTTTGCCTTCCTTTGTAGTAGGTTCTTCACCCTGCATTGTGCAAGAGGTCAGACTAGATGATCATACTGGTACCTTCTGACCTTAGAGTCTATGAGAGCCGTGGTCAGGGAGGACAATGGAAGTCCTGTTCTTCCATTTGCCTCCTGGTCAAGGAAAGGTAAGTAGCCAAAAGCCTCATGGCCAAATAGGCCTGGTTTAAGAGTCAGGTTTATATGGATATGCTGTAAATAAACCACCATGGGTGATTGCACCAGGTGAAGCTTATGAGTCCTTTTGTTTTGAAAGGGGAGAGAGTCCTCCCCACTGCCCCCAGAACACAGAATGGCAGAGAGTGATGGTAATTTGCCACACCTGTTTAAAAAAATTAAACAACATATCAAATTTAAATTAAAATATTATTCAGGTTGTAAAGCAAGCCCTCAAGAATTAGGAAACGCCAGGATTAAAATTGCCCAGGGCAAACCACACTTCCCATCTTTACAGGTTTTTTGTGTCTGACTTAATAAAGCCCTGGCTAGGATGATTTAGCTGGGATTGGTCTTGGTTTAAGCAGGGGGGTTGAACTAGATGATTTTCTGGGGTCTCGTTGAACTGCAATATTCTATGAATCAGGGTTGTGTGGTGAAAGACGTTATCTGTCAGACCTTTCTCATTTGTTGCAGAAATTGGAAGATGTGAATGTGGAAGGGGCTGCAAAAAGAAAGGATGGTATTGTGGGAAAATAAGATTCTATCTCATTCATGCCACAGAGTTTTAGGTGATGCAACACAAGTCATTTAATCTGCATGTTTCAAAGGTGATCACTACTTGGGTGCTCCTTTGCAGTGTGCCCAACTTCAGAACTGGGATTGGGTGAGAACTCACAGTTGCAGTTGTAGTCACTGGGAACTTTGCTTTGGATATGTAGCATTTCCCTAGCTCCCAGTGGTTGTGTGTGGTTGCCTACATCAAAGGTTATGGGGCTCCTAAGTATTATGGAAATGGAAGCCATACAAGCAACTAGGTAGAATGGCAGGATAGGGCACACACTGTAGGTATTACTCTGATACAAGGTGTAAGATTGGCTTTTGTAACTCATGGGTAGACTTGGGTTGTCTAGCTGAATTCCCAGCAACTGTTGTGTACTAGTAGTGGCCAAGCACACATTATGGTGGACTACAGTATTCTTAAGAATGTAAGGTGAAACTGGTGCATGATATAGTGGTGTGCTGGTTGAGCAGTGTGTCTTATGAGGTGCATGTTGCACTAAAGCACAAAGATCTTTGCTAGCTGCCTATTGATTTCTGGATGAAATTTTAAGTGTTTGTTTTTTCCTATAAAGCCCAAGCTTTTCTGGAATCTTGCAACTTGCAATCAAGGTTGGCTCTTGCCATGAGCCACTGAGGCCCTGACTTGGGGCACCATGGTGCTGCAGCAGATGTGGGGCAGGCTGGGCCAGCCCAGAAGCCAGAACCCATACTCCCACCTCTCCCCCTGGGGCAGAGCAGGCCAGTGCATGGGGCAGAGTCCGCTCTCTCACCCTGCCTCTGGGGTAGCCCTCCTTGCACCTAGGGTGGAACAGCTAACCCAGCGGAGGGGTGGAAGAGTAGAGTCCAGCCTCTGGTCTGGCCTGCTCCACCCCTGGGCTGGCTGTTCCCTGTCCTGGGGATGGGGCGAGCCAGCCCAGAGCAGAGGCCAGATTCTGCACTGTACCCCCTCAACTGGGGTGGTGCAAAAGCAAAAGCCAGCTCAGGGTGCCAGAGCCCCTTGAGCTGGCCCTGATTGAAATACCATCTTTTCATCATGCTATAGCCACTGCAGTTGTGATCAGAGGTTGCCCATGGAGTGTTTTGTATAAAGACCTTCACCTGTGAGATCTTGTCACCTCAGATTTGGTCTGAAATACCCTGAATCTGTGGATATTCAAGCATGCCATTATCCTGTCTATAGTCTTAGCCTCTTGGGAAAGAAGGTCGCAGTGATAGATATGATTCTCACTGGCATTTGTGGATAGGATAGGCAAATGAGCAAAGCTGAGTGTTATTTTTTTCAACTGGAAATTTTGAGGGTAAAAAGAGGTCTCTGGTTCTATTTATATAGTGGAATTTGAAATATATGTCAAACAGGGTGGGAAAAGCACTTTTTCTTTTCTATATAAACTGA
Source organism: Podocnemis expansa (assembly GCA_007922195.1). NCBI lineage: Eukaryota > Metazoa > Chordata > Testudines > Podocnemididae > Podocnemis > Podocnemis expansa. The sequence continues at coordinate 20,210,397 of ML682013.1, forward strand.
GATAAATAAATCCAGGTCCAACCGTTTGCTTGGAAATGGAAGAGCTGATGCAAAAATACATTAAGAGAAAGTGTTGCCACAAAGCAAAAAGTTTTATTTGACTTTTGTTGTTTTGAGGATGTTTGTGGCTCAAAAGCAAAAGTATTCTGTCATCAATGAAGCTGATGCCAGAGAAAGCTGGAAACTAACGTGGAGCTGTTGAATATCATGTTTGTTTATTTTAATATTTTCTTTCAAGACTGCCTAATTATGTCTGTTTTTATGTTTCAGTCCTAAATTATCTGCATAAAAATAATTTAAATATTACATTTTCCTGTTTAAAAATATTATTCATGGAACAGAAGCATAATGCTGAAACAGCAAAAGTATTTTACCATGAAAATAATCTTTCCTGCAGCTGTTTCTTTGCTTGCTTCAATAAATTATGAAAAAGATCTCAGCTTCATTCTTAGTGTCTGTACAGGTCTCTTGTGATTCTGTTCTTAGAAAAATTGCAGCCACACAAACTAAAGCATTGTATTTTTCCCCCCATAAATCTAGTCTTAAATATTCAAAAGCAACTAGTTTAATTTAGTGCTTAGCTTGAGATACTTCAGGGGTGTTGGAAAGTGCCAAGCAACCATCGTCTGAAAACAAGGCACCTTTAAGCTGTTTCAAGTTGGGCACTCAAAAATCAATGCACTCAAAAATCACTAGTCACTTTTCAAAAACAAACCTTTCATCTGGGGGTAGCTTTACTATAGCAGAATTTGTATGAGATGGGACTTAGGAAATGTGGATTCTATTTCACAGAAAGCCAGGTATGCCTCAATACCTAGCTGCTATTATAAGGCAACCATGAGGGCTAGAATGTTACTCTTTATTTATTTTTTCAGGTGAAAGCTGAAATTCAGCAGTAATGTGATTCCAGCAGCAGGAGCTGAATGAAAAAACATTAACTAATCACAAGATTTAACAATACTACATTCATTTTTTTTCTTCTCGTAGGCTGAAATATCAGATCCTTAAAACTGTGAAACCCTAATGCACAGGAAAGCTATTAAAGGTTTCTAAATTGTAGTTATATTTTTTGTTCCAAGGCTGGTAAAGTGATTACTAAGTCAGCCTGGCTTTTATAGGGAGTGGCATAAAAAGTAAAAAATTATCTCACTTTAAAATGTTTATCTAATAGTTTCTGTAAAATGCAGCCTATATGTGATGTGTTAGATAGGATTTATCAGCATTCACTTGGGATGATCTGTCCAATTTACTCATGGATTCAAAATCTCCAAGCAAAGACATCCTTAGGGTAGGACAAATCAGAGCTCCCATGCCAGGCTCTGCACTTCAGGGGCACTGTGCCAGACCCAGGTGGAAAGCAGGCAGCTGGTTAGCCTGACTCCCAGCTGGCAGCAAGGTCCAAGCAGAAGGCAGGGGCTGCAGCCTACCTCCCAGCCGCATGCTGGGACCAGGCAAGAAGCAGACAGCTCCCACCAGGGTCCTGGCTTCCTGCCAGGACTGAGTGAGAGGTGGGTGCCTAAAGCCCTCTTCCTGGCTAAGAGTGGGGACCAGATGGGGGCACACACAATGTGGGTTGCCCCAGACCCCACCCTCCTCAAGGTGGCCATGTCTCTGAATAATACAGATAATTCCAATTAAACTGATAAACCTTTGTTGTGTTCTTCACTATTAAACTTTCTCTATATGTGATATATGTAATCTCACAAGCAGTAGTTTCTCACTATAAAGTTCATCTCTACAGTCAGAGAGTGTCTAAGGGATATGACAAGTAGAGAATAATTCCTCCTTTTATTTCTGCAAGAGGTTTGGTAAAGAACAGGGCTGGATTTTGCTGAAGTGTTTGTATGAGTTATAGTGTAATATTGTTACAATAAAATAAAAAAAGAATCCTGTGCAACTTCTAAAGACTTATGCAATGAATAAATTTGTTACTTTTCATAGGTGTAATCCCAGTTCATCAGATGCATGAAATGGAAACTGTAATATGTTAGGAGTATATATACACATACAGAGAAGGGGTGAGTTGCAAGGTCAGTTCAAACAGTTCCAGAGGGTAGTTGGTTAAACTATGTCAGCAAACCAAGCAAACTGGTTGTAGTACTTCAGCAAGAAAACTTCAAAAACAGTCTTCAGCATGAAACTACAGAGCTGGAATTCACATGCAAACTTTACACCATCACTCTGGATCTGAACAAGGACTTAGAATGGCTCACTTACTACAAAAGGTGACTTCCCCTCTTTTAACATTATCACCTTCTCATCTATTATCAAAAGGCCGGATCCACACTGTTTGAATTAAAACAACTTGCTTCATTTGCTGAAATAGACTTAGGCTATGTTCACATGTAAATGCTTATTTTGAAATAAATGAATTTGAAATGTTATTTTGAAATAAAATCATTATTTCAAATTCCCTTAAATCGAAATAAGCAAAAACCACCAAATTGAGAGAGCAATTCCGAACACTACTCGCTACTGGTTGCCAACTAGACATGGAGCCATTTATTCCTACATGCTGAAACCGTTGATCTAGCCAGTTCTCTATCCACCTTACAGTCCACACATCCAGCCCATACTTCCTTAACTTGCTGACGAGAATGCTGTGGGAAACCGTATCAAAAGCCTAGCTAAAGTCAAGGTATATCACATCAATGGCTTTTCCCGCATCCACAAATCCAGTCATCTCATCATAGAAGGCGATGAGGTTGGTCAGGCACGATTTACCCTGTATATCTGTTCCATTAGCATGTGGTAGTGATGCCAGTTGCATACATCAGATTTAGTTTGCATGCAGTTGAATTCTTTAGTGACAACAGGTCTAGAATGTAAAGAAAAGAGACTAATGCTGCCCTACCACAAAGTGGAAGTATGGCCCTGCCCACAGGAAAATGTTGAAACAATATTTGTCTTCTATTTCCTAATAGACAATAGGGTGATCAGAGGGGAAGTGTGAAAAAATGGGATGGGGTGGATGGTAATAGGCTCCTGTATAAGATAAAGTCCTGACCAGTAGGGTTGCCCCTACAAAACTGGGACAGCTGATCACTGTAACAGGGGTCAGCAACCTTCGCTGGGCCCCCTGCCATCCCTTTTCCCCAACTTTCAGCAGATGTCAGTGGTGGGGCCAGCAGGGGAAGGAGCTGCTGTGTACTTGTGGAGCTCTTGTGGCCCTAGGCCCTATTGGGGGACAGGGCCAGCAGAGGGGAGAAGCCATGGCGCACTTGCAGCCATGCTGAGTGGTGCCACAGGGCTTGGAACACTACATGCCACTCAGAATGGGTGCGTGTGCTATCTTTGGTAGGTGTGCCAGGACTGCCAACCTCTGCTGTAGTAGATAGGCAACCGTGTCTCAAAAATCACCACCACACTTGACAATCCCTGGGAAACAATTAAAAATTGATTGTAAATATGGAGATTCAACAACTGTTTTTCTCCTGTGGATGGTCCCTCCTGGTTAAGATTGAACTACATTAAGGGGCAGCATAGAGATGATGGAATTGCTTCTGCATGTACATGTTTGTTGTGTGCATACTATAAGAACTTTGGTTAGCCTTCCGTAACAGCTAAGCTTACTTTTAAAAATGTTAAAGAAGGCAGCATCTTATTTTAGTTCCTGAACATGGGTTTAGGAGCTTAAGTATAGTCCAAGTTTGAAAACTTTAGCCAGTTTAGCTCAGGAGGTAAAGGGAATGAATGCATGGTACAGTAAATCCCCAAAACACAGAAACCAAACCCAGACGCCTTGCAGTATAGTGCTAAAAAGTATTAGGCTCAGGCTTGATAGAGTTAGGCACAACTCTGTTGAGGTCAACCCACAAACACGAGGGCTGAACTCAGTCCCCTGATGCTATAATGATTTTTTTTTAAAGTATGCTAAAAAAGAAGAAAGTTGTTCAATATTGTCCTCATAATCTGACTGGTGGCTAGAAATTACATTAAATTTCTCTAGAGAGAAAGAATGGAATGTATTAGGGGCTGCTAGGCTGCTATGGTGAGTATTCATTGCCAAGGTATCACACTGAAATTTTGTAAAACTGCTATTCTCTCCAATTGTCTGAAATTGAATAAAGCTATACTATAGAGTGAGGTTATCAGAGTATTCCTATAGAAACTTGTACTTGATAAGGATTAAAAGTAAATTACTGCATAATGCATTATACCTCAACAATAGCACAACTGTAAAAGAAGTCATTTTTATCTACTGGAGTAGGAATCTCTCAACAGAATAATCTACAAATAAAATAATAGTACTGGAATGAAAAAGCTGAAATAAGTTTTTGAATATCTCAATATAAGATGATTCAGAGCTATGTTCTTCTAGAAATGATAGACACCAACAAAAGAGTGCTTTTTTTCTCGTTTTTTTTTTTGTTCGTTTAACGTTTAATTTGTTTTCAAGAGATAAGACAGCTTGATAGCTCCTTCTAAGTTTAACCAAAACAAAGAAGGGGTTCTATTGCACTTTTAAATACTAATAAATTTATTTATCACATGAGCTTTTGTGGGTGTAATTCCACTTTGTCAGATACATGAAATAGAAAATGTGGCATGTCAGTTGCAAATATATACAGAGAAGGGTGGATCACAAGGTAAACAACCAGAGGAATAGACTGCTAGTCCTTCCTTGCAGAGCCAACAAACTTTGTTTTGATTCAAACAGTGTGTAAGAAGGAAAGCCAGAGATGAGATGCCCCAGAAGAACAAAACAACTGTGAAAGGGAAGTTCTATGCATCTTGCTCTGTAGCTGCCTGCCTGGAATAACATGGGGGTTTGTCATGGGTTTGTTTTTGCCCTCCAAAACAAGAAGTATTTTGATGTTGCAATACTGTTCCTGTGACATAAAGCAATGGCATGTGTGTGCCTCATATTCCCATTCTCCTTTGATGGCTGGGCTAACCATGAAACTACAGCTCCCATGAGGCAACATAGTCTTCCCCCTTGATGAGGGGAAGCTGCACATTATAGTAGTAAGATGGTCATGGCACATCTTGGGAAATAGCCTGTCTGAGGAAGCTGGTACAAAGGGGAATGGAAGCTTGGGGCATCTGAACTACAACTCCAATGAAGTATTGTAGTGGTGTTTAGAATCAAACTATTTCTGTTCAGAGGCATTTAATGTTGGAGGGGGAGGAAACCAAAGTTTTCTATAGAAAATTGAAGGAACTTCCTTACAGGCACTTGGCAAAAAAAAAAAAAAAAAAAAATTGTTTAGTCAAAAAGCACAATTTTCAGTTAAAAACAGTTTCAAATGAAAATTTTCCCTACCCAAAATTTATTCTGCTACAGGACCCACAGCAAAATAGGGTAGTGGGGGGGAGGGGGGAACAGGACTTTGTTTTCTCAGCAGAAGAAACCTAGAGGAAAGGGAGTTTTTCTTTTAACGTCAAAAGATTCTATCCTGCTTTTATGCTACCTGCGAACAATCTTCCAACTAAATGATGACTATAATCAGTTTAAAAGAAAGAAAGATTGAAATAATTTAATTAATCTTAGCCACATAGCTATAAAGAAACCTGTCACTAAGAACTTCCTGTATGAGGTGGCATCCAATACGTCCAGGTGTAATATTCTACCTTTTGTAATCTGACAATGTAGTAGTAAATCCCAAATGCAACTTCTGTCAGGGAACATGACCTATTATTTCTTGCTGAGTGAGAAAATGCTGAAATATTACACAAAATGGATAGATTTTAGAATGGATTTTTTTTTTAATTCCAAAAAGTTAGAACAAATTTAAAGAAAATTATTATCAGTTCTAAACAAATAGATCAGAAGAAGTCCAGGAAGCTACGCACCTTAAATAATCGGTGACTCAAACTACAGCATTGACACAGATAAATTGGTTGCCTAATAGGTTGTCTATGGTGTTATTAGACATGAAGCATGATAAAGTAAGCAAAAAAGGGACCACATAAGCTTTATCTCCATAACAACTCAGAGAAGAACAATTACAAAAGGGCAAGGAAAAGCAACCTTCACAAAATAGGCTTTACCCATAGAGCAATGAGAAGTGACATAGCACAATGATGCTTATGTCTAAATAAGAGAAGGCAAAGAGCCAAACAAAGAACAGGAGCATTTCAATCTTGCAACAGTTTACTGACTGAACTGAAATATTAGAGGTGCAAAACTAACTAACAGCAATCATCTAAAGCAGTAGTCCCCAACCTGTGGCCTGTGGGGGTGTTCCAAAGTGGCTCGCTGCTCCCCTCCTGCTGGCTGTAAAAGGGAGCTACTGCCTAAGGACTCAGATGGACTATGTTGCTGCAAGGCTACTAAACCATGGCAGGTTCCTTGCTGCAGCCAAGGGGATGGGAGATGAGTGGTCTCCTCCTCCTTGCTGCAGTTGGAAGTCCAGAAAAGCAGTCTGCCTGGATCCCTGGGTATGGGGGGTCCCCCAGTACTCCTCCCCTCAGTGCAAGCCAGGCTGCCCTGGTACCCACTGACAGTGCGCTAGGCCGGAAAACTGCAACCTACACATGCAGAGGGAAGTCCGCCCCACTCACCTGCCTACCAGAATGCAGGGGAACACCATTCCAGGGACTGCTATTTTTAGGGGCCCAGAGTTCAGGCCCCTAAAAATAGGTAATGGTGCCGGAACACTACATTCTGGGGACTGCTATTTTTCAATGGTGGGCCCCAGAACACAGTGTTCCTGCACCAATTTATATTTTTAGGGGCCCAGAACACTGATCCCCTAAAAATAGTAAGCCCTGGAATGGTGTTTCAGGCCATTCTGAGATATTTTAACTCCTTTCAGAGAGGATGTCCTTGCTGAACTCCTTCCATCTGGTTGCATTGGAGAGGGGCAGGGGGGCTGCTGGCAAAGACTGGTTCAGGTTGTAAAAATGACATCTGTGACCCTCGAACAAAAAAACAGTTAGGAGCCACTGATCTATAGCAATAAAATCAGATAGTTAAAAAAGAATGTAATGGTCATCAATGTTGTCCTGAAGAAGAAACATCATAATCTAGCAGTAAATCATTGCTGCATTGCCAAATATACCTGTTTATCCATATGGTATCGATGAGACCCCAAACTGAAAGAAATTCTCTCTAACTTCAAACTGCATAAAAATATATTTCAGGGTTTTATTCCATTTTAAAATTAGCTACTTTTTTCACAAGCCTGGTAATTCAAAAATCCCTTCATTACATTTTGGCCTAACCAGACAAGTCTCATAACTGCTTCTAACAAGAGCCGCTGCATTCAGAGCAATCTTGTGAGAATACTTGTATTTAAATCAGAGAAGAAATGACTACCTGGACACACATACAAGAGTCAAGAAGTCATTTGAAATCATTCCTTTAGAGCCTGAACCCACTCCCCCTGAACTCAATGAGTAGAAGATCAAGTTCTTAGGTTTTATTTGTGGTGGATCACAAATTATGCTTCTTAATGACCTAAGTTACACCTTGGGAAAAATTATGGCTTTAAGATAAAGTCCCTAAGTAAGGAGCAGGGGTTAAAGTAAGGGGGAATGCCCTAGAATGGCATTCCAGGGCCCACTTTATTCAGGTGGGCAGCATTCCGAGGCCCCCTAAAAACAGGGGAATGCGCTGGAATGCTGCCTTCTTGGACCCACTAAAAAATTGAAAGAACATCCAAGAACGCAGTGTTCCAGACAGGGCCGTCTCTGGGGTGCGGGGCCCTGGGCAAATCGCCCTCTGCAGGGCCCTTACTCACCTCCCCCAGGGCACTGGGAGGGTGGCACTGGCCCACCCAGGGGAGGGGCAGACAGCTGTGCCAACTGTCCCATGCCAGGGACCAGGCAAGCTGACAAAAAGTGGCAGAACAGGAGTGCAGGGTCTGGTTTCTCAGCCATCCTTAAGCCAATGGTTTTCAAACTTTTTTCCTCAGGCTCTAGCTCTGGACCCCTATGACATGCAGCAACCCTCCACTGAAAAAAGTGGCCACTGCCAGAAAACTGAACAGTGACCATGGCTGCGGGGGAAGGGCAGGGGGCATTTGGGGGTGTGGCAATCCCTCATGGCTTTCATCCTTTCTCTTGAGGCTTCTATTGCATCTCTGAAATCTACACATCTAATTTGAGATCACCTACATGGAACATGCAGAAGGTGATTCCACATGCCATACTCCTGTCTTAAATCAGGAAGTCTGTAAAGTCTCTAAAATTGCATGTAGTAGCCTGGAGTGTGTGGGGGGGAGCTCCTTGCAAATGGGGGTGGGGGCGACTGGGTGGAGAAATGAGATGGAAGTGCTGAGACAGGGGAAGGAGAAGAGAGCTAATGCCAGGCTGGAAAGAAAGCTCCTGGAAGATCCTGTCTGCTGCTGAGCCTGTCCAAGATCATCCAGGTCCTGGTCTCTTCTCCACTGCCCAGTCCCAGTAACTGAAGCAGCCCCTTTGGGTTCCACTTTCACCTCTGCTTTTCCTCTGCTCCCTGAGTGTGCATGAGTTTCCATGAACACACAATTGTCCACAATATTGTGACTGAAGGGGTGCTAGCCCTCTCTGCTTGGCCTGGTAACCCCTGGCAGTATGCATAAGGCAGCAACACAATGGGACTATCCACTCCCCCCCCTCCTTCAGATTAGGACTTTGTTATAACTTCTCCTTCCATCCCTGAGCTGGATTTTATTCTGTTACTTCGGCTTTCTAATTGTAGAAAAAACACCATACTTCGTAACACAGGCTCCTACTAGAACAGTTTGCTTTTCTCTAATCTTTTTAATTATCAGTCAAAAAAATCTCTGGAGTTTTTACTAAAATCTACAATTTATAACTTTTGTTGCAAACAAGGGAATTCTCAACCCACTGAAAAAAAGAGGCAAGTCCTAATTTGTAAAAATAACTGCAATCCCCAAATACCAGAAATGGTGGAATAAGGGGTATTCACAGTTTTTTTCTTTTCTTCATTGGTTCTGTTGATAAAAAAACAGAAAGATTGCTTGCCAGTGACCTCAGTCCTTTTCATATGGGTGAGAGACACCCAAAGAGATACTGACCCAAGGAGGAGGCATAGAGTTTGAACAACAATTAGCATCTCATTGTTAGGCCTAATGACTCACCTTTGTTGCAGTGCTGATCTTTGTTGCAGTGATTGCCTTAAGCAATTTTGACCCCAAGCTACTCCCAGCCCTGTGAACTGGTCTGCCACTTTTGGCCAGCTTGCCCAGTCCCTGGCATGGGGGGGCAGGAGTGCAGCCCTATGGGGCCCCCGAAAGCATAGGGCCCTGGGCGGCTGCCCCTCTTGCCCTACCCTAGGGACAGCTCTGGTTCCAGCGCATTCTCCTAGGGCCAGCTCAGGGAAGGGACTGCAGCCTGAGGAGAGCCCAGCCACCCCTGCACCCTTTTCCCAAGGCCTGCAGTGGCCCCACCTCTTCCTGCTGGGCCCAGGCAGTACACGCAGCCTGGGCCCAATCTCGGGCCTGTCACCCTCTTGCCGGCCAACTGGCTGGCCAGCACCACAGCCTATTTCTGTCCCTCCCTTCCTCACCCCCCCACATGGCCTGGCCTGGCAGAGCTCCTCAGTGGCATGGGTAAGCGGGCCCTGGAGGTTGGGGAGAGTCAGGGTCCAGCAGGGAAAGGGCATTGGTGAAGGACTGAGGAAGTGTGGAGGAGTTGGGGGGGGCTAAAGGGGGCAGTGTGGGGCAATGGGGACAAGGGGACTGAAGGGGGCTGGGAAGGTGTGGAGGAGGTTGGAGGCTGAAGGGGGTGAAGTGAAGATGGGGGAGCTGGGAGTGGGGGGTTAGGAGGGCTGGAGTGAGGACATGGGGGCAGGGAGTTTAGGGAATGGGGATTGAGGAATACATAAGGAAAGAGGGGTCTGATGGGGGGGCAGGCATTTTGGGGGCAGTAGCTGGGGCGGGTGGGCAGGCATTTGTAGAGCAGTAGCTGGAGTGGGGGCACTAGCTGGGGTTCGTGAAGGTGGGCCTGGACCTGCGTGAAGGGGGCCTGGACCTATGTGAGGGGGGCCTGGAAATTTAGGAGGGTTCCGGGGCCCACCAAATTATACGTTAAACCCCTGGTAAGCAGAAGTCTGGAGAGAACAATCCTTCCAGGAGGTCCTAGGGCACTGTACTTATCCTAAGCACAATGCTTCCTAGAGCATGTCTACACTACAGTTAAAAACCCACAGCTGGCCTGTGCCAGTTGACTTGGGTTTGGACTAAGGGAGCTGTTTCACTTCAGTATAGACATTCAGGCTCAGGGTGCAGCCTGACCTCTGGGAACCTCCTGCCTTTCTGGGTCCTATCATCCAGGCTGCAGCTCAAACTCCAACATCTATCCCACAATTTAACAGCCCTTTAACCTGCTCCGGAAGTTTGAGTCAGCTTCCATAGTCCAGCCATGGGTGTCTAACTTCAAAGTAGACATACCCCTAATCACTAGGAGAGAAGAGTTGTTACAAAGTAGTAATAAGACTCAGCTCCAGGGCTACCTGGAAAATGAAAACATTTGTATGAATAATTCCATATTTTTTTTGTATATCAGAACAGCACCATTTTATGTTGGGTGATTTGGGGCGGGGGGGGGCTGTCAATTAATTGCAGTTAACTCATGCAATTAATTCAAAACAAATGAACTCAATTAAAAATTAATCATGATTAATCACCATTTTAATCAAACTGTTATGCAATAATAGAGTAATAGATTACCAATTTAAATTTATTATAACTAGTTTTGGAACTCTTTACAGTTTAAAACATTTATTTCAATTGCAACAGAGACTATGAAGTATACAATGCGCACTTTATATTGTTTTGATTATATAATTCTGCATTTGATTATATAATTCTGCACTTCCATGATAAAGAAATTGGATCACACTACTTGTATGAGGTGAACTGAAAAATACAATTTCTTTTATCTCTTTCACAATGCACATATTTGTAATAAAAATAATGTAAAGTGAGTGCTGCACATGGTATATTCTGCATTGTAATTGAAATCAATATGTTTGAAAATATATCCAAAATATTTAATTAAATGGTATTCTATTATTAACAGTGAAATTAAAACTGTGATTAATCACAATTATGTTTTATAATCTTGTGACTAATCATGATTCATTTTTTAATCATTCCATAGCCCTAATATTTTTATATCAAAATGGTTATCAAAGTCTTTTATTTACATAAAATTGAACGATCAGTGAACAACAATTTGTGCTTATGGTGACAGTTGTTCTCAAATGTTCATTTTTGGATGATGTAGCCATTTTTCAGGATTAAACTCTTTCAGTCAAGAAATTCCAGTCAGCAGTCCTGACCAGGGCAGACAAGGAGGAGTCATTGCCCTGTCTTCTGACTCACATGCTTGTGCTTTCACTTTAGGATTAGCTAATGGCTAAATTTAGCCATTGCTGTTAACTTATCTGTTACAGTTAACTAACCTTAACCTACTTGAAGAAATTTATAAACATTTCCAACTAAACAAGAGTTAAGCATTTTTATACAGATGTAATATGGGTTTGTGTACAAAGCAATTACATTCCTGGTGGGTATGACTGCAACATTTAGCAAATATGTATGTAGAGATTCATTCAAACACTGCTCATCCAAGACATTATTTATTCCTCTTTTCCTTTCCACCATATGTCTCATTAAAGTCATGGTTCTTGCTTTACCTGTGCCAAAATATCTGAATTGCTAGATCATTTCCCCAAAATGATACATTTAGACTACACTAATCAAAAGCTCTGAATGTGTTAATATTTTGTAGTGAACACCTTTTGCCTAATACCTTAGTGTTGTTTACATGATAAAAGTAAATATTAATTCTTTCATACTATTGAAGTTAATTTATATCAGTAATTAAAGTCTTTAAAGTGTCAGATTTAATAGTGCCGTATTGGTCGAAAGAACCACCTATAAGGGCTTCTCATTTTGCTTAATATTATTAAAAGTATTTATAAGGCACCTATCACTGTGGCATCCAAACTAACTTGACACCCATTAGAACAGAACAAAGTACCACAACAGGCTTGGAAAATGTATGCCACAACCCTTCATGGCAAAGGTCTTCAGATTGTGGCATGCAGCCCCTAGGAACGCATGAAGAAATGTTCAAGGGAGCATCGCCTGGCCCCAGGGCCAGCCCCCAAGTAGGGAGTAGAGGATACACCACCCAGCCCAACTGCCCATTCTACTCCAACCTCTGCTGTAGACCTGGACACGGGCTACCACCACAGCTCCCAGCTTGGCCTTGGTGCCTCCCCTTGGCTTTGCCTATTCAGTGCGCAGTCATAGTATATGTGTCCTTGGTTCCCAGCCCCTGACTTGGTCCCTAGCCCCATGGCCTGCCACAGTTCCTAATGCTGACTGTGCCATGGACAGGGTAAAAGGTTTGTGGATCAGTGCTCCAAGGGCATCTCTTCACTACAGAGTTAACTCCCCTAGCTCCTCTCCCATGAACACAAAATTTCATCTGAGTTTAGTGATCCTCTAAGCCCAGATTTGCTGGCCCAGTTGACTGTATCAGTTAGAACCTGGGTGCTACAATCACCCAAGCTAGTAACCCTTTCTCTTTGCAATCAGCAGACAGGCTAAATCACTCAAGTGTTGATAATACCTCCAATGCCTTTCCACAATTCCCCACTCTTGCCCAGGACAGACAAATTCTCCTGAAATTCACTTGGAAAAAATCAGTGCCTTATGAAGAACCCTGGGCTGTCCCCAAAAGTCTTACCAAAACACAGAATGAGTGTAGTACCAGTAAAGACATAATAACTTGAGTAGGGTTTTGCAGGTGACAGCTTACACTTGGGCGAAGTTAACCCAGGTGCTGCTCTCACACAGTAATTCTGCAGTGAAAACATACCCAAAGTGGCTGAGGAAGCTTCTTTAAGAGATCCCGTGATGATGGATAGCAGCAACCAGCAGATAAAATATCTCGCGCTGTGAGAACCTGCAATTATTGTAAATCTGGGACCTTGGGGTGTCATATTTCATTTCATAAATATGGCCAGATTCAGAAGTCTTTCTATCACAAATGCATTTAAGGGATTCATATTCACCCCTGAGAATGCCCTAACACCAACTCCAGTAGCTTTCAGATAGTGAATGGTTCACAAAGTGTACCATGGAGTACACTTACTGAAATGGTTAAGCTGAAAAACACTTGCAGCAGCATTCTTAGATTTTGACATTCAGATCATTTGGATGCCCTTTGCCTCACTCTTGGTGTACAGATCAGTTTTTATTCCACAATATATATGCATATACAAGTTCTTGTGATTGAATATTACATCCATTACTACTGCTCATTTGTAAATGCTAAGTCTTTTTCATGGCTGGCATGCATAAATTTGCACCACACTCCACTTAAACAATTCACATAAGAACAATTGTTTCATTTCAGGCTAGAGAATATATTGTATTTATATAGTGCGGTTCAGTGAGGTAAACCATATATGAGGTTAATTTTGGATAAGTCATTAGCAATAACTGGTAGCTGATCTCATTTATCTTCACAAGAAACTCACGAGTTTTTGTCTGTCCTCACATGAAAAGATAAATGTCAAAAAGTAGAATCTCATATTGCTAGATAGATCTCAAAACAGTATATGTTAATATTTTCTTACACTGTGAAGCAATAAAAGGTAATATACACTTCTGTTTTTAATAACTTTTTCATTAACGTCAGTGCTCTTGCTGTTGATCTGTTGTCATCAGAAGAAATTCTCTGATTTGTGCATGTAGCCTCATACCCAAGCAAAAATCAGAAACTACAGAGAAATTTGGCAAAACCTGTAAGGACTAGAGACGGTTGGAAAAATGCTAGTTTGCTGAACTTGAAGGTTCTTGCAAATGTGAGTTGGCTTTGAAAAACTTTTGCCAAACAACATGCAGGGATCTGAGAGAGCCCAAGCTAAATTCTGTGAAAGCAGGACTGAATCGAGACTATGGGTTCTTTTCCCATTACAAAGGGTAATTTGACTTCAGGCTTCCCATGGTTTGAGCCTGTAAACTGCTCTGATTTGCTGTTACTTTATGACCTGATCCTATGTTTTACACCCCCTTGCATTTAGTTTCATTCCTTTCTGTAAGTTCACCCATCTTCGAAGCATCTGAGGAAGTGGGATCTTCTCCCACGAAAGCTCATGCAAAAAATAAATCTGTTAGTCTTAAAGTGCCACACAACTCCTTGTTGTTTTTTCACTGGACTAGACTAACACGGCTATCCCTTTTAAAATTGACAAGATGCAAGGTACTAAGTTTACACATACATCAGTGGCTTTCAGAACTGTGCAGGTGTTTTTGCCAAATGCTTGCAGGATAATATATCAACATCTTGTTTTAAATATATTTTGTCAAAGAGAAATCAAACTGAGAGGAAGGCCAGGCACCTAGACTACCTCTTGATATACCTGCCTCACATAGCTTTTCAGCCCACACAGAAGGGAAGCACCTGGTCCTTAATTATAAAGGGCTAGATTAAGAGTTTACTTTCCTTTTGTGTAGCTACCCTGCCACAGGAGCAGTCCAAGAAACGAACTGTAATGCTCAGAGTCACAGTTCATCCACAGGTTCCCCCTTCCATCAAAGAGGATAAGGCATCTCCTGTGGCAGAGAAGCTAACTAACCCCACTGTTCAAGTTCAGCAGCATTGGCGGCTCATAGAGAATGGGAGAAGACTGCTGAATGAACCCATTCACCTGCACAGGATGTGGAATAGTTGTTCCATAGAGGTTGCTCTCCTTCTTAGCTTGTGATCTCTGATGCTGATAGCCAGTAGAAGGGAGTCAGGGAGTGCCTCACAACCTCTTACTCTCCTTGGTGACTGTGTAGGAAAAGGCACAACCTTGTCATGAAAGTCAGATCCTGTATGCAATTATGAGTCTGAGTTGTGGCATTGACCTCAATGGCTCTACTAACATGAGCAGTGACCACTATATCCAATTTATCTTCTCAAAAGTCTTGGATGCTCTGAGGCTCAAATTTAATATTCCATTAAGATAAATGGGGAAAGTTCCACCACCTATTCTTGCTACCCTTCTCATTTGCTTGAATTAGAAATATGCTCAAACAAGAACATATAAATGTGTTTGAGACCCACTTAGCCACCTGGGGCATTTGGTGTGTTCTGGGTCCCCATTCCTACAATAACATTTGTCTACAAGGAAGGCTGTGTTCACAGAGCACTCTTATTTCGAAACAACAGAGGTTGTTTCGAAATAAGAAATACCCTGTTCACACGACACACGGTTGTTTTGAAACAACGGCACCCGTTGTTTCGAAACAATGGTGTTGTTTTGAAACAACTTAAACCCCATGTGGGGATGAAACAATGTTGTTTCGAAATGATTGTTTTGAAACAATGCCGTCCGAACATGTTGTTTCAAAACAACAGTGACTTGTTTCGAAATAACTGTTGCCTGAAACTGCTATTTTGCTTTGAGCTTTTTTCCTTAATTCGAATTAACAAAATGTTAACAAACTGCTAGGGTGCTGAGTGGGGTGCAGGGGGTCGGAGGGTGCCCCAGCTGGCTTCCCCCTGCTTCCCCTTGCTGGGAGCAGGGGAGGACGGGAACCTCAGCCCCCTTCGCCCCCCCTACCCTCAGCAAGGGGAAGGGGGGGAAGCCAGCTGGGGCTGCCCCCAAGCCTGGGGCACCCCTCCCCCAGGCTTCCTCTGCCCCCCGCGGCCCCTGCCCAGTGTGGGGGGCTTCCTCTTCCCCCCCGTGCCAGGCAGGGGCCGTGGGGGGGCAGAGGAAGCCCCTCCGCACCGGGCAGCAGCTGCAGGGGGGGTGGAGGAAGCCCCCTGCGCCAGGCAGGAGGGGGGCAGTGGAATCCCAGGGGCGGAGCCTCTGGGCCCAGCACAGAGCCTCCCTCCCCCTCCCCTCTCCTATTTTGAAATAGCATGTCACACTGGACATGCTATTTCGATTCTCTCCTTTTCCCTTATTTCGAAAACACTTTTTTTAAATTTCGAAATAAGGTGTTTCGAAATAAGGCTTTATTTTGAAACAGCTTGTTTCGAAATATCTTGTTTCAAAACAAGCACTTTGTGTGTGAACATAGCCAAATGGAAGTTAGGTACCTACAACCTTCTATGTGTATCTTTAACAAACCCTGTAAGGAACCTAATATAGCCAGTGATATTTACAGATAATGTAATGATCATATAGTGCCAGCTACAGAGTAGCCTGGGAGTCTATTTTGGGGCTCCAGAGATGTGAGTCACGTGACAGGATAGGGACAATAGACAGAGATGTGTCCGCTACTTTCCTGTTGCCTAAGCTCTGGGGATAGCATTCCTACATTCTGGGATGGCTTCACAGTATAATGAAAAGTCAACGTTGGCATCATGTAACAATGCCACAATGTAATGCTGGAGTCTGCTGAGTTCCTCACGTTGGGATTTAATCCTAAGAATGCACACAGGGATGGTTTGTATGAGTGCATGCTCTGTCCCTCCTGAACTGTTGTTAGGCCTAGCTTTTAAAAAATACTAATCTACAAATCTTATGCTTTTGAAAAAAACAATTATGTGGACTCAATTCTGCCTTAAGGCAGAGCCTTATGTTGTGTAAGGTGACACCAGCATAGGGGGAACTCTAGAAGGATTTCCTGAAGCAGAGTTTTTTTCGAGTTCGCTAGTTCAAAGGGGAAGTATCTTAATTGCTACACCCTTTTCAAATGTTAGCCAGTAATGTGAGGACTCCTGCACCTCCTTCTTTGGGGTGTTTTGCATACCAGGAAGATCACAAAAGGTGCAATCCCATCACAGTTATGAATCACAAAGGGGCACAAGAAGAGGAACTCCGATAACCCACCCCTCCATGCTCTGCAATCACAAAGCAGCAAGGCACAGATTGATCTAATGATCATAGCACCAATGGCAGTGGAGTTTTACTGTAGTAGTCAGTACAAGAATAGTTTATATGTTAAAAAGATGCTCCATGTTTGAATGGAGGCATTTCCTACGACTTTTTATTGTAGATACTTGTTTCCTTGAATTCCTGTTACATCCATTTAGAAGTTCTCTAGCCATCTCTTGCCCAGCATTAACACTCTCTAACTTCTAGACCAGGAATTCTCAACTGGTGTGTCATAACACATTAGTGTGTTGCAACATGTGGCTAAGTCTTTTGCCAGCAGCCACGCTGAGTTTGGGTAACAGGCAGCAGGGTTGGAGGGTGCTTTATGGCAACATGGGCTTTTCAGGAGTGACGGTGGCTTTTTGGCAGCAGGAAGCTTTTTGGCAGTGGAGCACTGTGTCACAGACAGTTGTGCACACCACCAACCATGTTGTGACACAAAAGAAATTGAGAATTGCTGGTCTAGACACCAGAGATACTAGTAAGTCCTTCTCAACTGTGAAACAAGGGGGAAAGCTATTAGCAGAATAGCAGCTCTTCTGTATAAAACCACATAAAAGTCTGTCTTGGCAACAGCAAGAAATTAAAAACCATGACATTGAGCTAGAACAGAAGGGAAGAGAAAAGGAGCAGAATGTGTACAGATGATGTTGATTAACATCAGCCAGTGTAGAAAATGGTTGTGTTGATCTGCAAAGAAATATGTCTAAATTTTCAAAAGTGACCAGTGGTTTTAGCTGCCTAATTTGATAAAGGGGTCTGATTTTCAGAAAGTGCTGAGCACCTGTCCTCTGAAGATCAGGCCCTTTTAGAATATCTCAAAGTAGGCGCCCAAAAATTGAGGACACAAGGGTTGAACTCCTGTAACTACCTTGGGCTTCTATTAAAGTGCAAGTCTTCATCCCTCTCAGGACCAGTCTCTTCCAGACCCTATTTGCATCAGATCATCATATCATAGAATCATAGAATCACAGGGTTGGAAGGGACCCCTCGAAGTCATCTAGTCCAACCCCCTGCCAAAAAAAAGCAGGACCACTCCCATTAGATCATCCCAGTCAGGGTTTTGTCCAGCTGGGCCTTGAACACCTCCAGAGATGGAGATTCCACCACCTCCCTCCCTGCAGGAACAGGTAAGCTAATGTCTGAATTCTGTAAACATCATTAGGAATTACTTTAGAAGGCAGATATATGATGAGTAAGATTTCTTTTAAAACTGCCAAGAAAAACCTTTGTGTTCATCACTCATAAGTGGTCCTTGACAATAAACCATTCTCTCAAAAAATTCAGTACAGTCATCCTCTTAAAGTACTAAGGCTCGCCCTACTCTGTACTGACAACAAAAGTTAATGACTTATTAAGAACAAAATCTAATGGTTGCTAGAATTGAAATGTTTGAGATTCTAAATACAATCCAGCACACTGAAAAAGTATTGGGATTTCCCGGTGATGAGATTGAGTAGTAACGTTCTGGCTTGGGCAAAGCCTCAATTCTCTACAAAAAGTTAAAAGCAAACCCATTCCTGATAGTTCAAATAATCAGATTAAGAAAATAAAATATAGAACCCTGGAGTCATCTAGATCACATTAGACAGGACCAGTACATACCAAATTTGAATTAGGCCGTTGCATATTTTCTCCTCTTGAGACCTTCTGGCTTTCTGCATACAGAAAAGAATCCATCCTGAAACACTTGGAGGAACGTAGAGTAATCAGGAACAGTCAGCATGGATTTACCAAGGGTAAATCATGCCTGACCAACCTCATCGCCTTCTATGATGAGATGACTGGATTTGTGCATGCGGGAAGAGCCGTTGATGTGATATACCTTGACTTTAGCAAGGCTTTTGATACGGTTTCCCACAGCATTCTCATTGGCAAATTAAGGAAGTATGGGTTAGATGCATGGACTGTAAGGTGGATAGAAAACTGGCTAGAACAACGGTTTCAGCGCGTAGGAATCAATGGCTCCATGTCAAGTTGGCAGGCAGTAACAAGTGGTGTGCCCCAGGGGTCGGTCCTGGGGCCAGTTCTGTTCAATGTTTTCATTAATGATCTGGATGATGGGATAGATTGCACACTTAGTAAGTTTGCAGATGATACCAAACTGGGGGGAACGGTAGACACCCTAGAGGGCAGAGACAGGATTCAGGGAGACCTAGACAAACTGGAGCAGTGGGCCAAGACGAATCTCATGAGGTTCAACAAGGATAAGTGTAAAATCCTGCACTTGGGACGAAAAAACCCCATGTACTGCTACAGGCTGGGGAGTGATCAGCTAAATAGCAGCACTGGAGAAAAGGACCTGAGAGTCATGGTGGATGGGAAGCTGGATATGAGTCAGCAGTGTGCTCTTGCTGCCAAAAAGGCCAATGGCATACTGGGCTGCATCAGAAGAAGTGTTGCCAGCAGATCAAGGGATGTGATCATTCCCCTCTATTCTGCACTAGTGAGGCCACATCTGGAATACTGTGTCCAGTTTTGGGCTCCCCACTACAAAAAGGACATGGACAAATTAGAGAGAGTCCAGAGGAGGGCAACCAAAATGATCAAAGGGCTGGAGCACACGCCCTATGAAGAAAGACTGAAGGAACTAGGCTTATTTAGCCTGCAGAAGAGAAGACTGATAGCAACCTTCAGCTACTTGAAGGGATGCTCCAAGGAGGATG
>ML682013.1:20234848-20436454 GCA_007922195.1 Podocnemis expansa
TTTTTGTCCTCGAAATAAGTTGTTTCGAAATAAAGAGTTATTTCGAAACAGCTTGTTTCGAAACCTCTTGCTTCGAAACAAGCCCTCCCCGTGTGAACAAAGCCAATATGTAGACCCTGTGGGTTCAAAAGAAATAGGAAAGAACTTAGCATTTATAATTTTTATTATCTTATGATTCTGGGGAGCAATATGACTCTTAGGCCCAAAGAAGAACTCTCTGTGGCTCGCAAACATCTCTCTTTCACCAACAGGACCTTGTTCAATAAAAGATATTACCTTATCCACCTTGTCCCTCCAATATTTTGGGACCAACATGGCTACATTGTATAGGCTAGCCAATTTAATCTGGTCTCACTCCACTCACATTTAGTGATAGGATAACTAATTTGACCACATTTGGAGTACACTCAGAAATTATGAATTTGAGATTTAGATGAAAGCTCATAATTTGGCCCTGTATGAAATTCACCCATATATAAAGCATTCAAACTTTGGGTGTTTATTCATTACCAGCATTTGAACTTTGGTGGTCCACTTACCTCTAATAGATAAGGAAGGAGAGGGAGAGGGAGAGGGAGGGAGAGGGAGAGAGAGAGAGAGTTTCAAAAACTCAGCTTTGATCTGATTCCTTGTCAGGTGGATTGAAAGAAATAGGAGCAAGATTAAATCAGTTCTGAGAGATTTTCAGAATCATACCCATAACCCCAGTAAGCCATCCAGAAGATTCTCAGCATCCCAGATGAGACAACTTCCAGAGAATGCTGATACAGAGGACTACATTTCACCTGTCAATTACACAAATGAAACATGATTAGTTTAAAAATGGAGACTAGTTTTTATTCCCTATTTATATTATCCTTTTCTAGATGAACTTCCTTTGAAACTGATCTGCATTTCAGAACATTAATATTATCTCATTACCATAAAATGTAAAGGAAATGGAAAGTACAATTAACCTAAGAATAGGATGTCATCATTTTCTAAATAATTAGTACAGCTTCCCAGAGCTAGTCATTCAGAACCAGGTGTTGCTAATAAAATACATTTATCAGAAACCTGTTGGGTCTTTGAATACAAATTCTGATTTATGGGGAGCTTCCCAAATGAGTCATACATGTTTTTTTCATGAAAAACTCTTGTTTTTTTCAAAACTACAGGTTATGCTCTTTATGGGTATATTTGCATTAAAAGAATGTATTATAATTTGGAAATTTTGCTTGAGAAGGCATGAGTTCTGATAATCACGAATGAGTGAGAATGACTGCTTTAACATTTATTGGACTAATAAAAGATATTACCTTGTCCACCTAGTCTATCCAATATCCTGGGACCAGCATGGCTACAACTACAGTACTTGCAAATTCACCTTTGATATTATTAGACATGCATTTAGAGATCAATATTCTTCTTGGACTCATTTAGATAGGAATATATCTGTTCATTATTTGCAGGGCTAGTAATGCCACCTTTTGTTAAGGTTGTCCAGCATTGTTGCTTACACATTTCTAAATTTTAAGCATTTGGGCTGGAATTTTACATGCTAGGTATTTTCCTCATGCTCATCATTTCTGGGAATTTTCAATCAAAACACTTCAGCCAGTTCCGAAAATGAGGGTAGGGACACATACATTGTTTTGACTATGTTAAAAAAATCCCTTGGATCTTTTCTTTGAACTGCCCTAATGTCTTCCTGCTTTGGGGTAATGACATTTCTGTCAAGGGTGTACCTTTACTAACCTCATTTTTAGCCAAGTTAGACGTTTTTTAAAAACAGCACTTCCATAGGGACTTAATCGATTTTAGCAGCTGAAATCCCTAAAGCCTCTGTCTTCACTAAGCGTGCTCACTCCTCTCACAACTCCTAGTGTTAACCAGACTGTCCGTGCACTATCTCCATAGAAAAAACAAACAGGGATTCTGGTGGCACTTTTAAAGAAATTTATTTTTTTCATAAGCTTTCGTGGGAGGAAATCCCATTTTGTCAGACCCTTTGAAGATGGGGGAACTTACAGAATGGGAGGAAAATAAATGCAGGGAAGTTTAAGTCATAGGATCAGTGATCTGACTTTTATTTATTTATTTTCTTCACATTCTGGATGTTCCCCCATCTTCAAAGCGTCTGCCAAAGTGGGGTTTTCTCCCACAAAAGCTTGTGCAATAAACAAATTTGTTAATCTTTAAAAGTGCCACCAGACTCCTGGTTTGTTCTGCTGGACTAGACTAACAGAGCTACCCCTTTGGAATTCTCCCCATAGTGTGATTAAGCTTGCTCCCTATTGCCCAAGGATATGGGTAGAAGCCAAACATTCCCTGTAATGGCTGCTCTGGGCAAGGGTGAAATGGGATACTGAATGAGATCAAGAAGCCTTTCTCTCCTGGGCTCTTAGCTATTATTGTCACCCCTTCTTGGAGCTTTCCACTCCCTGAATCTCCAGATTGAGCCTCTAAGAGGCGCGATCCAAAGAACTACAACTATCATAGCTACCAGAAACCTCTTACACCAGTTCCCAGAATACTTGGAGGAAGGAGTGGGAGACAGAAGGAACCAGAAATATCTGCTAAGACCAATAGGAAAGCTTCTGAATGGGGTGATCTGAACGACCAGTCCACTGGACCAGTGACAAGCCAGGGCTGAATGGTCCCTCAGTAAGGCGACAGCCAGCCTGCCTCTGCATAAGGGAGAGAATTTGGCCTGATGCTGAAAGAGACAGAAGCAAGAAGTCCTGTGGCACTTAAAGACTAACAGATTTATTTGTCATTTGAGCTTTCTTGGGAGCAAATCCCACTTCTCATCAGATGCTATGTGACAAATAAATCTGTTAGTCTTTAAGTGCCACAGGACTCCTTACTTCTTTTGCTGAACTAAAGTAACACAGCTGCCCCTTTGGAACAAGGGAGAGAGAGAGCTCATCTCAGGGAGTTCCAGCTGAACCTCTACTCTCCCCGTACAAGGGGTCTTGCACTGCAGTGAGACTTTGGCAGCATGGGCCAGGCAGCTCTGCCCCTGCAATGGTCAACATCTTGGAGAGACAGAAAGAGATTTGACCCAGCATCAGCTATTAAGAGCTAGCTGAGTCCAGAAAGATTTCAGAGCAGGGGACAGGAAGTCTAGATTGAGTCAGGCAAGGATTTACCCACCCAGAAGAGAAGATAAAATTACATGTTTCATTTAAGACAGCCAAGGGTGCAAAATTACAAACATCATCCCAGGACTTGAAACCTCAGGATCTACCTCAAGAAGGTGCCAAAGAGATGGCTTAGTCTTGGAGGGATTTGAGAAAGTTAAGAAGTGGAGAATTGGTTTATTTATTATGAGTTATTTTTAGTTAACCTTAACCCAGGGGTCTCAAACTCACAACCTGAGGCCTGCATGCAGCCCCTAAAGTTATTTCTTACAGCCCACAATGGCACTATTGTTATCAATATTTGCAATATCATTGTATGAAAATCTTTCAGTGGTGAAGCCCTTGGGCCACCATACTAGTCCTCATGCATGGTGAGGCCCTTGGGCTAAAGTACTAGTCCTCATGTAACCCTCGTGGTGATTTGCATTTGAGACCCCTCCCTTAAGCCTTTCATTCCCTGGATCCTCTTTTCCAGTTCCCAATAAAGTCCACCTTTATTATACTCTTATTTTGAGTCATCTCAGCCTGCTGCATTGGAGAATCTTATCAGGAATGGAGAAGAAAAGTCAAAAGGGGAGAGGGTGCAACTACTCAGTTGCAGAGAGCACTGGAACAGGAATTGAATGCTAATCTTTTTGGCTGCCAGGGAGAAGCCTATGGGGAGATCCTGCTACCTTGCCTAAAGAAGTCTGAAGTGCCCGAGGCATGGAGTAGAGGGGGAAGTAGGTTGTATTATTTTCTTTCTGAAGGCAAATCATGGGAATTTGAGCCAGGTTACAGCCTGTCCAAAACCCCTTTGAAAGAAGAGAACCCAGTGGCCTGACTAGAGCTGATGATATATTTTCTTTTCCTCTTTTATTTTCCTACTCCCCATTTTTTGTTCGTTCCCCCAAAATCCCAGAAGGAGGGAACATCCAGAGAGCTAAAGTGCCAAAGAGCAGCAATTCTGTCCCATTGAGCACACTATTGACTTCTTCTATTTGACTGCCCAGTGCTGGACTACATATTCAATCGCATCAAAACTCCCAGGGATGCTGTGGAAGGAACAGAAATCTGGTTAAAGGACCCAGAAGAAGGGAATGTATAGGATAAGAAGATTAAGAAGATGCGTTGTGCTTCAATAATTGACAATGTGTGTGTAATTAAAATAAATGTTAGCAGGATAGTTAATACCAAATATGCATTATTAAGCCAACCTCTAAAAGTAGGCTTGGCTTCAGGTTTTTTTGTTTTGTTTTGTTTTGTTTTTTGGTTGTTGCTGTTGTTTTGTTTTTAATCTCCTAATGTATAGACAATCTGATTCATTATCCCTAACCATTGGCTAGAATCTCAGATAGTTTAAATCCACAAATCCTCTGATTTCTACTGAGCTCCAGATGAGGACCTGGCCTAGTTTGTTTATTATGCTCTGTACACCTGAAGCAATCGTGTGATACAAAGGCATAGATTAAACATGGAATTTCATTCTTATCGGTGTTTTCTGCTTCTGTGAATATAAGTCAGATCCTTAACATTAAATGATTTTTTTGTGATTTAATGATAAATATAGATCACTTTCTGCTTGCAAAGTAAAGAAATGTCTCCTTCAAATGTATAGGACAATCATGGCTTGAAGGCACACAGAAATCAATGTACCAGTGATAATTAAAGGTTACAATGGAGATGAAGACTAGCAGTGTAATCCAATAATGAAGATTTGAGAAGTGCTTAAGATAATCAAACCTAACATTTATGTCTATAACTAATAAAAGATTCTTTCCAAGCAGCTTCTTCAATGTTTAAAATATTAATACAAATTTTGCATTTTACATAAATTCTTAAGTCTGCTCAGACAGATAACTAAATTACACACTTATGAAAAGGCCATCTGGGCCTGATTTCCATGCATTACGGTGTTTAACTGGAATTTTAAAAATGGTCAGCTGGTCTCATTCTCAGTAAATAAGTTGAAGGTCATTTTTATTAAAGTTGTGCCCACTAACGTCACTACAGATAAAGGTCTATCAGCATTTTCATTACAAAGACCTATTTCCAGAAATTCGACATAATTGGTTGTAAAATCTAGCCTAGGGTTGAAATGTGAAATAGAGCATCTCAGGCCAGGAATGAGTTTTTATATGGTGGGGGGGGGGGGGAATCCCTGCATATACCTATGTTTAGTCTGTAAATCTGCAAAACAAAATTAAAAGATTAACTATAGTGGAATCTTGCAACCATTTATGCACTTAAGTAACTTTACTCATGTTACCCTACCCCTGGATTCGAAGCTACTCATGTGCATACATCTGCATGATCAGACCCCATTTAGTAACAACTGTGTTCTATAAAAAAACAACATTTTGTAGGTCCGCTGAGCAAAGCACACAAGCATGAGTGTAACTTTAACCACGAAAGTAGGTGCACTGAAAGAAGTTTTGCTACTCACTTATTTAAAGGTACATATGCTGCTAAGTCTTTGGACTATATCAGGGATCTGCAAGACAGGCTCAGTGAGCCATTATTGGCTCTTTAGCAGCTGTTTTGTGGCTCTCTAGCTGTCAGCTGCAGCTGGGAGGGGGGAAGCATTTAAATATCCTCTCCTGTCCTGCCCTCAGAGGAGGCAGCTCACAGCTGGAGACTCCCCTGCTTAAGTACAGGCAGGTGCTGTGCTGGGTTGGGGAGAGTTTCCACAGCTGTGCATGGGCTGGACGAGCAGGGGGTGGCTGCCAGGAGCCAGCTGATGCCCAGTGGCATACAGACTCAGGGTGAAGGGGGCAAGGAAGGTGCTGCTGGTATGTCTGTGAATATCCTTCAAGTGTTTATGGCTCTCCCCAGGCAGCAGGAGAGAGCAGGAGGAATTCCCTCAGATGCAACTTGGTAATTAAGGGAGATGAGGGATCCCTGGGTGCAAGCATAGGTGTGCACTAATGGCTGGCCTGGCTTCCCTGGAACAGGTGGGTTGTCCTGCCCCCAGCCCAGCGGCAGTGAGGGCATCTAAATTCCCTAATCTACCTGGCTGGAAAAGTCTCAAAGGGATTCTGCACTGTACTAGCTAAAGGAAGGTGGAAGGAGAGAGCCAGCCAAGGGGGCTTGTAGGGATGCAGGCAGTCTAAGGGCTAGAATAGATGTAACCTGCTAGCTGCTGCCCCAACTTCTGCAGCAGAGGCTGAAGAAGTAAGGCTGAGAAACCAGAGGAGGAGCAGCTCCCCTGCTCTTTGCACAGCCCTAGCTTAGTTCTCCTGTTACTGCAGACAAAAACCCCACATTATTAGTTCCAAATATTAGTGCCTAGTTTGTCTTTGGGAGGATTTTTAAATGCTATTCTGGCTGCCAGAGTTTTGTGGAATCTGAACCTTTAATTCATTGGAATTGGAAAGCAGAGAAAGTAGTATGCTAAATTGAAGTCTACAAATTTTGTGTAAGACTATCATAGAATTATGGAAAAGGATAAATATCCTTTTAATGAAGATTGTTAATTTTATTTCTCAGGCTCACCTTTATTCATACTCTTAAACTACTATTATTGAACTTCAAAATATTCTTGGGGCCATCTGTTCCTTCATTGTAAGGTTTCTCTCGGCTCTGATGGTGTACTCAGCTTATGTTAGGGAAGAAGAGTTATGGTGGAGAAAATTGAAAGTGACCTAAGAGGGGGGGAAGAAACAAGGCAGTGTTGGCTGAATACAGGCTGTTTGTTTATTTTTAAAGGGAAGCTGTATAAAGAGAGAGTACTTAATGAAAATTGTGACTCAAATATATCAATTTAGTGATAGAAATTTTTTGAGCAAGAATCTAATAAAATTGGACACATGGGTAACAAGCATGTAGAAAAGGGTTATAGTTGATGTTAAAGAATTTGTTAAAGAGGGGATGGATATTCAACTTCCATGCTTCAAGAATTGATCCATTTTGTACCTCTTGGAGTTTATTTGAGGAGATTACCCCACATCTGTGTCCTAATGGGTGTGTTCACACGGCAGTCTTATTTTGAAACAACAGAGGTTGTTTCGAAATAAGAAACGCCATGTTCACATGACGTACCGTTGTTTTGAAACAACTTAAACCCCATTTGGTGATGGCACAACGTTGTTTTGAAACAATCCCGTCAGAACATGTTGTTTCGAAACGACGGTGACTCGTTTTGAAATAACTGTTGTCCGAACATGCTATTTCGCTTTGAGCTTTTTTCCTTAATTTGAATTAACATTTTCTTAATTCGAATTAACTTATTTTGAAATAAGGCATTATTTCGATACAAGTTGTTTCAAAACAATTTGTATGGCAATAACCCCCTGTGTGTGAACGTAGCCAATGTGTTGCTGACATCTTTCTCTTGTACATCTGCTTCTGGGCCAAGGCAGAGACAGGACATGAGTTATTGCCAAATGCTTTGTTTCAGTTCTCTGTGTACCGAAAGACCTCTTTATATCTAATAAGTAATATATTTTAATTACTTTTTGTTTGAGAGGGCCCTCAAGCTTCTTTGAAAATCAGTGTAATATTAATATTACTTCCGAATATTAAAGTACGACTTACGTTGACAAAACTAAAATAAAGTTAGTACTTTGTGTGTAGGGCCATGACTTTTTTTTTTTTCAGTACTTAAGGCAGTTGTTCTTCCTCTCTTCTTCCCTGTTCCCTCCCAAAAATTAGAGCTCACTTTTATCGCTAAATGTTAACTAAAAATAACTTCAAACTGATGATTTACGTCAGCAAAGCCTTCATTCTGCAATGTGTCATCAGCCAATTAGCTTTCTGTTTTAAAAAGCAAACTGTCATTAAAACACATCATATATGGTTAAAATGAATATATAAATTGTTTGTTTGCATCAGCAAACAACATTTTTGTTATTAAAAATCAATATGCATCTCTGCTCTGTTATTCAGTTTCTTAACTAGCAGACAATGCCCCTTGTGGTTCTCAAACCATTTGGTTATTGAAGGAATTTTAAAAAATGGCTCTTCAAATCTTTTGGGCTGCCAACCCCTGGACTAGATCCAGAGTGGAACTGAGGTTCTGCAATGCTTAACTTTCAGGCACCCTGCTACCCAGTGAAATCTTTATATGTGAGTTAGTCACACAAGCTCCTGTACAATGCTTGTGGAAGGTTAGATTCTTAGGAATGGGATTACTGGAAGCCCGTAAATTGAGCAGGGAGCCTTCTACGCTAGCCAATAGGAAATACCAGTGGGAAGTAGATAGATATCTTCACTTAGGGATTCACATCCATGAATTCTCTTCTGGAATTAGGTGCCTAAACCAGATCAGTCTAATTAAAAAAAAAAAAAAGTCAGAGGGACATGCCCCTGCCCCTTTATAGAAAATATCTAGGGGCTAGGACACTCAACAATAAGATGGGAGACTTGTTTTCAAATCAATCGTCTATGTTAGTTAGAACAAGGCCTTGAATCAGATTCTCCCATCTCACTGATGAGAGGTGGGTCAGGGACACAAGGCACTTGGGCCTCCCCCAGTGGTGAGCCAACCCCCTGCCTGGGGCCCTAGCCATCAGCCCCCCCACCAGCCTATGGTCCCGGTACAAGCAAGCGAGCGCTGGGGGGTGGGGGGCTGGGGCCACAGGCTGGCCACAGCCTCCATGGTGAGGCCAACTGGCACATGGTGCAGCTTCTGGTGCAGCCCAAAGGCTGCAGCATAGGCTTCAGTGGATGTACAAGTTGGCCTTGGGATCAGCCCCACCACTCCTGGGGGCCAACCAGCCAGGCCATAGCCAGGCCACAACCAGCCCACTCCCACCTCTGGATGTGGAGCTTGCTGGCCGGGGGGCGGGGGGGTGAGAGCATGGAGCCCAACCTCTGACTCAGCCTGCCCAGGTTCCCCACCCCCCCTGAGTGCTGGCAGGGCAGAGGGCCCCCACAGTGCGGTGGATGCCTGGACACAGGCCCTGTTGGCCCATGCAGTAATCCGCACTGTTTCAGACGACTGCCCTTGCCCAGCTGGCTATAGCACCAGTGTCTTGCTTGTGCTTTGTGGCCCAATGACTGTTTAATCATATATACAACATGAAACAGCTTCAACAGGTGAAACAGAGAGAGACCCCACATTGGAACTGACCATAACCCTCTCTTTAGGGCACTCACCAAAGAGATGAGAGAGCTGGGTTTGAGTCCTTGCTCCAAAAGAGGCAGAGTGTGAATATATAGATGTTTCCAACTTTCCTCATGAGTGCTTTAACCACTGAGTACTGCATATTCTAAATCATAAGTAGAATTTGCCTGCCTCCAAAATTACCAACATGGTAGGCCTCAGCTATGTCTTGATGGCTGTGAATACTTTGAGCACAAACAATTAAGGCACTATTTGAATCTTGGGGTGACTTAAATAATTACAACTGAGTTGCATCCAAGACATGGCAAAAATCATGAAAAAGTAAAATGGGCCTGTATGAATTGTGAGGTTGCCAGCAGGAGTGCCATAGATAACGGGCTGACAGCTATGTCTAATTAAAATAAAACTTTCAGCAAACACCTAATATCGCAAGATCCTCACTCTCATGAATTAAGTAGGCCTTATATAAAATAGAAATAGCCCTGTAGTCTAGGTAGATGGGGGATGTCTCCTTTGAGAATTTCTCCGGGCTTGGGCATGAGGTGCTTAGTGGTTTGGTGGCTTCAGGAGTCACAAGATCTTGCACATGACTGCTGGCAGAATTGCAGGCACCTACAGGAGTTAACTGGCAGAAATTTGAGCAGTCTAGGGTTAGGTGGTAGAGGAGAGAGGTTTCTGAGGATCTCAGTGGTATCTAAACACTGGGTTTAGGTGCCTAGAGGCAGTGAGCTTAGGCAAGTTCCAAAGGGGCAGCCGTGTTAGTCTAGTAAAGCAAAAACAGCAAGGAGTCTTGTGGCAATTAAAGACTAACAGATTTATTTATCGCATGAGCTTTCGTGGGAGAAAATCCCACTTCATCAGACTCTTGTCTTGTCTGATGAAGTAGGATTTTCTCCCACAAAAGCTCATGCAATAAATAAATCTGTTAGTCTTTAAGTGCCACAATACTCCTAGTTAGCTTAAGGTAGATCCATAGATGGATTTAGGGTTCTATCA
The DNA here is from genome assembly GCA_007922195.1 of Podocnemis expansa. Taxonomy (NCBI): domain Eukaryota; kingdom Metazoa; phylum Chordata; order Testudines; family Podocnemididae; genus Podocnemis; species Podocnemis expansa. The sequence continues at coordinate 20,245,016 of ML682013.1, forward strand.
ATTCCGAAAGCAATACAGTAATTTTTTTATGGATATGAACAAACTTTTTAATTTTTAGTTTTCACATTCCATTCTGAAATGACAATCCAGACACAAATTCTAATCAGAGCTGGTTGAATTATCTCTTGCAAATACGTCATTGTGAATTTTCAGCTTTTTTATCCAATAATTTTATTCAGCCATGTTTGCAGAAGACTGATTTTTTTTTCCCCATTACATTTTTGTCATTCAACCTGCTCTAATCCCAATGTGGACAACTGCTAATAAGAACATAGAGATACAGGTGATTTTAAGGTGCTCTACTCTATGTCCTAAATACAGTACTAAAAGCACTGCCTTGCCACCATTAAGTGAAACTGGAGGAAGAACTAAAAATAAGATTAGCTAAATTGGTTACAAAAATAAGAAATAGGATGACAGTGTCAGGCCATATCATTAAGATGCACAAAATAACACTTGAATGCATATTAAAGGATGAGGTAATTGTTTACAGTTTAATAGTTCCGTAATTTAGTATGTGTAAAATCTTGGTACACAGCCAAGAAGAGTGAGTTGGCAGTTTAAGTTCAGCCTATAGCTAGTATGTTGGCAAGCAGACAAATGTGGATTGGGACCATGTAAAGGTCATTCCAGTACTACAGGAATGGGTCAGTCAGGCATGCTCAATGTAAAATTAGGGGAAGGTCACCAGACCATAAGAGTAAACAAACCATAATACTACGACTTTGATAGTCAGATTTAGCAGTCGCAATTGAGCTATGGGTATAGCCCAATCGGAAAGGGTCTAAATTTGATTAGATGATAGTAAGGATCCAAGAATAGCCAATCAGAACAGATCAGAAAACTACATAAAAGACAGCAGGTCAGCAGGTAAAAATTAGATGATGATGATGAGGATGATGCTTGGATGGTCAATAGTAGGAGAAGATGACAGTTGGGAGAAGCAGCAGAAGAAGCAGAAAAGAAGAAGAAAACTGAGTTGGGTTTCTGAGGTGGAACAAGCAACACTACAAACAGCAGCATGACAGCAACCTCAGAGACGGCAGCAGCAGTTGGTGCTGTTGGGACAGAACAGAAGAACCTCTACAGAAAAGAGGGAGAGAAGACTGTAGAGAGTAGACTTGCTAGCCATAAAGTAAAATATAGATAGAAATAAGTTTAATGAGTATGCATCTATCTGTTTGGATTAATAAAGATGTGTGTTTGGGTTGTGAATGTTACATTGTTTCATAGGTATAAACTAATCACTAGAGCTGAAAAATCACCTACTATAGGAGTGCTGCTGCCCAGCTTCCCGCACTGAGATTCGCCCATAAGAACTGATGATCATCAAGACTGGAAGTCACTGAAAGCTGGTGTGCAATCTCAGAGGCTGTAGTGGAAAATTTTAAAAGGGATAGCCATGTTAGTCTAGTCCTGTGAAAAAACAACAAGGAGTTGTGTGGCACTTTAAGACTAACAGATTTATTTTTTGCATGAGCTTTCGTGGGAGAAGATCCCACTTCCTCTGATGTAGTGGAAAAGCAGATGATAGCAAAATGTGGTGGTCTGCTTGGAAGTGGCTGGTTGGACTCAGAGTTGTTTTGGCAGCAACAGGAGCTGGGTTGAACATGTAGGGGTTCCTTTCAACAGTACAGCCAGTTCAAGCCCTCACCCAGGCACCTGGGAAATTATACTGCACCTCCAAAAGGCGATTTTGCCCTGTCAAAAGCAAAGTGTGTGAGTTTAGAAAGAAAACCACTCTTAAAAGGAAGGAAGTAATTGGGGAAAACAGCACAAGCAGGATTTATACGTTAAAAAATAACTTATGAACAAAACCCACACCACAGAGGACATCAGACAATGTCCTTTGCCTCTCTTGTCTTTCTCCTCCATGCTCTCCTCCCAGTACTTGTCCTTAGTCAATGATGACCCAAAATTCAGGGGTGTATCTGAGCAAATTCACCTGTCATTGCTGGAGTAAGGGGAAGAAGTCATCCTACTTACCCTGCTGGCAGTCACTGCCACACCACTCTCCACTCTGTCAGTCACCCTGCTGGCCGTTCTGCCAGTCACCAGCTAGCTACCCTGCCAGGTGCCTTTCGCCAGCCATTGTGCTGCACATTAGTGATTGCCATATCTTAAAGGGTGAACCTCAGTTCAGAAGCTGGGCAGGCGCATGGTCCCATGTACATGATTTCAGCGGGATCCATATACTGATTTCAGCCAGGATCCATAGACTGAAAATATTTCTCCTGGAACACACAATTTCTGTGATGTCTACCAAAGCAATATCCTCATTTAATACTAGGCATTCAAATTCACCCAGCTTAGCACTGAGGCTTCTAGCACTTGTATATAAGCACTTATAAAATGATCAATATGTTCTTGTCTGCCTTGATGTGATGTAACTGAATGGGACTCTTTCCACTTGACTCTTTTCTTCAATCCCTGCACATACTTTTTCAGCTTCTCTCCTCTCCTCTCTAGAATCCAGAGAATTTCCTTTAATAAAATTATCCTTTATATCATCATTAAGTTATGCTGTGAATTACACAGCTGTAGTAAGTAAAAGACAATCACTTCTATCTCAGATCTTCAGTGGAGACAACTTTAAATATTTTTGTTAAGTTCTGGGGTGCAACTCAGACCAGTAAGGGTTGTCATCACCTGCCCTGTAACTCTGGAATCCTTAACTGCTCACAGCCTGGGCCCCACCAGATGAGTATGTGGTATCTTGTGTGCTGTGAAGCACTGGTTCAGCTCTCTGACCTCTTCAGCGTGCCTACAGGTAACAGACCCCCCACACACACACCTGTCACTCCTTAGATACTATCTGTAGGAGTGGCCCCAGAACACCTCCAGGTCTGACTTTCCTCAAAATCTTCCTGGTACACTTAGGCTATGTTCACACACAGAGGGCTTGTTTTGAAACAAGCTGTTTCGAAATAACTCTTTATTTCGAAACACCTTATTTCGAAAGACAAAAACAGTGTCTTCGAAATAAGGGTGCGAAATAGCATGTCCACAATGTGGACATGCTATTTCGCTTGGGGAGGGGACTGCAGGCACCCGCGGGGTGAAGCCCTTGTAACCCAGAATTTGACATTCCTATGTACCCCAGAACTTGACAAACCTGCAGTAAGCCATCTTGTGTGTTCAGCCACTGCTAGCTGAAAACCAAATATTACATAGCTAGAACTTATTTTTAGGATACTAAGAAGGCAAAGTCAAATAGCTGCATTTTGGCAATTTTTTAAAAGCAAAATAAGAATGTTTAGACAGTTGATCTTGATTTTAGGTTCCACTAATATACAAGATTTGGTATAAGTAGAAAGCCTTGAATAAAAAAAAAGCAATAATTTGTTGCTGAAACTAAAAAAAATTGGTCGCTCATAAGGGGTTACTATGGTGGCCCACTTGAAGACACTATAAACTATGTGCTTTTTTTAAAGTTAGCTGTAAACAAATTAGGCATAAAAATATACTTTAAAGTCAAGGAAGTGTTCCTGGGCAAGGAGCTGATACCCCAAACTCTCCAGTGGAAGAGCAACTGACTGTTGATGACCTGTTGACATTTAGTCAAAACTGTTTAAGACTTTGATAATTATATCTTAATGCTGCAAACATATTACTATAATATAATTGGGTACATATGTGATTAAAACTCAATAAAAATAGTTTTAGGAAAAAGGACTCGAATTTGTATCTATCATATATCTAAGACAAAAGCTGCATCCCCATTAATTTGTTACTGTCACTACCTGGAGAAAAACAATTAAGTTCGCACTGCTTTGGGTTCTGAAATCCTGGATAATACCCCCACATTTTATAGTCCAGTAAATCCTTGAAAAGCATATCTCTCAATGTTCACTGACCCTGCTGAAAGAGAGGAAAGCTTCGTGGGGTGCCATCTCCATCCCCTGTTGAGACTATTAAATGATTATCTTTCTCCACCTGCTCTCGTAATTGCTGTGTTTACCTTGCATGGAGATATGTCTTCATAGTCTCTGTCTGATGATCAGGATAGTCAGACAAGCAAATAAAGGGTCCTTTATGAGCTGGACATGCTGACTCTAAAACCATCTTATGAGTGTTGATGATTCTGTTTACTGCATATGTACATTTCAATCCCATTGTCACTGGTCAACCTGGCTTCACTGGAATTCAAGATCTGGGCAAACCTGTTTTCTTCTTCATTCAAAGACAGATGTTAAAACATAATGTCGGAGAACATCCATAATTCCAGATAAAGTATAAATATACACATTTCACTGTTATATTAATCACTAATATGTCATTATCTTTTCAATCATATCTTATGTGACATTTTTTAGCTACAGACAATGACATCAAACCAGTTGACAATCTGTTCGATCCGCTTACCCTCTGGCCTTGGGATGTTATTAGGGTCATAGTTTTGTCAGAACTTAAACCCAGAAATCTCATTTAAAAGATATAGAAATTATGGCCATCAAACATATGAGAAGAAAACGTTAACAGAGTTTCATGTATCCTATGGTCCTCTTAAACCCTTTTGGCAGTATAAAGGGGCTTTAATGTGGAAGCAAATTATAGTTATGCCGATGGGCACCCCTGCTGTCGGGCCTGCAGGGGGCAGGCCCTCCATTGCTCTGGCACTGCCCTGGATCCAGCTCCAGCCACCTGCTGCTTGCTGGCAGTGGCAGGGGCCGGATCCATCTCCGGGCTGCTTGCTAGCAGTGGCAGGAGCCAAAGCTGACTCCAGGCCATCTGCTGCTTGCTGGCAGTGACAGGAGCCAGAGCCAGCTCAGGGCCACTTGCCAGCAGTCACAGGGGCCAAATCCAGCTCCGGACTGCTTGCTCGCAGCAGCTAGAGCTGGATCAGGCCCACCCAGGCCACCTGTCACTTGCTGGCAGCAGTTGAGGCCTGATTGGGTACCAGAGCCGGATCAGTCCCCTGGACCAGATCAGGCCCTGAGGCAGGCCAGGGGGCTGGGCCCAGATGCTTTTTTGGTGCCAGCAACACTCCTATGCCTCATTTTAGGCTCTGCTACACTGACAGAGCAATGTAAATATAATGCAATGTTAACATAAATGAGAATTAGACCCAAAAGGTTTTTATTGTGAAATTAAAATCTATTGTATGAGGTGAAAATGATTATTCATAGTGGGTCATTTCGATATAATAAAACCTAGCATTATATTGAAATGACAGTTAAATCAGAATTGTTATTTCAAAATAAAACAGTGTGGATGTGTTACTTTGATTTTACACTTTTTGCCCTTCTCCTTCCAAGGGTGCTTTCCTTCTTCTACATACTGGGTGGGAGCACTGCCCTTTCAAGGGGTCATGTTGCCATACCTCCCATGATGCCCCTCTCCTACATCAAACTAGCAAGTCCTGTCCATAGACATGCTAGTTTGATTTGGTCTTCTAGTGGGAAGCATTTTTAGAAGCTCCAGTGACTTTTCATATTTCTGTAACAGTGAATTTGTGTCTGCCAAAGAATATTGCTATTTCACTGTTACTTCCCACCTATTGGTTACTTTCATCTTCTGGCATACAACCAAACTTTTTGTTTATGACAGAGGTCTATGCTTATGGTCCGCAAAGAGCTGATGGGTCACATGATGCTCGTTCTCCTCTTTGTAGTAAGTTGTTCATTATATTACAACATATAGCTACTAAAATACTTTGTTTATATTACTCTGTTATATAAGCAGTTAATTTACTTGCCTCAGGAGCTTCAGACAGTTGTGGATGTGAGATTGGACTAGATGATCTCATGAGGTCCCTTCCAACCCTATGATCCTATTCTATTCTGTTCTTAAAAGCAGTCTACGAGCAATCTCTTAAGTGTAAAATCTTTTCCTACAAACAGAAGTTGGTCCATTAAAGATTATCTTCCCCCTTGTCACTCTAAGGTTTCCATTTGACAGTCCTAGCACTGTGTAGGAAATGCTTGCCAACCCCATAGCTCAAAAGGGGGAAGACTCAACCCCCCAAAAGTAATAAATTGCAAAACTGACACTGCAAAAATCCTAAAAGGCTTATTTTAAAAATATATAATTGTGCCACACAGAACTGAAACTCATCAACTCAATTTCCTATCTCTGTTTTAGAACCTCATTCAGAGTTGATGTATAGGCGTAGCTAGAACATAGGCATAGGTAGAACCTTTTTTTAGAAATGGCTGTTCACACAAGCATTGCCCAGGATTAGCCATGTGACTCTTGGAATGTTAGCATTAGGTAACACAATGACACTTAATGGATGCCACAGCACAGGAATTAACTGATTTTTAAATAACACATTTAGGTAGAGTTTCTGTACCACACTGTCTTCATGGGCAAAGTGGGAACTTAGGTGTTCCACAAAACTTTTATTTCAGGTGTTTTCCAAAGCAGTTGCAAGTAACAAAACAGAGATGCATATAATGCCTTCTTTTGAGTCATGTTGTGTGTCACAAAAATGTTAGGTTACCCCCCCCCCCCCCCCAAAAAAAAAAAAAACTCATTTGCCATTCCAGTTAGGAGAAAGAACAAACATGTGAGGCAGCCAGAATGGCTTAGCAGAGAACTCTGCTCTGAGCTTAAACATAAAAAGGAAGCTTACAGGAAGTGGAAGCTTGGTCAGACGACCAAGGAGGCATATCAAGATATTGCTAGGGACTGCAGGGATAAAATCAGAAAGGCCAAAGGACAAATGGAGCTGCGGCTAGCGAGGGATGTAAAAGATAACAGGAAGGGGTTCTACAAGTATGTTAATAACAAGAAGAGGATCAGGGATGGTGTAGGTCCCTTGCTGAATGGGGCAGGCATCCTCGTGACAGAGGATGAAGAAAAAGCTGAAGTGCTCAATGCTTTTTTTGCTTCAGTTTTCACAGGTAGGGTCAGCTCCCAGCCTACTACCATGGGTATGGCAGATGGGAGAGAAGAAGAGAGGCCCTTGGTGACGGAAGGTCAGGTTAGGGACTGCTTAAAGAAGCTGGATGTGCACAAGTCCATGGGGCCGGACGAACTGCATCCAAGGGTGCTGAGGGAATTGGCCGATGAGATAGCAGCACCGCTGGCTGTTATTTTTCAAAACTCATGGAGAACAGGGGAGGTGCCAGAGGATTGGAAAAAAGCAAATGTAGTGCCTATTTTCAAGAAAGGGAAAAAGGAGGCTCTGGGGAATTATAGACCAGTCAGCCTCAACTCAATCTCTGGCAAAGTTATGGAGCAGATTCTTAAAGAATCCATCCTCAAACACTTAGAAGAAAATAAAGTGATCAGGAACAGTCAGCGTGGATTTACCACGGGTAAATCATGTCTGACCAATCTCATTTCCTTCTATGAGCAGATGACTGGTTTTCTGGATGCAGGAAGAACCGTTGATGTGATATACCTTGATTTTAGTAAGGCTTTTGATACAGGTTCCCACAGCATTCTCATTGGCAAATTAAGGAAGTATGGGTTGGATAGGTGGACTATAAGGTGCATAGAAAACTGGCTAGATCAACGGTTTCAGCATGTAGGAATCAATGGTTCCATGTCTAGCTGGCAACTAGTCACGAGTGGTGTGCCCCAGGAGTTGGTCCTGGGGCCGGTTCTGTTCAACATTTTCATCAATGATCTGGATGATGGAACAGACTGCACTCTCAGTAAGTTTGCGGATGACACCAAGCTGGGGGGAACAGTAGACACTTTGGAGGGCAAGGATGGGATTCAGGGTGACCTAGATAAATTGGAACAATGGGCCAATAAAAATCTTATGAAGTTCAATAAGAACAAGTGTAAAATCCTGCATGTGGGACGGAAAAACCCCATACACTGCTACAGGCTGGGAAACATTCAGCTAAGTAGCAGCACTATAGAAAAGGACCTGGGGGTCATGGTGGATGGGAAGCTGGCTATGAGTCAGCAGTGTGCTCTTGCTGCCAAAAAGGCCAATGGCATACTGGGCTGCATCAAAAGAAGTATTACCAGCAGATCAAGGGATGTGATCATTCCCCTATATTCTGCACTGGTGAGGCCACATCTAGAATACTGTGTTCAGTTTTGGGCTCCCCACTACAAAAAGGACAGGGACATGCTAGAGAGAGTTCAGAGGAGGGCAACCAAAATGATTAAAAGGCTGGAGCACAAGCCCTGTGAGGATAGACTGAAAGCATTAGGCTTATTTAGTCTGCAGAAGAGAAGATTGAGGGGAGATTTGATAGCAACCTTCAACTACTTGAAGGGATGCTCTAAGGAAGATGGAGCTCGACTGTTCTCAGTGGTAACAGAGGACAGAACAAGGAGCAATGGTCTCAAGTTGCAGTTAGGGAGGTCGAGGCTGGATATTAGAAAAAACTTTTTTACTAGGCGAGTGATAAAGCATTGGAATGAGCTGCCAAGGGAGGTGGTGGAGTCTCCATCTTTGGAGGTGTTTAAGGCCCGGCTGGACAAAACCATGACTGGGATGGTTTAGTGGGAGTGGTCCTACCTCTGGCAGGGGGTTGGACTAGATGACCTATGAGGTCCCTTCCAACCCTAGGATTCTATGATTCTATGTTTCTATGATTTTGCAACCAGGTTTCTGCTAAAAGTTTATGACATATGAATTGTTGGTTACAACTAGAGCTGGTCAGAAAATAGAAATAGTTTTGACATAAATGTTATGCCCCTTTCTCCCATTGAAAAACTCTTTAAAAATTAACCAGATCTAATTACAACATATTATCAGTGCTGGACACTGTCCATAAGAGGAGACATAGGCAGCTCTGGTCAGAAGTCCTGTAGCAGTAATACAAAACTACTTGTGTGACATTCTCTATTTTTAATATCATTGACATACAGGTAAAGGATACTGAAATGCTCCCTCCAAAGTGTAAAAATCTTTTTTTATTCTGTTATGGAATTTAACATGAGTTAAATGCATAATTTCTGTTCATGATCAAACAGTATATTTATGAACATACATATGCTTTCATAATGGGGGGGGGAACCTTCTTTTAATCACCACAATCTAAATTCATGATATGGGGAATTTAAATAGATCTAAAACTAAAAGCATCCATGTTCTTTTTTTCCCCCTTAATTAATTTCAGGCTAATTACTCAACTATTTCATCAATGTCATTTTGTTTAGGCATGATTAATTTAGAGCCTGCCTTGTGACTTCACATTTTATTGGGAAAGCAACTTTGCACAGCCAGAAACATTTTGATTTAAAACATGCTAGAATTATTTAGCTCAGCTTTAAGAAGAATTGTTGAACGTAAGTCCGACCTCTGAACAGAATGTGCAACAACCCAACATGGGGGGGAACTGGATGGTGAGAACACTTCCTTGTTTATAGCAATTAACAAGATGGAGTAAAAAAGTAAAAGAACATTTTGATGAAGAAAATATCAAGTTATTTTTTCCAGGAAACATAATCTATATAGCCTAAGGTTTTTAAAATAATAATAATGAACCTATATAAAAGTTCTGAGGATATACTGACTCCAGTTACAACTTCTGGATGCTCAGCATTCTTGGCACTCAGGTCAATTGCTACATGGATGTAGGTGCCTAATTTTAGACACACACATTTTTTAAAAAATTCTTGTTCATATTATGTTTGAGGGGTTAAGCCATTTTGGCAAAACTGCCATTGACTTCAGTGTTAAGCCTTAGTGTACAAGTATTAGACTCAAAATAATGTAATATAGCTGACATAAGTTAAGTTATAGTAGATGTGTTTTGAATATTTTACCCTTTTTTTGAATATTCTTGACTTCCTCAGAGTGGCCATTAGCTGATCTTTTGCAGATTTATTTTAAAAACAGATTATTATGAATTTGTTCTTAAATTCTTTAATATCTTTACCCTCTCATACTGCTATCCAAGGAATATAGATCAGATATGTAGAAAACACAGTTAAATTACTAAATTATTCTGGTAGAATAACAAATAAAGACTGAAGTATGAGGCCTAAGGATGGTGCCTCAGGCACATCAGTTTCTGAACTCATAGGCACAGCTGCTGAAAGTGCTATATATGTCCTTTCCCTGTAAATTGCTATTATTCTGTTGTTGTCCTCTTCAGTACAGCTGTAGGTCTTCTGCATCCTACTCCTAGCTCCTACTGTCTACACAGAATGTGTTTATGTTGCTGCTATTTCTGTTGCGATCACAGGAATTTTCTACTTTTAATTGTTTCAACTTTGAGGTCCAAGTATCTGAGGAAAGCTCTGTCTTTTTTGTGAAAACCTCTCTTTAGATATCAATGGCTGTTTATGAAATATCTACACTGTTTTTCCCTTTTCTACTTTAATGGGACAATCCATAGGCTTAAAGTTACGCATATACTTATGTGCTTTACTGAATTAAAGCAATGGTTAAAACCAAATAGGAAAGACCGTGAACAAAAGTATCCCTATTGCTTATTGAACACCATTAGGGGAGCTCTATTATTCATGCCAGTACCTTGCAATTTCTCTGGATATAGTACCATGCATTTTCCCCAGATGATTAGTGTTTTCTTATTTTCTGTCAATGTTTTTGGTAGCTTCCTCTCTCTGTAACTCCCTCTAGGAGCTCCCTCTCAGACAGATCTGCAGGTGGTATAAATTGTCATAGCTCCATTTGGAACTGCATATTTGCATATTTTCCTGTGTTTTCAATTCTTTTCCATCACCTTCCATTTTAATGTCATCTGCAAGCTTCCTGAACCAATTTACTCCCACTTCTACATAGACAGATAAAATGGGATCCCAAGTCAATCCCTCCATTTTCAGCTAAACTTCTCAACATATTACTCTTTTTTATTCTCATTCTCATCTATCAAACATAAAGAAATGTCTGATTTGAGCAAATATTTGGATTTGAGAAAAAATACACTTCATGTATAATGGAAGATTAATGCTAAAATCTGTTCATAGTTATGCAAACTCTAGTCATTTACTCACTGTATTAAGAGATAGAGCTGCTATTTCTGATATTTATACTCAAGTCAGTTACTATTATTCTCACTATAGTTCTTTGGAATATGACAGTCTGTTCAGTGCACGAGATCAGAATAATAGAGAAGTGATACAAAAAAATAACTTCCAAAGGGGCAGCTATGTTAGTCCGTATATAGCAAAAACAACAAAAGGCCTGTGGCAGCTTGAAGACTAACAAATTTCTTCAAGCATAAGCTTTTGTGAGCTTTAATCCACGTTGTCAATTGCATAAACATGCTACTGATGAGGTGGGTTGCAGCAGGGGTGTCGCTAGTGCTGGACACACAGGGCTCATGCCCCGAGTCTCAGCGCCAGTGCCCCAGGTCTCCAGGCCCAACATGGCCTCCCTCTGGGGCCCAGGGATCCGGGGCTTGGCTGCTGCCAGCCCACCCAGGGCCACCCCTTGCGGGGGTGGGGCCCAGGGCCAATCGGCCTATGTGGGCCTCCCCCCCAGCCAGTCAGTCCCAGAGGTGGGATGGGGCAGGCCGGGGGGGCTTGTGTGTGGCCGGGGCCCTGCAGAGCTCCACCTACATGCCTGCCCAACCCTGCCCTGTGGGCTGGAACACCACTGCAGAGCCCAGCAAACAGTGAAGCCTGGGGTGATAGTCCCACCCCCGGGGACAGCCCTGGCCCTACCCCTGGTTCCGCCCTGAACCTATTTTGGGGGCAGCAATGCCCCTGGGTTGCAACCCATGAAAGTTTATGCTCAAAGAAATTTTGTTAGTCTTTAAGAGGCAAAAAAATGAATATTTTACTATCTCTTTGCCATATGAGTTCCACAAAAAAAAAAAAAACACCCCACCATACACCAGATAGCCATCTTCTGTCTTTAACTACTCCCTCTAGACTGTTCCACAATCTGGAGATATACTACACACTATTATCACAGACGAAATACCTTCAGCTAGGCAAATCTGGATGGGAACTGAAAGAAAAGAGTTCCATAAATATGGAAATAAAAGTGTGATACTGGGAGGCTTGATATCAACTCACACCAAGGCCCAGGCCTCACTGAACACTGACAAATACATAGCTGGAAACAAGTCTGGTGTACCTGGGTGTTAGTATAGCTTAAAATAGATACTAAACTATAGGAATGCATTTAGAATTTATGACATGCTTGTCAGATGCTGTAGGTATTAATCCCACTTACAGTATCGGCGTCCTGTGCTAGAACAGAATGTTTTACAGTCTTAGCAAACATTTAATCTCCCACAGTCAAGAGAAAAACATTACTAGGTTTAAAATGCTAGTTTAACATGAGCAGTGTTATCTTCTCCCCTGCAAAAGAAAGCCTACAGACTTCAGACATGCCATCAACTGCCTTCTGTACAGTCCTGAAGAGAGTACATGCCCAAGCCCACAGCCCATCACAGCTTGAATGCTGGGAAAAGGAAATAAAGATGCTCATTAAGGAGAAATTGGTCTCTTTATGCTGGCTGAACTCTGAGGGGCACTGTTTCCTAAACATAAGCAAAAGTTCCCCAAACTGCTTTGCTTAGCCCTAAAGGACATAAAAGCTGGATTATAGAAGTTTCTGTTACATTTTGAACTTAAGATTGTACCTCCATTATGTGTGCTTGTTTATATGCTTTATCATTTCTTTTCCCCAGTTAATAAACCTTTAGTTGGTTTGTTACAGGACTGTTTACATGTGTAGCCTTTGAACTGAGGTCCAAGTACAACTGACCTGGCATAAGTGACTGGTCTGTGGTACTGGGATAACCTGAATATCGTTGTGATTTTTGGTATAAAGGACCATCTACCACAGAGTTAGGCCTACAGTGCCTGAGAAATTCACACTTTTTACTTGGGTTGGTAAAATCTAAGTACAGAATACAACTAGTTTGGAGTTAGTTCCTGTTTCTTTCAGTCTAGCCTGAATTTGGCACCCATAGTTCGGAACCACTGGACAGAGTGACAAAAATGGAACACATGAGCTGAGGGAAAACACTACCATTAACCTTGTACCTTGAAGTTGAAGCATACGTGTTTGTTCTAAATGTCTAACAAGATAACACAAAAACATTTCCAAGATCTGGAACCCAACAATTTTAACCTGTTTCTACCCCTGAATCCATTTTAGCTAATATGCCTCAAAAAAACATGCAGTAAAGGTAAGCATATTTTGTGGAAAAAGCATATTGTATAAAACATCTTTTTCTACTGACCTATCATGAATGGGAAAAAATCTTCTATGCTGGACTTCATCATCTGAGTTCCATTTTGCTTTATGAAACTAGTTCACTATTGCTCTTGTACTATATACTAGGGGGATTGTCTTTACCCTAACATTTTGTTAAGCACATTTTTCTCAATATGTATTCCTACCAGATTTCAAAGGCACCCACAGTGAAACAGCCTCTAGTATTCCTGGACACTATTTTCTGTCCCACTGTTCAAGTATTATAGTCTCAAACAGATATAATTGCTGTAGCTCCAATCAGCTATAAAGAAGTATGAGTCGCCAATGTGGTATTTCTTTACACATTTTTTTCAGCTATTCTTCCTTAAGGAAATTACTAATTCATTGAATAAATACAATGCTAAGTAGCTTCTTGCATGTTCTCCATGGGGGAATCACTCAAAAAACAAGACTCTTTTACTTCTAGACAGAGCAAAAAGAAATAAATCTCATTAATCATGTCCTGCAGAATGTCACAACTATAAATGCTATGAAGAGTTGCCACAGTGGCAGTAAAATATTCAGATTTTCAGAAAGCCAATTACAAGCTACAGTAAATCACTTAAAAGTGTTATTGAGGACATTCAGAGAGCAGTGAGAAATTCTTCTTGTACACATAATTACCTGAGGCAATCATTCCTTTTAGTGATCAATGGGATGAAAATAATACCTCTGGTGGTAAATGCTCATATGTACAGAGCCAGTTTCTTAACAGAACTCTCATCCCCTTCGCACCCTTGACTTCAATGGGCTATGAAGTTCCCATCAAGTCAGGAAAAATCAGATTCTCTATAGCTGGAGACTCAAAAATAGAGACATTCAAAATCAGAGATCACTTGAAAATCTGGTCCATAAGCTTTTGAAAGTGGAAGGATGGCCTCAAGCTGCAGCCTTAGGCACCTGTGCTACCTTTCAGTCTCTCTCTGCTTTATTTTGTATTTTCTCTCCCGAGGCAGCAATTCAGTGTTCCAGGAGAACAGAATTTTATCTAACCTGAAGATAGGACTTAAAATTTTCTAGGGATTTTTCTTTTAAAATTATGGATGTTAGACCCTGTCTAAACTACAACTTTGTTCGATGCAAGTTACTTCAATATAAAATCGCTGCAATTAACAGATTGCTGGTGAGCATGCATGCTTATTTGACTCCTTGCATCAGCTCTGTGCCTGTTCACCACAGGTTTGTCTACATTATGGGCTAAAGTTGACTTAAGTAAAACCCTGGCCACATTTGGAGTTCCTTAAGTCATCTTAAGGGCTTCCTTAAGTCAACTTAATAACTCTCACTCTTTAAGTTGATTTAGGCATTAAGTTGACTATATTAAGTTGACTTAATGAAATGTGGCCATCTAAGTTGCCTTAAGAAGCCCTATGTAATAACGTGCCTGCTTAAGTCAGCTTAGTAAAGTTGACTTAAGCAAATACATTTTTATTAGGACACTTTCTTAAGTTGACTTAAGTGGACTAAACAAAGTTGGTTAAGAGAAGGGTGGGATTCACTAAGTTGACTTAATAAAGTCAACTTAGCTTTTGTACTATAGACATAGCGCAGGAGTGCTGGTGTTGGTGCATAGGGTGGTACAGCATGGACATGTATCCCAGTGTGCCACTAGCCATCATTTGATGCACTCCCTTGCATGTTAGGGCAGAAATAAGCCATACGGAGGTGACAGGGAGTAATGGACCACTCCAATTTTGAAACTGTCTGCATTCCATAATACTAATTGTATCTCATACTAAGCCTGCACTTTTCTTGTCATGAACATTGCGAATGCAGGATGAAAAATCCTCTGGAATTTTCACAGCCACAGGATGAAACCCAACAATGGAGAACATCACATTTCATGGAGGATGGATTGCTGTAGTACATAATCAAAATTGTCTCAAATTTGTGGGTAGGGTTCATGGAGCAGCTGCAGATGGTGGAGTGCTCTTCTGAGCCTGAGAAATGAGCACTGATTAGTGGGATAGCATCATAAAACAGGGATTTGGGATGCTGCTGCTGATCCCTGTTCTATATTTTCTCTTGCATCCCCCTTGCAATCTGCTCCTAGATGTCCCCATTTCTATGACTGCTCTACTGATCTGCCTGAACAGCCTCTTCTCCCCACGGACCCAAGAAACCCAACACCTTCTGTGAATTCCAAGCTGGAGTGCATCTGGAACACATACCTGGCATAGTCAGTTAAGCTGTTCCACACAACAAGGGAGAGCTGAAAGGTATGCTCATCAACCTGAGCAATTAGGAAAAAAGGCATTCCAAGTTAGGTGGTTTTTCAAAAGGAGGTGGGAGGTGGCTTCTGGTCTCCATGATCCCTGGACAGTGGAGTTCACAACTGTAACCAGACCAGTCAGTGTCAGGAATTGCAGGACAGAGGCTGGAGAACTATTAGGGATGACATAGGTCATGCAAAAACAACAAGAGTCCTGTGGCACTTGAAGAAATTTGTTAGTCTTTTAAAGTGCCACAGGACTCTTGTTGTTTTTGCTGTACACAGACTAACACTGCTATCCCTCTGGAAATAGGTCATGCAATGTCAACACTAGCACTGAGTTGAACACAGCATGTCACCTATGACTGAACACCATCTAGGAAGGTGCTATTACTGCATTACCATAGCAGAGCACTTAGGGTATGTCCACACGAGTCTTTTATTTCAAAACAACACCGGTTGTTTTGAAATAAAAAACAGAATGTCCACACGACGTTTTCTTATTTTGAAATGACAGGCTCTGTCATTTCAAAATAAGAACCGTTTGGAAAACTGTTTTGAAACAACATGTCCAAACGGCCTTATTTCGAAATAACCATTTCAAAATAATAGCTGTTTCGAAAGCAGGCTTTCCCTTCATTCGTATTAACTTATTTTGAAATAAGGACTTTATTTCGAAATAACTCATTTTGAAATAACTTATTTCGAAATAATGATATATGTGTGGACATAGCCTTACAGTGGTGGGAGACAAATTTGAGCATAGGCCCATGCACAACTAAGTTGCACAAAGTAACTTACATTCACCTAACTTTGCAGAGTAAACTTGGGCCTATTGCTCCAGTTTCACTCACTGTTACTTCACAGAAAGAATTCCCCATTTACATTCATAAAGCCATCACTTTATCCTGTTAAATCAGTCCATTGAAGTGTTGGGTGAGGAATATCACATACTGGAGTCAAGACACTTGTGTTTATTAATTCAAAGCTTTATTTGGGCCAAAAGCATGTCTTACAATTATAAGTGCTATTCATGCAACAAATAACAGATATACAGAAAAAGACATTGGCCAACTACTTTCCCCCAGGACATAGGTGAGTCACAGTGGATTTCTCCTACAAGGCTCCATCTGTTACAGAAAAAGCCCAAGAAAGAAAACAACAGAACAACTCTAGTCATTACTTACAACCCCTATGTCAGATCTTTACAACACATCCTATTCTACAAGACGATCCCTTCACTCTCTCTCAAGCCATAGGAGACAGACCTCTCCTCGTGTATAGACAGCCCCCCAATCTTAAACAGATACTTACCAGCAACTACAGACCTAACAACAGAACCATTAAAACATTCACATATCCCTGTAACAAACCACACTGCCAACTTTGCCCTCATATCTGCACAAAAGATCCTATTACAGGGCCTAATAAAACCAGCTACTCCATCAAAGGGTCATTCACCTGCTCATCCACCAATATGATTTATGCCATCATGTGCAAGAGATGCCTCTCTGCCTTATAGATTGGACAAACAGGACAGTCTCTGTGCAAAAGAATAAATGGGCACAAATCTGACATCAGAAATCACAACTCTCTAAAACCAGTGGGTCAACATTGCAATCTCTGTGATCATTCCATTAATAATTTGCTAATTGCTGTGCTCACACAGATGAATACAAAATCAAGACTTCAAAGAGAACCTACTGAAATTGAATTCATTTCTAAATTTGGTTTCATTGCTTCAGGACTTAACTTGGACATTGGATTTTTCTCTCATTACAACAGGTAATTTGACCTCATCTCCCTCTGTATGCTGTCACCCAGTGTTTGAATCTTACAACTCTTTTGATTTGCTGTTACAGTGTGACCTGTTCCCATGACTTACACTTCCCTGCATTTTTTGCCCCCTATTCTGTAAGTTCCCCCACCTTCAAAACATCTGATGAAGTGGGATTTTCTCCCATGAAAGCTCATGCAAAAAATAAATGTATTAGTCTTCAAGTGACACAGGATTCCTTGTTTGTTTGCTTTCCTTACACCCTGGCAGTTTATACCTTCTTATATTATATGGCCATCTGTTCAAGATTACCTAAGCATTGTGTCTTACATAACCTATACAATATCCATGTTCAAGCTTCTGTTTACATTACTTTTGCTGTTCACATTGTTTTCATATCATCATATTTCTTTTCTACTTTTTATATTTCTCTTGCATTGTGACCACCCTTAGTCCATGAAATGATTTTCCAGTTTGTCTCAGCTTTTGGGTATTACCTTTTGTGCATTTGTTGTATTGATTAATTTCTTCTCATCTATGTTCCTGAATGAGTACATTTCATGATCAAATTACCACTATTGTCCAACACAGCAGTTCTTAGTTTTATTAAGCAAGTCCACAGAAGAACAAGTTAGTGCAGCAACATTCTTATCAAGCAAAGACTGGAAGAAGCTAATTATTACCCTGCCCTTCTGAAAAGTTATCACTATGCATGATTCACAATTACAGCTTTTCCAACCAAAGCTGCTCTTGACTTGATACTGACAGATCATTTTTCTCGTGTGGGGTATGCCATCTGTAATTGCTGTGACCACTGACACTGCTACATATGCAAACTAATCCATATTGATGGTTAACTTGTCCTCTCGCCTCCCTGTTGACCTGTTTATACACATACTGGCTTTTATCATAATCCTAAACCATGAGTTCTTGACAAGGACTGTCTATTTTCATCCTGTCTGTACAATTACAACTGGGACCTCTATGTCCTACCACAATGTAAATAAATAAAAATAAAGAATCAAAAACAATAACAATAGAGAATCAGGCCCCATTTTTTCCACTCATGATCACTTTCAGAAACAATACAACAAAAGAAGGTAATCGTTGAGCACTGATTTGTGATATCTCTTTGCCTAGATTCTGCTAATGGTTGCTATGGAAATGAAAATTAAATAATTGGTGGTATGCTGGACTATAAATACACCTGTGGATGTTATATACAGTGCCCACCTTTCAAAAGCCAAAGAGTTTCTTATCTGATGTAAATGCAAAGTTTGCCTGACACATGTTAGGAGGCTTCCTATCACTTTGATATCCGAATTGTCTTTTCAAGGGATAGTACTTCCTGTTTGAGAAGAGATGTTGTTTTGTCAAAATGGACTCATTCTGTCTCTAACTTTTTATCTTGTTTTCTACTCCCTTTCTTTTTGGTTTTGTTTCTTCTCATTTTCTATAATATCCCCTTTTCTCCTTCACTTTTCCCCCACTGTCATAAGAACCTATTAGCTTTGGAAAACTAGACTGGATCCCAAATAATATTTGAATTTATTCCCTCACACAGTCAGCTGAGTTTAATTGCTGTCTTGTCTGTTGGTCTTATTAAATTCTTATTTATGATGCCAATAATTTCCTCTCATCTCTCACTCTTTACTTCACCACTAGTTATCAAACCCTCCCAGATTCCCAGTCCACCTTCACCCTGTTTCAGCTGTCAGACTCTCCCATATTGGATGCTTCAAGGGACCACTGACCTTATAATGTTAAATGATTGCACTGTGCATACTAATAAGCCATGGATTTGCTTCACCTATCAGGCCTGCCTACGTTAATCCAAAATTGCATTCAAGAGGCTGTTTCTCCTGTAATTTGAACTGGTGTAACTCAGGATTAAGACTTCTGCACTCAATGGATAGATGTACATATAATTTAAAATTCATCAGACAGTCAGAACCCATATTTGTTATTATCTCATGTTTTCTTACAGGTTCTCAAAGCAAACACTGCAGTACAAATTATCTATACAGCAGCTTTTAATGCTCATGGATATTGGTTTTTTTATAGTATCTTTTGCCCCTTGGGCCCTCTACCCCCACCACACACTTTTCATTGTCTTAAAGGCTTTTGAGTTTTGGTCACAATTTAGCCACATGACCTTCTTAGCAGAAAGTTACATAGTCATCAACTATTGTTTATGAAATTTAAATGAGTAAAATAACTTGAGCATAACTTTTCCTTTCATCCATATCAATTTATACTTGTACACACACATCATGGGTAAAATCCTGATTCCATTTGAATCATTGGGAGTTACGGCATCAACTTCAGTGGTTCCAAGATTTAAGTTCCCACTTCTTTATGTGGTAATGATCGATGTGTGAAAAATTGCATTTATCTTTTCCCACTGACCACTTCACCTCTGCCCTACTTCTGGTCCCTCTCTCTTGGGACCAATCCTATATATCAAATCTGAGCCTTTTCAGATATTGTTATCATTGTTTGTTTCAAAATCAACCTGCTAGAGAAATGTTTCCTCAATACTGTGGAATTTCTACACCTAAATTACACTGGTATTTCTGCTGAACAAGCCCTGTCACTAGTTTTTATTGTATCCCACCTCCACCATCTGCTTATTTGCTTCTGTCTGAATCTTTGTGTTAAGCAGCCAGCATATAACAGCTGATTACATAATATGGTAGCATCAGTAGCTACTCCATATTTAAGTCTATGTTGAGATTTGAAATTAAAGGAGAATTAAAATGCCTGTTTCTCACTTCAAGTATTGATTTAAGTTCCAAGTTGAACATATTGAGTCTTCAGAGGACAACTGAATTTCTATACTATTTTTGTATGCAATATTTACTAACTTTTATAGAGGAAGAAATTAAAAATGAGCACTTTTGAGTAACTAAATTATTGCAAATTAACACTCATAATCCCTACAAATGCCAGATTTAAGATACATGTGCCTTATAGCATCTCACAGGTAAATTTTCTCAGTTTTATTCCCTAATAGGAAAAAATGCATTTCCTGAATTTGTCAAAATTTCTTAGCTCAGAAAAGCTATCAAAATTGCTAGCACCCACACTCAAATGGACAACATTACCTCTAATGACTTGTTTTTAAAAAGGTACTAATAACATTTTAGAATTTTAAATTATGCCTGTCAATAATGTTCCTTAAACTTCCTCTGTGTAGCTGGTGTTAAGGGTGTGCAGTTCAGAGTTGTTGAAAAGTGGCTATGTCATGGGTCTGCAAACTGTGGCTCTGGAGCCTCTTGCAGCTCTTCAGCTGACCCCTTGTAGCTCCAGGCCCTAACTCCCACCACTGAGGTACCCTGCAGGGGGCCTGGGCCTGGTTCCATCCCCCACCACCACTGGGAGGCTGTGCAAGGAGCCCACTCCTGATTCTGCACTCCCCCACCCCTGGCTCAGCTCCTAGCTCTAGGGGCCCAGCGGCCAGCCCATCCCAGTCTTGTAGTGACAGATACATGATTATGTTTAGGCATAATGATTTTGGTGCATGAGGGCATGTGAACAGCAGCTGTTCCCTGTGTTAATGTTGCCATAACTGGTGAAATTCATTATTTTTAGTGAATATAATTAAGAAATACACTTGAGCTGCTTTAAGTGAGTTAGAAAAGATTTAGAGCGGTATAAGTATGCACCTCAATGGTCAAAGGATTTGTACATGAATTGTTAATCAGTAGACCAATGATCACATTATTGGGTAATAAGTGACAAAAACATATGGTCCTAATTGAAATTCTCACTACTTTTCCTGAAGTGATCTGATACATTTTAGAAAGTGTCAAGCTGCAGTCATTGCAATAAGGTGTTTTACCTTAATTCTCAAATTCCACTCACAAATGTGGTGATCTGTATGCTTTTTTCATAAACCCTGTGGATACTGGCTATGACTTAAGGATACAGGTCTGAGTTAAACTCTTAGGGCTACTCAATTTACTCTAGGGCCCATGGTGACCCTCTAGTCTGAGTGGTACAAAGGTGGATCACAGCCATCTTTGACCATCTTCAATGCTGTGTCTCTGACAGATATAGCATAGAATCAGACCCCCAATGTATCTGATTAGAAATTCTATATAAGTTTCCTTGGGTAAGAATATAAATGCATAAATATCTCTTGGCAAAAAGAAGAATGAGCAACAGTCTTCAAAGGAGGTTTAAATTCCAATAACATAAGAGCCTTACAGACACTGTGAGAAGATCAGAAAGTGCTGTTTACTTTCTTGAAAGTCTTCCTCTTGCAAATTTTAGAGTGAGAATGAGCTGTAAACACAGGAAGGCAACCAGCATGAAATCCTGGAGATTGCCACAAGCAATGTTAATGAAAAAGTGTTTTGAAATCCTGGATGTACTTTCATGAGGCATATTTATCAGGATAGCAAATGGAAACTTGGGAACAGTGATGGGAAAAGAGGGAGATTATATGTGTTGTAGCCTTAAAGTGGAACAAAAGGGAGTTTTTGGGTAGAAGGGGAAATAAACTAGTTTCAGAAGCTGAGGAATAAATTCTATGGGGAAATCTGAATCTGAAGTCCAGAAGGAATCACAACAGCCAGAGTGGTGTTATGGTTCTAAAAACCCAAATCTTGGTAACTCTTATGCTTGGTGGGGTCTTGTCAGGAAGTAAAGCAATGGAAATATGGCCATCTGACCAACAGATGGTTGGCATAAATAGTACCATACAAAACTGTTTTCAATTAAGTTTCACATTATTTTAGTCTTCAGCACTTACACATATCCACAACAGGCTAGTAAAACACACAAAAAATCAAAAATTACTGAAGTCTAAAGTTGCCTTCTAATGGTACAACAGCCATCCAGTTGGCCCATCTTCCAACTGCAATTGGGAAGCCTGAGCTGTTTCCATGAAGTCTCCTGAAAAGTCCAACTACCTCATACTTCCTCCCCTTATTTACTGGTTAGTGAAACAGTAACTAGTCATTTAAAAAACTCATTAAGCAGACAACTTCAAAAGTTAAGCAAGAAGTCTTCTTATATCATTATTCAGATAGATGCATTTGGCACAGCTTACATGTCTTGAAGTCCCTGACAACCACATCCCAAAAAGCATCTATAGATAAGTTTCCTGTTTTTCTAAAATACATACCTCACCAATTTCAAAGATCTTATCAGGAAGCACACCAGGTTGGCTCCCCTGTCGTCCTTCCTTCCTTCCTGGCTTCTTGCTTAGATTTGCTAAGGCCATTGCAGTGGCCCGCTAAGAACTACTCATTTAGGCTCCCTTTGACCTTAACCATGATAACTGATATTCCAGTTATCAATAATGGGCCAGGCATTTTGCAAGTCTGCCAAAAATTACTCATATAAGAGCAACTAATATTTTTTAATATCAGAACAGGATGCTAATATTAGTAACCCCTGCACCATTTTGCTCTAAAATAAGCAATGTTTTTAATTCCTAAATGTACTGACCTAGCTGATGATAGTTTTGTTGCTCACTTTACTGCAGTCACATAGTGCTAATTCTTTTTCAACACATGATACATCACATATGGTTGCTGTTTATACACTAAGATTTCATGCAAAGTGCTAATGATTAATCACAGGAAAACCTGCATCTTATGATTTCTTACCTAATTTAAAAAACAAACAACCATCTGTAAGAATATTTAAGAGAGCCGTTTGCCAATAACAGAAAAACCAAAGAAAATAGGCTTACTTTATACAAAAACAACACAGTAATTATTAGGTGCATTTCATTAGCTTTTTTTTCATTACTAATAATTGTTCCCCTTTAACTGGTTCACTTAACTCAATGTTTTTAAACACTCCATTTTATCAAATTTAACTAAAAGCAACAGTGTAAATGATAAGCAGTGAATCAGGGAATGATTTAACAACAATGAAATCCTATTTTGCTCAACGTACAATTCTACACTATAACTTTATCAGAAAAAAGCAAGGAGTCCTGCGGCACATAAAGACCAACAAATTTAGCTATCACATGAGTGGGTTGAAAATCCCACTTCAACAGATGCTTTGAAGTTGGGAGAACTTACAGAAGGGGAGCAAATTTATTATTAATATTATTATTCCATTCCGTAAGTTCCCCCATCTTCAAAGCATCTGATAAAGTGGGATCTTCTCCCATAAAAGCTCATGTGATAAATAAATTTGTTAGTCTAAGTGCTGCAGGACACCTTGCTTATCTTCTGGAACTAGACTAACACGGCTACCTCTTTGGAATTTATCAGAAATGTAATATACAGAGTATTTCATAGAATTTTCAGTGACCTGATCCTAATATTATATGCTACCAAATGGAAAACCTGGATCTGGTTCACAGTCTAGCTGTTATACATCCAAAACAGTAGTATCCAGGAGGCAGTGGCACCAGAATATTCAGGGAAAAATCAGCTTTCTAACTGGAGTGGAATACACACCAAGGACTATTCCAAAGACCAATGATGTTTTCAGACTTAGGATGGGGACCCAGTGTTGGGTCACAGACCCTTAGGCACTGGGTCGCAGTGCCCCCTGCTGCTGCCTCCAAACACTGGAATGCATTGCTCAAAGATGTAGTTGTTGGGTCTAGGGCACAACTTATTTTTTTTTAATCAGATCCTGAGGAAAAAGGTTTGAAAACCACTGCCAAACATTATTCAGTTTGTCTGAACTCCACTGGTGTGTTGCAGTAACCTTTCAGTTGCTCTGAGTTCCCATCCTTGGTGTAGCTGAAGGTAGTAGATTAAGCATAACTAGAAAATGGATGGCTGCCTGCCTGTGAAGAGACAATGCAAAGAGAGAGAGAGAAAGCATGTATGTGAACATACATGAAAGCAGCAGAAGGAACAAGAGAGAGACCTATTAGGATTTAGGATAGTAAACTAAACAGGATAGGCCTGTAGTTCTGTTTTCTTTTGAAAGATCCTTGTCTAGCTTGATTAATAGTCCCAGTGGCAGAACTCTGACAAAGGACTTGTGAAACTTAATATGTCTGCTTTGTTAAGAAGCATCCCATCCCATGTAAATTTACCATTTCCAATTTTGAATCCTCGGGCTTGCAAATCTAAAGGTGTCTCTCTGGGAGCATTCATCTGAGTGAAATTCAGTCACTCGAAAGTGAATATAGAAGGGCAGGCAAACATAGTCAAAGCAACTGTTTTAAAACTCAAATACTCATGTTTTGCCTCTAATTATTAGGTGTATTGCTGTATCACAAGTATTAGAATTAATCCATTCATATCTGTCTCCTCTAATTTGATAACCACATAACTGGGCACCACAGCAATAAACAGCAAGAATAATCAGCCTAACAACTGCCATGAGGGAAAAACCTTGTCACAGTGCAAAGCAATACTCGAATCATCTAGAAAGAATGTTATTCATGATATTCCATTTTAAGAGAATGAGCATTTGAGACAGTAGTTTGAGTTAGTCTTATCAGTGTATTAATGTCATGTGCATACATCTATGGATTTTTTATTTATTTGATGAACTGTCTGGAAGGTGGGAAGATCTACTACCCATTCTGAGAATTCACACAAAATAACTTGAGTTGTCATAGATGGAGAGTTAGTCAAAACATTATAAAAAGATTTTCATGAATGTGGTTTTCCAAATATTAATTTGTAAAAGATTTTAACTGTAGTTGTACAGACAATATCATTTTGATTTTTTTTTTAATGTGTACCTAGATCTTCATAGTTTAACCTTTAATTTGAGGCTAAATACTGTATTTAAAACACAAAGACCAAGTAAAGTCATTTTAATGTAATTTTTAAGTAATGTTTACTGCACAAAATAAGCACAAGTGGACACAGTCACTTTTCACTCTTTTATATCTGACAGAAAGTAAAGTGTCTTCTCAGCCACCACACATACCTAGAGGAATCTGGATATACAGTCTCATGGCAATTGTTCTAGTGTCAGGCATATCCATTTAAAGCACATAAATATCAATTGTTGAATACCTTGTTAGAGCAGGCTAAAAAGTTTCTCCCCCTTAATACTCCTGACAAGCTCCAATAATGACAACAAAATCTATCTTCTAATGAAATTCCAGGAGGCTTTACTGCATATACCAGAGAGACATTTAATGGCTTTCTGCATGGTAAGAAAATTTATTTCAGCATAATGTTTCTGCCTATTTTTTAAAATCATTTTATCTCAGTGGATTCTCATTCACATTTCAGAACACTGGTAGTGAGTTTCAGGAATCTGTAGCTTCCATGATAAGGCTGTAATAATACTGCTTTCCTGAGGATGAGAAAAGTAGAAAACAGTTCCCTGAACAGAATGACTCTCCCTATTTTTTGATTCTGTTCACTCACTAGCTGGCAGTTATTTCTACAGAGTGAAGCTCTGAATTGCAAGGTCAAGTCCTGTAAGCACCAACCCAATCCTAAGACAATACTGCTTTTACTCAGTGGTGCCAAATCAAATCATAAGGCTGGAAGGGACCTCGTGAGATCATCAAGTCCAACCCCCTGGGAATTGAACCCAGGACCTTCTGCATGTTAAGCAGAAGTGTTAGCCACTACACTATTCCTCATCTCTTACTACTTCAGGTTATAAATGTTCATTTAAATTGTAAACACTTTTTTTTCTGGCCCCTTTATTAGAGTCTTGCTTAATGCTTTGAATCAGATGCATGACAAATACAGAGAAGGCCTTTTAAACTAGTAATTTTTAAAAATAACTGAAAATGTATTTATTGTGTGAGCTTTTGTGGGAGAAATCCCACTTCATCAGATGCTTGAAAATGGAAAACACAGTATGGGAGGGAAAAATAAATTCTGTGAAATGTGAGTGATGGGATCAGGTCAGACTATTTCAGCAAATCAAACAAATTGTTTATATTCAAATAGTGTGGAACAACATATAAGAAAGTGGGGAGGTCAAGGGAGGTTAAAATAATTTTTTATAATGAGAAACCAGCCCGTATCACTATTCAAATCTAAGTTAATAGTGCAAATTTGCATATGCATATGCATGTGCTGGCTTTCTCATTACGAATAGTGATTTTTCAACTCTCTCAAGCTCCCAAACTTTTTATATTTTTATTCCACACTGTTTGAATATACACAACTTGTTTAATTTGCTGAAGTAATCTGACCTGAAACTCTCACCCCCACTTCACTGGATTTATTTTTCCTTCCATACTGTAAGATTTCCATTTTCAAGCGTCTGATGAAGTGGGATTTCTCCCATGAAAGCTCATGCAATAAATACGTCTTTTTTAGTCTTTACAAGTGTCACAGGACTCCCTGTTTGTTCTCATTACAAGATTATACTGAACCTGGCTATGAGGCACTCTTTCAGCAAAATTAGGACCTGTTCCAGGGATTGCATTGTTTACAGGATGAACATACAATCTGGATAAACAAGCAGATCCCTCCATTTATTCATCCATGTAGAGTAGTGCCATTTGCAGTCCATAACAAACTCATAGCTGAGCTTGTGAAGACAGAAGCAATGCACATAGTACAAAAAAATAATAGAACTAACAGAGTGGATGAGCTCCCTAGTCAGAGTGGAAAAATGCACTCACTGGCCTGCTACACATACTTAGATCCCAGAGACCTTAACAAGGCAGTATAAAGAGAACATTTCAAACCAACACCAAGAAAAGAGATTATGGTTCAGTTTGCAAATGCTCAATATTTCAGTGAATTGGATGAATCCTCAGGGCTTTGGCAGCTAAAATTAATGGAGGAAAGCTCAAAATTATGCACATTTAGTACACCATTTGAAAGATACAGATACCCTTTTGTATAGCTTCAGCATCAGAGATATACCAAAAAACCATACACATGATCCATGAACATCTTAGCAGTGTGGACAGCTCCATGGATGACATCAACATCTGGGGCTCAATGAAAGAAAAGCATGATCATCAATTTCAGCAAGCCCTAGATGCAACAAGAGCTGAAAACTTCAAACTAAATAGGGACAAATGTGTCTTAGGAGTTAGAGAACTGATGTCTGTAGGGTACATTTTTTCCCATGAAAGTGTAAAACACAAGAAGAGAATTTCAGCCATTGAAATGATGCCATGTCCACAGTTAAAAAAACATGACCAACAGTTTCTGGAAATGGTTAATAGTCTTGGAAAATTCAAACCATTTTTAATGCCAAAGCAGCAGCACTGAGATGACTCCTAGAGGACAAAAATGAATGGTATTTGGGTGATGAACAGGAGGAAACATGGGAAGGTTTAAAACACCACCTGATATAATAATCAGTATTGAAATTCTATGCAACAGAAAGGCTCATTAAGATTTCAATGGATGCCTCAGTCTTGTTTGGGTGCAGTGATTTTGCAGAAGCATACGGATTACTGACAACCAGTGGCATATGCATCCAAATCACTGACTGACGCAGAAACTAGATATGCACAGATTGAGAAAGAGCTTTTAGTAATCTTGTTTGCTTGTGAGAAATTTAATCAGTATACTTATGGACAGAGAGCGAAAGTTGAAATGGACCACAAGGCCCTGATTGCATTATTTAGCAAATCGCTAGATGACTGTACCTGAAGGATTCAAAGAACAATGATGATAGTTGCACAAGTATAATTAGCTATGATCTATATACCTGGTAAATTCATGTTCACAGCAGATACGCTTTACAGAACAGTGGTGCCCATAGTAGCTGAGAAGACAGTACAGCGACAGGTGTAAGCCATGTAGATATAACTGCGAGGTCAATTTCCATAGCTAACAAGAGACCTCAACAAATAAGAAAGGAGATGGAGAAATCTGAGTCTTTGGGAAATCTTAAAGAAGTGATAATTAAAGGGTGGCCTGAAGATATAAGCAGCTGTTGTTCAAGTTTAAGAGACTATTGGAATTACAGACATTAAAGTAACTGTGATATGTGGGGTGACATTTCAAGGTTGGCAAGGTCATAATTCTGCTAAGCCTCTGAAAAGAAATGCAACTGAAGATCCATGAAGGTCAATTAGGAATTAAGAAGTGCAAAGAACACTTAAGAGAGGTGCAGTATGTGCTCGTGTGGTAAGAAACTCATTTTCATGCCTGAAATATTAGCCATGCCAACAAGAAGAGTCTCTGAGAGACCCAATCCAGTTCCACAAAGACCTTCTGAGAAGGTATGTGCTGACTTATTCACCTGGCAATTAAAAAGATTATTTAATAGCTGCCAATTATTAGTCTGTGTATCCAGAAATTTGCACACTGCATGATACTAACAGTAAGTCAGTGATCATTGACAGCATCTTTTTCCAGCCATGGAATACCTCATGAGGTCTGTACCAATAATGGACCACAATCTTCCAGCACAGAGTTTAGCCAATTTGCCTGATTGGGATTTTCATCATAAACCCTCCAATCAGGGCCAGCTCAATCGATGAGCAAATACGGCAGTGGCTTCGGGCGCCATTGCCTTAGGGATGGCCGCAGCACCATGCAGGGGTCAGGGCGGGCCTGCTCAGAAGCTGGAACTGCCCTCTCACCCCTCCCCAAGCCAGACACTCTACCCCCAGGGGCAATAGCAGGCCAGACCATGGGGCAGGCTCCATTTTCTTGCCCTGCCCCTGGGCTGCTCCTCACCTCTAGGGAGGAACAGGTAGCCCAAGGGAGGGGTAGAAGAGGGGAGTCCTGCCTCTGAGTTGGCCTGCTCCACCCCTGGCCCAGCTGTTCTCCACCCTGGGGGTGGGGCAGGGCGAGCCGGCCAGACCAAAGCCCAGGTTCCGTGCCCCCCACTGGGGGTGGGGGGTGGCACAAAACCAAAAGCTGGCTCAGGGAGCCACAGCCCATTGAGCCAGGCCTGCCTCTATGGCAAATTACCTCCAATCAAATGGACTGATAGGAAGGTCTATATAGACGGTAAAGAATATGACGAAGAAGACTTTTGATAGTGGACGTGGGGAGGGATAATGTATAAAATGTTGCTGGTCTACTGAAAGTACACCTCTGGAGAATGTCTTTTCTCCAGCTCACCTGTTAAGGGGGAAAACAATTTAACTATTACTGATAACTTGCTGTAATCTTAGAACAATGTCTCTGTTCAGAAGATGAAAGAAAATCAGAAGTGGAAACAGAAATATTATTTTGATAGAAAGGCCTGTGATCTGCCATTTCTTAACCCAAGTAATAGAATGTGTCTCTGAAGACAGAGGCAAAAGGGGAAGAAAAAAAAAGCATTGAGTACTTCAACATTTTCTACAGAATTTGTCACTAGATTGCCTCTCCCTTTCACTAAGGAGCCCACACTTTCCCTGACCTTCTTATTGCCATACCTGTAGAAACCTTTCCTGTTACCCTTCACATCCCTTGTTAGCTATAACTCCAAGAACACCATTTTCCTTCTATTTAAACCTACAAAGCGGAGCACTTCATTTCCTTCACTTTGCTGGGTCCCGCTACGTGTAAGTTTTGTGTGACTCAATTAGTAATTTCATGAGACTTGTCATAATTAGCAAATCAGCTAGGTAAAGCTGGCTATTGCAGAATTATAGTAACTCAGCTTTACATAATTCCTAAGGCAAATTATGTGAAGAAAAGGAAATAACACCTGCTTTATTATTTGATCAGAACAACAGGTGTAAAAGCGCTAGCATGATAAACGAGTTTTCACAAGATGTGAGAGGACTGCTGATCTCAAAAACAAATATTTGAAAATTTTACTATTTTTAAAAAAGGCTTACTACAGACAGGGCTCTGTTAGATTTGATAACCAAATGGAGCTTTTAGACACCTGGAAAATGGCTGCACCAGGTGGTCAAGCATGTTATTGTTGCTTAAAGTTTAATATGAAGGGAATATCAGCAAATAAAAAAGTTGAAACCATTTAACTTAACTGGATTTTTAAATCAATTTTAAATAAGACATATGCAAATCTTTATATGAACACTTATTATGGGTTAAGAGTGGTTTATTGCTGTTTAACTTAAACAGATTCCCAACTGATTAAGATAAACTGAAATGACTCTGGTTTATACCCAAACAAACAGCTCCACATAAGGGTTTGTACTGGTTTAGCTGAATTAGTTTTAAAAGAAAATATCCCACTTCTCATTGAACCAATGCAGCTTTCTCTAATGGATTAATCCCTGTAAGAAGGGATAGCTCAGGTCTTAAAGCCTACCGTATATATGAAAGTTATTTCATTTTAACCTAAGGTGACCATTAAAAACTGATTTAGTTCAACTGGTACAAAAGGATCTGCAGATATTAATTTCACATTAAACCAGGTTTATTTGCAAGTATCTTAAGCCTGTTAACACTAGTCTAAGAAAACTGGTTTGAAGGTAGATGGATTAAAGTTAAATGAGTGCAACTTGTGTATAAACTAGGCTACAACCCTCTGTTGGTGGGCATGATATAAACATCTAAGTGGAGTAAAAATTATTCTTTCTTCCTGTTCTCCTGAGGAAGGAGAAAATAAAAGAACAGTCAAAGTTGAGTTGGTATCTGAATATAATTTTTATGAGGCTACATTAGAAAAGAGATTTAGTGACAATATTATGACAACCAGTTAAAAAAAAACCCATGCTTTGATCTTGAACATTGAATAATATGCATTCATCAAGCAATAGGGATTGTTTGTTAATGAAATATATGTATATTAAAAATTAGAATAGAAGTATGTGACTATATAATGCAAGATGAAGTTATAAAACAAAATTACATGAGGGATAAA
Organism: Podocnemis expansa; assembly: GCA_007922195.1. Taxonomy (NCBI): domain Eukaryota; kingdom Metazoa; phylum Chordata; order Testudines; family Podocnemididae; genus Podocnemis; species Podocnemis expansa. The sequence continues at coordinate 20,275,760 of ML682013.1, forward strand.
TATTAAATTGAGGGATTAAACTGCATTATGAAGCTTGTTTAAACTTAACACACCTAACAGATAAGGAAACAAAGATATGTCCTGAAATAAATACAGTCTTAATAGACTTTGAAAAGGTTTGTTTTGTACACTGAGATATTAACTTCAGTTTTGCAAAATGAAAGGAGGACAATTTAGAGAAAGTGTGAGGAGAAAACATTCCTGAAAATCTCTACATAACCCATGAACCCAAATGCTACATACAAATAAAGTTAATTGAAGTTAAAGTTAATCCATAAACTATTGATGTTTAGCAGAAAATTTTCAGTGGTGTAAGTTGTTCCTAAAGCTACTTATTTCTGGGTTTCCTGCAGCTTTGCCTGAAACATCAGGTACTGACCATTGTCAGAGACAGGATTCAGGACTAGAGGGATCCCTGTCTGATCCAGAATGCAATTCCTTTTTTTTTTTTTTATAGGTAAAGACAGTTTATCACTGGCTAAATCTCACTAACAGTACATTTCTGTAGGTGATAGTCCAAGGAAGTTTAGAACTATAAGGGAGGTACTATCTACCTAAGCTCCACCCACAAGCTAAGCTTCACTTGCGTAGTTCGACACACAATCCTGTCCATGACCCCTTTACAATGCATCATGTCCCCTTCTTAGGCATGTTCCTCTCTGTCCTCCATTGTATTTCCCTGCTGTTCTTTCCATCATTTCCTGTAAAAAGAAGGGTGACTGGTGCCCCAGACAATGGACCTTGTCTAATCAGTGTTTTAACAGAGAGGACCCCAACATAACCTCCAGGAAGAAAGCCCCCAAACTGAGAGGAGAATGAAATCCAAACCCATACCTGTATCCAAATCTTGTGTTTTGGACCCATCTATAGTTTTGAAGCATTTTGAGATCCTTGGATGAAATCAAAATAGGTTTCTAAAGTTTTATTATACAAACAAATCAGGGATAACAATATTTTTTAAAAGGGAATAATGGTTTTCAGTACATCATCATTTGAACAAAAGGAATTAGTGATTAGACATGTTTTTAAGGTGTGAATAAGAGTTTCAGTTTGCTCAGGATAAAGACTTACTTTTCTGGATTGTGACTGGCTGGAATTTTTTTGTGTTAAAATTAAGTAAATCCTTCATAATAAATTACCTACTGTCCATTTGCAACACAGAACCTTAAGGAAAAGTGAGGCATTCATGCTGCTTTGATAAATCAGTCAATAAATGCAGTGATGACAGATCTGATGGAAGTTATCGTGATTAACATCATCTATATTTTCTTGTTTATTACCACCATTTTCTATTTCAGGAAGATATGCCCATCTGCCTGCAGCATAGCTGAAGGCTAGAGTAGAAAAAATCTGTTTTCTTACAGTATGCAACAAAAACTAACCCACCAGTCATCATACAGGACAAACATGTAGAAGTGTAGTTCAAAAGGTTCTTGGACAATGTCAGATTCTCAGCCTTGGAAGTCATTTTAAATGGGATTTCTTCACACATTAAACACCCACTGTATATTTTGCAGCATACGGTGTTGATCGCTTCTCAAAACTACCTTCACGAAGGTATTTATTTCCTGTCAATTACTAGAGATGAACAACTAGCATAATTAGTCCAATGCCTAGATATTGCATGAAAAGCATATTTAATGGCATATGTTTTTCTTTTACATGCTTTGGGCCAAGTTACTGATGTAAAGCCTAAAGCCTAAGCATTTATCATGACTATGCTAAAGAATTCCCATAACCCTTTGTGAAAATTAATGCTAAAAAGACATACTACATAAAATAATTAGCAAATAGAAGCTAAATTGCCTGTTAAGTGGCAATATGTTTAAGCACTTGACATTTTCTATAGCTATTGTTTTGGCAATTATGATTGACTGTGCCTTGCAAACATATTTTGTGCTTAATTCTGAGTGTAACTGAAACCACAAAAAATGAGTATATTGGTGTAATACTTCTTAGGGGCAAACAGGGCTTTGTGTCACCTTGTCAACACCTTCCCCCAGCACAAGAGAGAATCTTGTCTGTGTTAGCTGATTGCTATCCCCATAATACAACCATCCTGTTAGCCATTCATACACTCTCCTCTAGGCTCTCCCAGCCCTGTTTTTGCTTTGCAGATTGACAATAGACTGACCCCAGTAACCAAATCCCTTCAAAGTACAAATGCTGGAGGAACCAACTAGGGGTCTTACACCACTTGACCTCCTGCTCACAAACAGAGAAGAATTGATCAGGAAAGTGGAAGTGAACGGCAACCTGGACAGCAGTGACCATGAGATAGTAGAGTTCAGGATCCCGATCAAAGGAAGAAAGAAGCACAACACAGACCCTGGACTTCAAAAAAGCAGATTTTGACTCCCTCAGGGAAGTGATGGGCAGGATTCCTTGGAAGGCTGATCTGAAGGGGAAAGGTGTCCAAGAGAGCCGGCTGTATTTTAAAGAAACCCCAACTAAGGGCACAGGAAGATACCATTCCAATGTGCAGAAAGAACAGCAAATATGGAAGGCGCCAAGCATGGCTTAGCAGAGAACTCTACATGAGCTGAAACACAAAAGGGAAGCTTACAAGAAATAGGAACTTGGACAGGAGACTAGGGAGGCATATAAAGATATTGCTTGGGCCTGCAGGGATAAAATCAGAAAGGCCAAAAGGCAACTGGAGTTGCAGATAGCAAGGGATGTGAAGGATAATAGGAAGGGGTTCTGGAAGTATGTCATTAACAAGGAGAGGATCAAGGATGGTGTAGGTCCCTTACTGAATAGAGCTGGTATCCTCATGGTGGACGATGCAGAAAAGGCTGAAGTACTCAACACTTTTTTTACCTCAGTCTTCATAAGCAGGGTCAGCCCTCAGGCTACTACACTGGGTAAGACAGAATGGAGAGAAGGAGAGCAGCCTTTGATGATGGAACATCAGGTTAGGAACTACTTAAAGAAGTTGAATGTGCACAAGTCTATGGGGCCAGATGAACTGCATCTAAGGGTGCTGAGGGAGTTGACCAATGTGATTGCACAGCTTCTAGCTATTATCTTTGAAATCATGGAGCAGGTCCTCAAAGAATCCATTGTAAAACACTTGGAGGAAAATAGAATGATTAGGAACAATCAGCATGGATACCCCAAGGGCAAATTATGCTTGACCAACTTGATTATCTTCTATGAGATGACTGTATATATGGATGCAGGAATAGCCATCAAGGTGATATACCATGACTTTAGCAAAGCTTTTGATATGGTTTCCCACAGCATTCTTGTCAGCAAGTTAAGGAAGTATGGTTTGAATGAATAGATCATGAGGTGGGTAGAAAGAGATTATGGGCCTCCGTGGGTAAAGATCAACTGGTGGAGTGTCCCAGGGGTCAGTCCCAAGGCTGGTTCTGTTCAACATCTTCATTAATAATCTGGATGATGGGATAGATTGCATGCTCAGTAAATTCGTGGATGACACAGAGCTGGGGGGAATGGTAAACACACTGGAGGGCAGAGATAGGATTCAGGGAGACCTAGTCAAATTGGAGTTTTGGGGCAAATGAAATCTCATGAGGTTCAGCAAGGACATGTGCAAAGTCCTGCACTTAGGATGGAAAAATCCCATGTACCGCTGCAGTCTGGGGACCAATTGGATAAGTAGCAACACTGTAGAAAAGGACCTGGGTGTTATGGTGGATGGGAAGGAGGATGTGAGTCAACAATGTGCTCTTGTTGCCAAAAAGACCAATGGCATATTGGCTGCATCAGTGGGAGTGTTCCCAGCAGATCACGGGATGTGATTATTCCCATATATTCGGCTCTGGTGAGGCCACTTCTGAAGTACTGTGTCCAGTTTTGGGCTCCACACTACAGAAAGGATGCGGACAAATTAGAAAGAGTCCAGCAGAGGGCAACAAAAATGATTAGGGGGTTGGAAAAATGACTTACCAGAAAAGACTGAAGGAGCTAGGCCTATTTAGTCTGCAGAAGAAAAGAGTGAGGGGGGATTTGATAGCAACATTCAACTACTTGAAGGGGTACTTCAAAGAGGAGAGAGCTAGCCTGTTCTTAGTAACACAGGACAGAACAAGGAGCAATGGTTTCAAGCTGCAGCTGGGGCAGTCAAGGTTGGATATTAAGAAAAACTCTCTCACTAGGAGGGTGGTGAAGTATTGGAATGGGTTACCTACGGAGGTGGTGGAATCTCCATCTTTGGAAACATTTAAGAGCCTGGTTAGACAAAACCCTGGCTGGAATGATTTAGTGGGAGTGGTCCTGCTTGCAGCAGGGAGTTGGACTAGATGACCTCATGAGGTCCCTTCCAACCCTATGATTTTATAAAGTGTAACCCTTTGGCATCCAGCCCCAATCATGGATACCCACAGAAATCCCAGATCCTTTGATCCAAAAGGAACTGTGCATTCCAGTGTAATCTTAGGTCACAGCTCCTGAGTCATACACAGTACTTGAGTTCAACTATAAAGTAAAAAGAGATATAAGAAAAACAAAACCCACAATGTGGGATGGACACAAATGCTCCCATATAAAACAAAACCACAACACATTCTAGAATTTGTTTATCTTCTGTCAAAAGATATTTTCCACATCCAAAAGTCCTGTAGCATATTTCAGCCAGGTTACTCTGTGATTTTCCTTTGACTAGATGATCTCATGAGGTCCCTTCCAACCCTATGACTCTATTCTATTCTATTATATTAAACCAGCTGTGCTGTAGCTTGCCGACTGTGAAAAATCCAGCCTATCATAAGCAAGACATGGGCAGTCAAACCTAGTGTTTGGAGCAAGAGTCAGGCAGTCGGAGTTAGAGACACATCAGTGGGCAGACTAAGAATCAGGCTTCAGAAGGCAGGCAGGGCCAAGTTACCAGGAAACAGGGTTAGGTGCCAAATTACAGACAGCAATCAAATAGTGAAGTCAAGAACAAACCAGAGTCAAACCAGAACTGAACTGCAAGCAAGGTCTGGAGGAGAAACAGGCAGGCAGATCATCTGTGTTGTTGCTCAGACAGCTCCCCTTCATGGCTTTCTTTTTTAAGTACTGGTACCAGCCAATCGGTGGATTATGAGGGGCTGCCACTTAGGTTAGACTGGGTGCTATTTCCTGCCAAACCCCACCTCACATTGTCTTCCTATGGTGATGCAGAGGTGTCAGCAGCCTGGAAGCCACATGGCCCAGAGTCCAGCCCCACAGGTTCTAACAAGTCAAACATGAGGTCTTCAAACTGAACCTCTTCCATCTAGCCTGTCACTGAGCTCTGCAGAACCACACTCTCCCTAGCATCAAGAGAAAGAATGTGGTCTTACATACCAGTGTTCCATGATGCCATGAGAATGGCAGGTCTTGAGACATCACAGAGTGCTGTGTATGTGAGGCTGTGCTCTGTGAGCCCACACTCTCTCCCTAACAGAGAGAAAGTGTGGTATCCTGGAACACAGCCTCACATACACAGCACTCCACAATGCCAGAAGAGCATTCAAGTATTTCAATTTATGGTACATACAGCCACTTTCAGTGGTGTCGCTGGGAAGGGGGGGCAGCCTCAGCCCCCCTAAAACTGAGGGCCAGCCCCTGAGAAGCATGCCCCAAACCTGTGGGGGGAGACACCATCATGCCCCCATGCAGGGAACACAACCAGCAGCTCCAGCCTCTACCCGCCAAAAGACAGAGTCTCCTACCCTGGCCTGACCCTGCTCTGAGCATGCTCTTAGGAGGGTCACGCCAGGGCCTCAGTCGGTGCTGCAGCCCTGCTCTCCCCCAACAGTCAGGTAAGGGAGCTGGGGGGAAGGGTCCAGGGGCAGGCGCAAGGGCCCAGTGGGGAAAGGGCGTGGGGCAGGGGGTCATCCTGGGGCAGTGGGAGACAGTGGCGGGACCTGGGGGTTAGGGAAGTGCTTGGGGGCCGCCAGAGGGTGTAGGGAAGGCCTAAGGGAACCAGCAGGGGGGCAGGAAAGGAATGGATCAGGGCCCAAGCAGCTGGTGGGGGCCCAGTCCCCCCCAATATTTATGTATAGCGATGCCCCTGGTCACCTTGAAGTACATTTAAGACAAATCTGGGCCATCATAGCAAATGACCTTGACACTCCTGTTCTAACTACCTCTATCTACAGTTATAACCCAAAAATACATTGTTTTTTCTTGAAGATGGGGCATCCTTCCCCCCTTTGTTTCACTTCTTCCAATGAATCTTCCTCCTGGTAATTTCACAGTCCTTCATTAGCTTTTAGACTCAGACTGCAAATAGTTGTCTAGTGTGAACAAGACAATACACATGTAACCCTTCTACCAGGTCAAGACAGCAGCAGCAATACATATATATGTATATGTGTGTGTGTATGTATCTATATCTATATCTATAGATATATCTATCTATCTATCTAGCTATATATATATATATATATAAAAAAAATTCCCCTCTCACCCCTATGGGTGGTATGTGTCTTCCTCAACCTCGGGTCCTCTACCGGAGGCCTGGGAGTTTGAGGGTTCTGCGCAGTATCTTAGCTGTTCCTAGCACTGCACTCTTCTGGACAGAGAGCTCTGATGTTGTTCCTGGGATCTGTTGGAGCCACTCTCCCAGCTTAGGAGTCACAGCCCCGAGTGCTCCTACCACCACTGGGACCACTTTGGCCTTTACTTTCCACATCTGTTCTAGTTCCTCTTTCAGGCCCTGGTACTTCTCTAGCTTCTCATACTCCTTCTTCCTGATGTTGCTGTCACTTGGCACTGCTACATCTATCACCACCGCTGTCTTCTGGTCCTTGTCTATTACCACGATGTCTGGTTGATTGGCCAGTACCTGCCTGTCCGTCTGGATCTGGAAGTCCCACAGAATCTTAGCCCTTATCTCTCAATACTGCATACATGAAATTTTAAATGAAGGCAATTATATAGTCTAAACATGGTTCTAATGGTTTCTTTTTCTGGATGCACAGCTTAATAACGTATGGGCAGGAATTAAAGTAAACTGTTCTGGAAATGTAAAACAAACTTGACATGATGTGTCCAAGAAACATGGTTAATGGGAAAACTTATGTTTAGACTTTCGATCAGAACATGATGTGATCAGACCTTACTGAGAAACAGGAAAAGAAGCGGGTTATCTGCATATTTATAAAGGAAGGTTTTAGTTACCTTGACAGATGTACAAGACTTAAGTTTTTAGTACTATGCTGTTGAGATACCTCTGCAAAATAATACCTTTATACAAATCAATCATGTTAACTAAGGGTGTCAGTGACCTGGATATTGTTTGTGAGGGACTTAATAGTGACACTAGCACCTCAGTTGCTTGCCAGTGCATACTGCCTGGCCCTACAAGCTTCAATGAAGCCAATTAATCAGCTTCTCTTGGGGGTTGTGATTGTTATCAGTGGTCTAATGATGTCATTGGAAGGATATAAGTGAAAGGAACAGGATGAGGGGCAAGCTCAGAGGATGAGCCTAGGCTGAGGAGTAAAGGCTGTATGGAAGCCTCTTCTTGTTATAAGTTTGTAATACTACTGTACTTTACAAGAAAAGAAGACATATACATGCAGTAAAAGGGCAACCTGCTGCAGTTTGTGACTGATCAGATGTCCCAATTTTATATAGATACTACTGATAGTTGGGGTATTGTGTTGTATACGTGACAATTACTCTCCTCCTCCCACACCCCAGTCCTGATTTTCATACTTGCTATTTGGTCACCCTACCTCAGTGATCAGGGCGCTACTAACAGTGCCCTGTCACATGCCATGGTGAATTATGGGAAAGCTGGGAAGCTGATAAAAATGGCAAATGCCTGGAGCAATTCACTGACATGCAGAACCTGCAATTACCCAATACTGGAGCATGTACTAGGTTTAATTCAATGGATGGAACCTTCTCATCTTTACATTTGGAAACTGCAACAAGAAATACAGCAAGTAAATGCAGTTGGGAAATCTATAGAGAAGATGGAACGGGAAGTGATCACTTCTCTATACTAATTACATATCAAGGTCAAGGTAATGTTGCAAACACTGGAGGAATTCCTACCTGGAGCCTTAGAAATGCAAATTTCGGTATTTTAAGAATAATTGTGCTGAGTATCTAAGTACCAACTGTGTTAGGGATAGATTAATGTCATCTATGGAAATGGGATTTTCTCCCACGAAAGCTCATGAAATAAATAAATGTGTTAATAATTAAAATGCCACAGGACTCCTTGTTTGTTTTGCTGAACTAGACTAACACGGCTACACCTTTGGAATGTAAATTTCATGATAATACAACAGAGGGAGTTGTAGCAGATGACAACCTAGCTACACATGAGACAAATTGTGCAAATTCAGAAACTCTGGTGGAATGAAGATAGTAAAATAGCAATTAAAAGAAAAAAAAAACTAAAGCATACAAACAAGCAAAAAGTATAATAAACACCAAGAATTCAATAAACTATAGGAGTCCTCTGGAACTTAAAAACTTACAAATTTATTTATTGCATGAGCTTTCATGAGAGAAAATCCCACTTTGTCAGACATGAAGTGAGATTTTTTCCCACAAAAGCTCATGCAGTAAATAAATGTGTTAGTCTGTAAGTGCCACAGGACTCCTTGTTTGTTTTACTGAACTAAACTAACAAGGCTACCCCTTTGGAACTCAATAAACTATGAAGGTGTAAAGTTGTGGCACAAAGAATTATTAAAAGGGCAAAGAGAATCAGAGAAAGATTTGTGAGGCATATGATTAAAGATTTCAAGGTTTCAGAGATGTATAAACAAGTTAAAAGAATGAATGGGGTACAGAGGAAAAGCAAATTTATACCTGGCTTTGTAATAAGAGATAAAGTTGAAAGTTCTAGTTTAGGAAAAGTGAATAGCAAAAGAGTTCTAAAAAGTTAGTAATGATACAAATCAAAGTAAAGAGTTTTGTGAACAAAAAATGTTTTTGGGGGTCGGGGGGACCCGTGAGCTCTTACATGGCTCGGTAGAATACAAATATGATGTCCTAACTGCAAATTTCAGTGGGCTGGAACCCAAATAAGGTAAGGACAGAAGTAAAAATACAGACCCAGATAAAGAAAGCATATATAATGCAATGCTTAAACATTTATTAAAAGGCAATTTAGGAGTGTTATTGAAATTATACAGTAATAATACTGTAATAATGTGGAAAAGCAATACTACTGGCATCATGGATGTAAGTGGTAGTTATACTGATAAGGAAACCTGGCAATTTACACATGAGATCTGATGCACAAGATCTGGTACACATCATGTGTGGGCAAAATTATGGAAAGAATGATGAGATGCTGGTAGAATACTTGGGGTGGGGGAATGAATCAGAGAATCATAGGGTTGGAAGGGACCTCATAGGTCATCTAGTCCAACCCCCTGCCAGAGGCAGGACCACTCCCACTAAACCATCCCAGTCATGGTTTTGTCCAGCCGGGCCTTAAATACCTCCAAAGATGGAGACTCCACCACCTCCCTTGGCAGCTCATTCCAAGGCTTCACCACTCTCCTATTAAAAAATTTTTTTTCTAATATCCAGCCTCGACCTTCCTAACCGCAATTTGAGACTATTGGTCCTCGTTCTGTCCTCTGTTATTACCGAGAACAGTCGAGCTCCATCTTCCTTAGAGCATCCCTTCAAGTAGTTGAAGGTTGCTATCAAATCACCCCTCAGTCTTCTCTTCTGCAGACTAAATAAGCCTAATGCTTTCAGTCTATCCTCATAGGGCTTGTGCTCCAACCCTTTCATCATTTTATAATGAAATTATAAAATCTGTAAAAAATGATTTCAGAAAAGGAAGATGCACTGTGGATCATACTGTAAGATTAAAAAGAAATAAAAAAATAACTATGAGAATGGAGAGTTTGTGATAACTGTCTTTTGGGACACTGAAAAAGCAAACAGCATTCTGTGGAGGGAAGGCTTGCTGTATGTATAAGCTAGCCACAGTAGGAATAAGAAGAATGCTCTTGTGGATAAGCCATTTCTTAATTGGTAGAATCAGAGAAGCCAGGGTGGGAACAGCTTTGTCAAATATTTATAAACTTAGTAATGGCCCTCCACAGGGAATTGCTATCAGCCCAGCCCTATTTAACATTATGATTAATGATCTCCCGGAGAGTATACAGGCAGGACTAGTTCTTAACTCTGTTTGCAGATGACTGTGTTAGATGGGACATACATAGAAAATTAAGATAACTGTGGAGAGAACCAATGAGGCACTCAGGAGCATCACAGAATGGGAAGACTCTTGAGGAATTAAATTCCTACTTGCTAAAGCAAAGGGAACTGTCTTCACAGAATGCAGATTGGGAAGAAAGGAACCTGTATCTCCACACAGAAAAAGCACAGATTGTTCAAAAATTTACATTCTTCAAAAATACTTTCAGTGACAAACTTGGAAGGGCAATACAGATAATAGCAAGACTAAATGTAAAGATGGAATGAATCTGAATATTTCTGGGGTACAGATAAGAAAAAGTTGTTGGTGCTGTATAGAGCATTAACAGGAACAGTTAAAGATTACAGATGCAAAGGCTTGAATTCAACTTCTAAAGCAACATTAAACAAAACAGAACCAATTTAAACCTAGTTCCAAAGGGGCAGCCGTGTTAGTCTAGTTCAGCATAACAGACATGGAGTCCTGTGCCACTTTTAAAGACTCACAAATTTATTTATCACATGAGTTTTCATGGGAGAAAATCCCACTTCATCAGAAGCTTTGTAGCATTTAATTTAATTTGAATTTAAGCCCAGGCTCTGCAAGTATTAAGACTTCATCAGCGTCCTACAGGAGGTAGCTAGAGAAATGCCTACAAATTTAAGGATGATATTGTTAGATTTAACCATTTGGTCTAGGTTAATGGAAATTGCAGGGTATTTATATTCTTATGTTATCTGAGTAGCTGGCCACTGGACAAGAACTGTTATTAGAAATCAAATGTGTTTTTGCAGGCTAAGATATTAAGGTGTAAACAAACCATTTTGCTGGAAAGAAATAAGAAAAACTAACAAAAGTTAAGCAGAAACAATCCATTGTTAAGTACTGCGATGGCTGTACCAAAAGGCCATTAACAAGAATGGCCTTTCTCTGATAAAGTAGATGACATAGGCAAGGTATCAAAGAGGGCAAAAAAGCCTTAAACCTCTCAAAGTTCCAAAGGGGCAGCCGTGTTAGTCTAGTACAGCAAAACAAACAAGGAATCCTGTGGCACTTAGATTTGTTAGTCTTTAAGTGCCACAGGACTCCTTGTTTGTTTAACCTCTCACTGGGCAAAACTATTATTTGGTAATTAAATAGCTCATAAACAACACACAAGGGTGGCTAATATGTGCTGTATATTAAGCATAATCTAATCATGTAATCTGCCTATTAAGGATAGATGAAACCATGTAGGGATTTGGGTATATGATTGGCACAAATCTGAATAAAAGATATATGTCACAGAATGGCTTATCCTGTCTACTCTTTAACAGGTATAATGGTGATTAGAAAGGGATCCTCAGAAAGCAGGAATGATTTAATAGTGAAATATTGTTCTTCTCTACAGAGATAGTAAAAGCTGGAATCAGGGCCAACCGGGGGGGGGGGGAGGACAAGAGGGGCGATCATCCCAGGCCCCGCAGATCCATGGGCCCCATGTTATCCCACTGTGATCAGTGCAGTGCAGGGCCCACACCATTGCCCCTCCACAGCTGTGCGGCCCCCCACCCCTGCCCTGCTGCCTTTGGTTCAGAGCCAAAGGCATCTGGAGGGTGGCAGGGAGAGGGTGGGAGCATGGAACCCAGCCTCTACTCTGGGCCAGCCAACCTGCTCCTAGGACAGAGAACAGCCAGCCCAGGGGCGGGATGGGCCATCCCAGAATGCAAGCTCTGTTCTCCTGCTCCTCTCCTGGGTTGGTTGTTCCTCCCTGAGAGCAGGGAGGGCTGGCTGAGAGGCAGGGGGGAAGAGTGGAGCCCAACCCATGGGCCAGCCCACTTCACCCCTCAGCTGGCCTGCCCCAGCCACCAGCATCGGAGGGGGGGTCCTCCATAGGCAGATCGGCCCCAGGCCCTGCATCCCCCTAGGGATGGCCCTGGTAGGAATATATGTAATAATAATGTAAATTCTGGCACATCAGTATATCAGGCAATGAAATGGCAACTAGAGAAGTGAAAAATGCCTTCAAAAATGAGAAGGTTGAGACAGAGATCTTTCTGAGTACAAAGGAATTCACAACTTTAGTTAAGAGAATTTAAGAAGGAATGGAAGAACTATGGCCCAAAGAGGGGGTGGGGAAGGAGGAAGATTCTGTGAAATACATGCTAAACTAAAGGATAATGGTAAACTTAATAGCTAGGATAGAAGAAGCGAAGTAACAATATTTAGGATGCTAACAGGTCACTGCAGCCTGAATGGTTACTTAATAAACAAGCAAAAAGCTGGCTTATGTAACATATCCAAAGTCAAGAAACAGTAAAGTGTCTGCTGTGGCAATGCAGGGAGAATTACTCAGAGAGAAAGATTCTTTATGAAGAACTGAAATGCCTCAGGGTGAAGAAATCGAGTCTGAAAGGACTGCTAAGAGTACCAGTAAAGCAGGGTGGCATTAGCAAAGCATTAGTTAGTTCACTTTAAGGATACAGGACTAGGTCAGAGGATTTTTGATTATGTGAACACTGTGGTAAGTAGCAGTTGTAACCTCACATGGTGAGACTGCTAGACCATAGAAGGATGGGAAAAGAAATGAAAAATAAGCATGGGCATGTAGAGGTGGCTTTTGGGGTAAGCGAAGCAGGCGGTCGCCGCGGGCCCCAAGCAATAAGGGGGCCCTGTAGCAGTTGCCTGCTTCACTTATCCCAGCTTTCGTGGTGTGGTGGGTGAATGGGGGGGCATGGATTGCCAGGGCCAGAAGCTGTGCTGCCCATCCGTTTGCCCAGCATCTCTGCAGCGGGAGCAGAGCAGCACTCCCTGCCTACTCGCAGCCAGCCATGCCTCCCCGGGGAGGGAGGATAGTGGCCAGCATGGAGCTGCAGCTTGCTGGGAGTTGGATCCTGGCATGGCCCGCTTCGAAGAGTTCGGGACACTTAGCCCCCGGCCACCCCAGACCTGAAGAGGCCTGATCCAGGGCCTGGGAGTGAGGCAGCCTCTTTTCAACCCTGGGGTGGTCGGGGGCAAAGGGGCTCAAACTCTTCAGAGTCAGCCATCCCAGGGCCCCACCCCTGCAAGCCACAGCTCTGTGTTGGTAGCTCTCCTCCCTCCCCCTGGGGAGGTGCGGCCGGTGCGGTAGGCAGGGAGTGCTGCTCCGACCCCACTGCAGAGAGGCCAGGTGGGCAGGCGGGCAGTGCAGCCTCTGACCCTGGAGGTCCGTGGCACCCCGCTCCCCCCCATGGGACTTTGGGTGGGGCAATAAGGGTGTGAGTGGGGGCCAGGGCCCAGTGAAGGCTGCATTGGGGGCCTATAGGGGAGCCCATAATTGGCCTTTGCCTGGCCCCCAGTTGCCTAAGGCCACCTCTGTGGGGGAGAGTGAAGGCGAGAGAAACTGCAGGTGGGCAGCCAGGCTGTAGTTTCTAGAACCAAGGAACATTCAGGGGTAAGCTCTGGACTATGGGTAAGACTCATCCAAGAGACCAAGCACCTGGCTTCTTTTTTCTCTTACTCCCTTCTTCCCGATAAGGGGTGAACAAATGGACACTGGTAAGTGAGCTAAGAAAACCCAGTTGACTGACTGAGGGAACTGACTGAAGGAGCACCTCTTTGCTGACAGAAAATGAGTGTCATGACCACTTCCCTATTCAAAGAGACTACTGGCGGAGGTAGGAAGTCACCCAAGGAAGGCTAGTCTGTGCATCAGACAGAGGGACTGAGAATCTCCTTCTCCCCCTTAGTCCTTGGGAGTCTGGGTCCCCTATCCTTTCCCCCCTTTTCCACTGGCAATCAGAACCCAAGGAACATCAGAGGATGGAGGACTGTAATTTAGCCTCTAGGCCTTCAGACTGCCTCAGAAGACCTTTTCAAAATTTTGAAAGACTGTTAAGCTATGACCTGCTCACTAGGCATGCTGACCCATCTGAACCCTGCTACAGTTACTAATAAATTATTTCTAAGGCCAGCAGAATTAAGGAGAAATCTAACTGTTCTTGTGAAACTTTGCTTCCCTTATCATTTTTCTGTAATCCCTAGCTTCTAATTTATTACTATCAACTTCTTTCTTTCCATCTGTTTATATTTTATATATCTATATCTATATATTATAGCTGTCTTCACTTCCCCTCTAACCCACACCAGCTTTTTTTAAACCAATATGGGCTTCCTCGCTTGTATGGTTGTAGCTTTTGGTGATCTAGTTAAGTGCTCTTAAACAATTCCCATTTTTCTGATTACAGTCTTCCCAGATGATTTGGTTCAATTATTTTAGCTTTGTGCACTGACATTTTTAACCACTTATTTTATATATATAAATAAATTACCAGTCTGGACTTCATTCTGTTTCTGCATCATAAATGTGATTCAGTCATAATTATATTATATCAGCTACCATTAACTTTTAATTCTTTGACCAGTTTCTCTATATCTGACAAGGTCAAATATAGAATTCACCTCCACTGGATGCAACACTTCCTGAGTTTGGAAACTGCCATCTATAATCTTTAGAAAGTCCAAGGATGTTTCAGCACTGGTTGCGTGAGACCTTCAGGCTATGTTCACACACAGGGGGTTATTTCAATACAAGTTGTTTCGATACAAGTTGTATCGAAATAATGCCTTATTTCAAAATAAGTTAATTCGAATTAACAGTTTGTTAATTCGAATTAAAGAAAAAAGCATGAATCGGAATAGCATGTTCAGACAATAGTTATTTCAAAACGAGTCACCGTTGTTTTGAAACAACATGTTCAGAAGGCATTGTTTTGAAACAATCGTTTCGAAACAACGTTGCTTCATCCCCACATGGGCTACGTTCACACACAGGGGCTTATTTCGATACAAGTTGTTTTGAAACAATTTGTATCGAAATAATGCCTTATTTCGAAATAAGTTAATTCGAATTAAGAAAATGTTAATTTGAATTAAGGAAAAAAGCTCAAAGCGAAATAGCATGTTCGCACAACAGTTATTTCAAAACAAGTCACCGTTATTTCAAAACAACATGTTCTGATGGGATTGTTTCGAAACAATCATTTTGAAACAACGTTGTTTTGTCACCAAATGGGGTTTAAGTTGTTTCGAAACAACGCCGTTGTTTTGAAACAACGGAACCCATTGTTTTGAAACAACAGTACGTCGCGTGAACGTGGTGTTTCTTATTTCGAAACAACCTCTGTTGTTTCGAAATAAGACTGCTGTGTGAACACACCCATGGGGTTTAAGTTGTTTCGAAACAATGGAACCCGTTGTTTCAAAACAACGGTGCATCGTGTGAACATGGCCTTTCTTATTTCGAAACAACCTCTGTTGTTTCGAAATAAGACTGCTGTGTGAACACATCCTCAGTGTACATCAAATTTATACACTCATGCACAGCCATGGTCACGCAGAATTCAACCCCTCCACACACACACAAATAGATGCATCAGGAGCCAGACATCTTTTTCATAGCGTGTTTTGATGATCTGCAACAGACACCAGCTAATCCCCATCTTGTTGTTTATCTTTTAGGACACTGGTGCATAAATATTCAACAACTTTATTCCAAGTTAAAAGTGATTTGGACAAAGGTAATGTTATTTGGATATAAAATGCTACTATCCCTACCCTTTTGCTGATTTGATCCTTCCTATAAGTTTGGTTACAACTATTGGTTTTAACATTCCAATCATGTGAATCATCTTACCAGGTTTCAGAAATACCAACTAGATGGAATTTATATTCATAAATGAGCAATTCCAAACCCTCTTGCATGTTATTCAAGCTGCTTGCATTTGTGTATAAGCAATTAAAGAATTTCTTCCCTTTCCTTTGATTTCTTCATTGTATTTGTTCCAAACATCTTAAATTTTGTGCTAAATGAATTCTCATATCCCCCTCTCATTTACACTCTCATTTTCTTTTTTAATATGCTACTGATTACTCTAGTCAGTCTACTCCAAGGAGATTTATTCCCCTTCTACTGAGGTGGAAGCCGTCCAAGGTATACAACACTCTTTTCCCCACAGAAAGTAGGCCAATGATGCACAAAATCAAAATCCTGCACTGCTTAGTCAGTGGTTTACTTCCACAATGTTCTGCCTTCTGTGTTTTCACATGTGAATTATCTGAGTGATATACTATGGTGCAGCATCAGTGTCAATAGCAACCATGACCATTGGAACGTTGTCTGTCAACTTTGGAAGCCTGTCCAATCTTAGGCTATGTCTACACTAAGTAAGTCAACTTAATAAGGTCTTATTAAGGACCTTATTAAGTCAACTTAGAGTCCCCATGTGTTTAAGTTAACTTGATAATGTCAGCCTAAGCCAGGGGACCCATTTGGAGTCAACTTAATAAAGTCCCCTGGCTTAAGTCAACTTTATAAAGTGGACTTAAATGGTTCTCCTGGCTTAAAGAGTCCCCTGGTCTCTTAAATGGGTCCCCTGGCTTAAGTTGACTTTATAAAGTCAACTTCAATGGTTCTCCTGCCTTAAGTCAACTTTATTGAGTTGACTTTAATGGCCACATTTTGTTACATTTACTTAATAAAGTTGACTTAACTTTATTAAGTAGATGTCAACTTTAAGGGTGAGAGTTATTAATAAACAACAAATGTGGCCAGAGAGTTGCTAAAGTTGACTTATGCCTGCATAAGTCAACTTAAGCCTTCAGTATAGACAAATCCTTAGAAAGTCTTATATCTTGGCTCTGGGAAAACACCACACTGTTCTGTTTTCTGCCTGTCCTTTGTGAAACCTTCTTTCAATGCTTCTGAATGCTGAATCCCCAACAAGGGCCACCTTTCTTCCTTCAATGATTTTATATCTTTGGGATAAGATTGATTTTCTTGCAGTTTGGGCAGAGCTGCTATCCCAATGTGTGTCCCAGTCCCATACACCTCTCCATTTCCTGGAACCAGAGGGATCTGCAGAGATGTCTTCCATGGTTTCCACACCCAGTATGGAAACATGTAGCTCTGTGGAATTCCTCCTCGTTTGCTTCTCTTTGGTGACCAAAGCATGCCCATCCCTTATTTGTCTTCAAAAATGTAGAATACCACCATTTTTCCCTCTGGCGGTTACAAACTGCCAGGTCTCCTCTCTAACTTCCTCTCTCTGACTACTTCATGGCCAGCTCCTTTCTTTCTTGAACATGGGGTACAGATGTTTTTGGATGTGTTTAGATTCAGGAAACTACTCAGATTACCAGATTCTCATTAGTGTATCTGCTTATTCTTAAAATCCAAGATTTTTCTTCCAGCACAGACTTCAGTCTTGCAGGTAATACACAGGAGTCCCTTCTGATTTCAGGCAGGAAAGAGAAAATGGCACACCTTGCAAATCACCACTACTTTTCATCACTGGTCATCACGGAATCATACATGGAATAAAAGCAAGGCTTTCCACACTCCATCTCTCAACTCCTTGGAAAACTTTAACTGCCTCTGCCCTCAGGATCACCTAGCAAGTGATTTTTTTATATCAAGTGTCCCTACTTCGCTCAGTCCAGCTTCACCCTTCATCACCAGGAAGCAACTAATCACTCACTTCATTCAAATGTAAGGTTGATGGAAGTTCCAAGGGCCTTTGCCAGGATACGAAAAGCAGACGTGTCTTAACTGCTTACATAACAGCCCAAAGCCCAGCTATGCAGCCCATACACAGAGAACAGTTGAACAAACAAACCACAGACAGACCAAAGGCCTCACCGCTTCCTCCAAGCATAGACTCCACAGCTCTGCCCCTGAAACTCTAGCTACCTCTGTTCAGACATTGGTTAGTCCCTACAATATACAGAAATATATTATAATGATATTATATTATTACATTTTATATCCCATAAATCATACGTCAAATAGAGCTATTACATACATTATCATTTTAGGAACATTGCTCACTAATAAGTTGCCTATTCAAAATATAGGGAATAGTTGCATGTGTAGCTCTGACTCATTTTTAAATATTATTTTGTTCTCTGACATGATTGTGTAAGTAATCAACCAGCATGCTGACTGTCACAATTTAGATTCTGATGGATTGATTTTCAGTGGCACTGAGCAATCAGTTCCTATTGAAGCTTAAAAATCAGGTAGCATACAATACAGAGTACTTTTCCTGTTTATATCCCTTTGATGATGCTTTTTCTTCAGGATGGGTATAATACCCTCACATGAAAAGGTGTAGACATATTTTACATGTATAAAATATCTACTCATGTGAAGCTCTAAGCACAAAGGGTTTATCTACACTGCAGGTTCTGTTAAAATTGACTTAACAAGGTTGACTTCAAGTCTACTTAAAGTCAACTTAGAGTGTCCACATTCCAAACTCCTGTGAAAAAGCCACATCCACATTGGCAGCTGCTAGGTCAACTTAACACTTAAATTGACCTTATTAAGTCAACTTAAGCCGGTGTAGATGGTGCATAGCCCTTAAATCAAATTAATAAGGTCAACTTAAGGGCTATACCCCATCTACACTGGCTTAAGTTGATTTAATAAGGTTTACTTAAGCGTTAAGTCGACTGTAAGAGATGATGTTATGAAGACAACTTAAGGAAGTGTGTAAGTTGATTTAACAAATTCCCAGTGTGGACAGAGCTTCTCTTAGGTTGACTTAAGGAAGGTTAAGTCAACCTAAGGCTCCAGTGTGGACATACCCAAAGGGTATGTCCACACAGGCTTCTTATTTCGAAACAACAGAGGTTGTTTCGAAATAAGAAGCGGCATGTCCACACGACGCACCGTTATTTCAAAACCATTAAACCTCACATCTAATCGAAATAGCCATTGTTTTGAAACGGTTGTTTTGAAACAACAGCGTTCAGACACATTATTTTGAAACAACACCATTTGTTTCGAAACAACATGTCCAAACGGCGTTGTTTCAAAATAACCATTTCGAAACAATGGCTATTTCAAAAGCAGGCTTTCCCTTCATTCGAATTAACAAACTGTTAATTTGAATTAACTTATTTGGAAATAAGGACTTTATTTCAAATTAACTCATTTTGAAATGGGTTATTTTGAAATAATGATGTACGTGTGGACATAGCCAAAGAGACACGCTTTAAACTTCTATTGCTTCCCTGACTACTATCTCACAAACCTGCTCCTCATTTATAAGCACCTGCCAGATAATAGCAACTGTTTGTTGGCAGCCAACAGGCTGCCAATAAGTGGAAACTACTTTAATTCAAAATAAACATAAAATTCCTTAAAATTATTTATACTATTATGTTTCCTTATCAATTGTATTTAAATAGTACAGCTGCAGTGGCACAGGAGCCAGCAAACAGAGCTCTAAAAAGGGGAGTTGGAGTGGGAGTTTATAAAAGGAGTGTGGGGAGGAAGCCTGTGGTATGCTGGTACTGTTGCTATTCTAGCTGGGGAGTTATTTTAGGTTTTCTGTGTGTCCCCCCCACGTCACTGGCAGGATGTGGTTGAGAAGAGAAGACTATGACAAATACAGAGGTAGTGATGATAGTGACCCAACTAGTGAAGGAGACAATGAAGATGAGTGGATGTGGAAGCTGCCAGAGCGGGTACCTTCAGAACCTTTGTATGAAGTGCTGCATAATAGAGCTGATGGAAGAGAAGATCCAAGGCTTGGAGATGTGGGTGGAAACTTGTATTTAGAAGGGGGTTCAAACAGATTATAGAGCAAAGTCATGAAGCTGATTTTTAACATTGAGACGAAGGAAACTGAAGTAAGAAACAATACTGCAATGGGTAGGAGAATGGACATTAAAAGGAAGAGTAGTGTAAATACCAGTCTAATAAGCAACACTGGCAATAGAATGTCTGTGACAAAATTCAGCAAGGAATGTGAACAAAGCAAATTAGCAAAAATTAATATGTTTGTACACCAATTCAAGGAGTCTGAGTAACAACATGGTGGAACTAGAGCTGCTGCCGCAGGAAGTGAAGCCAGATATTATTGGAGTAACAGAAACATAGAAGAATAGTAGTGATGAACAGAGTACAGTTATTGATAGGTATGTGGTGTTTAGGAAAAGACAGAAATAAAGACAAAGTTGGAGTAGTGTTATATATCAATGATGAAGTAGACTAAAAGAATTAGAAGTGATCGAATTGTCTGTGTGAAAATCAGACTGGGAAAAAAGCTACTGGAGTTTTCCCTAGAATAGTTCTTGGAGTGTGCTACAGACCACATACATCAAATTGGATGTTTTTAATGAAGTAAATACTACTGGGTATTTCAAAAGAGGTAGCTGTGTCATTCTAGTTCAGCAAAACAAACAAGTTCCAGTGGGGAAGCCATGTTAGTTTATATATAGCAAGAGCAATGACAGGCCAGTGGCACCTTAAAGACTAACAAATTTCTTCAGGCATAAGCTTTCATGGGCTGCAACCCACTTCATCAGACGCAACAGGAGTCTCGTAGCCCTTTTAAAAACTAACAAATTTACTGGGAACTGTGTGATTATGGGAGACTAATTCCTAGATATAGACCTGAGGACAAGCATTAGCAATAACAGCAGCTATGTCTACACCTCCCCAAATTAGTTCAGACTTGCTAGTCTGAACTAAGTAGTTCGAGGTTAATTTGAACTAGAAAGCATGGCTGGTTCAAATTAATGGCTTAGTTTGAACTTCTTAAGTTCTAACTAAGCCTTAGTTCAGGTCTTGCCTGCGCTTAGTTCAAATTAAAGTTTGAACTAAGCACAGAACTCTGAACTAACCTTGGTACTAACTAGTTTGAACTAGGCATTCCCTGGTTTGAACTAAGAAATTTCTTAGCTCAAATTAGGCAGTGCCTAATGTAGCCATGGGCTAAATTAGTACGGACTAAGCCTTCTTACTCCAGACTAATTTGCCAGTGTCAACGTAGCCAACAGGGCTCAGATTTTCCTGGATGTGATAGCTGATGGTTTCCTTCACCAAATAGTTCCTGAATCAACAAGAAGTGATGCCATTTTAGATTTGGTATTTGTGAGTAGTGAGGACATTGTAGAAGAACTAGTTTGTAGGGGACAATCTTGGTTCGAGTAATCACAAGCTAATTCAGTCCAAACAAAAATAAATCTGTGACTAGGGTCTTTGAATTCAGAAAAGCTAACTATAGACTCTTAAAGTAACCAGTTGAGGGAAGAGGATTGAACTGAAGAACTCATAGATATAAAGGTGGAATAGGCTTGGAATTACTTCAAGTCAGAGTTGGAAGAAGTATCTGAAGCCTGCATCCCAAGGAAGAGGAAAAAACTGAGAGGCAAGAGTTGTAGGCCAACTTGGATGAACAAGCATGTCAGGTAAGTGATTAAAAGCAAGCAGAATGCCCACAAGGAGCAGAAAATGAGAGGGGTCAGCAAAGAAAGCTGTCTCTTGGAAGTCAGAATATACAGAGATATAGTTAAAATTCCAAAAGTCAAGTAGAGTTGGACCTTGCCAAGTGAATGAAAAACAACTGTAAAATGTTCTCTAGCCATATAAATGGGAACACACCAATCAGTGGATTCTTCCATATTTTCTGTTCTCTTTAGCGATGCCTACACTGGCAAATTAGTCCAGAATAAGGGGGCTTAGTCCAGACTAATTTATCCCTTGGCTACACTGGGCTTGCCTAGTCTGAACTGAGAAATTTCTTACTTTGGACTAGGGAAAGCTTAGTCTGAACTACTTCATACCAAGGATTAGTTTGGACTACCCGCCTTACTTTAAACTAAGTACAGGCAAGACTAAGTGGCTATGTTCACACACAAAGTGCTTGTTTCGAAACAAGCTGTTTCAGCATAAAGCTTTATTTTGAAACACCTTATTTCGAAATAAAAAAAGCTGATTTCGAAATAAGGGAAAAGGAGGGAATCGAAATAGCATGCGCAGTGTGACATGCTATTTTGAAATAGGAGAGGGGAGGGGGAGAGAGCCTCTGTGCTGGGCCCAGGGGCCCCACCCCTGGGATTCCCCTGCCCCCCGCCTGCCCGGCGCAGGGGGGCTTCCTCTGCCTCCCCGCAGCTGCTGCCTGGCACGGGGGGGCTTCCTCCACCCCCCCCCGCGGCTGCTGCCTGGCTTGCTGGGGGTAGGGGGGTGAAGGGGGCTGAGGCTCCTGTCTCCCCCAGCTTCCAGCAAGGGGAAGCGGGGAGAAGCCAGCTGGGGGACCCTCTGACCCCCTGCACCCCACTCAGCACCCTGGCCATGGTGCTGATCCCTGGCCAGGGTGCTGAGGGGGGGTGGGACCTTCCCCCCCAGAGAGCTATGCACCTTGGGAGGAAGGTCCTTGTTATTTTGAAACACTCTTTGTTTCGAAATAAATGTCCAAACGGCTTATTTCGAAACCACTCCTTTCGAAAGCAAAGTGGGTTTAAGCTGTTTCGAAAGGAGGGCTGTTGTTTCAAAACGAGGAGCTCCCTCCTTTCGAAACAAGAAAATGTCGTTTGGGCATAGGGACTTTTATTTCAAAACAACAAGTGTTGTTTCAAAATAAAAACCCTGTGTGGACATACCCACTGTTAGTTCAAATTAGAAAATGCAGTTAGTTCAAACTAAAAAGTTCCCAGTTAGTCTGAACTAACCCTAGGTTAGTTCTAACTAACCTCGAACTTCTTAGCAAGACTACACTAAGTTTGGTAGATGTAGACATAGCCTGCAACTCTTCTTCAACTTTCCCAGCAAGAACATAGGGATATAGTGTGAGGATAGGATATTAAAAGGAATCATTGGCTATGTCTACACTGCACAAGAAAAATGGACTTAACTATATCGACTTAGTTAAGTCGACTTTTAAGTCGACTTACTTAAGTCGACTTAGCATGTCCACACTAAAACTGCTAGAGGACTGCCCATGTTCACATTGGCTTTTGCTAAGGTGACACAAGAATGGTGCATTGTGGGAATCTGGCCCACAGCACACAGGTGAGGCTTTCCCCTTCCCCAGCCACTCCTATAAAACGGGAAGTGAGCAAAGCAGGTTACACGAGTGCCAGGCAGGAGCCAGCTTGCAGACATGCAGCCTTCATTTGAGGTCCTGCAGTCTACAGGCAGGGTGCTTCTCACTGGAGCAGTGCTAGTCTGGCAACAGCTGCAGAGTGGAAACCACAGCATGACCTTCACTACATTGGAGGCAGCCCCAGCAGGGCCATCAGAATAGCCAGTGTGGCAGCAACAGCAGTTATGTCACGTAGCATGTTCCGGGGCATCTGGGCCCTTGAAACAAGCTCGGACTGGTGGGACCGTGTTGTGCTTGGCACCTGCACCGATGACATGTGGCACCAGAATTTCAGGAAGACCAGAGCCACCTTCCAGGAGCTTGTCAGGGAGCTGACCCCAGAGGTACAGCGCAGGGACACACATCTGTGACCTGCATTCCCAGTGGACAAACGCGTGGCTATAGCCCTCTGGGGGCTTGCCACTCCAGACTCTTATAGATTTGTTGGCCACTAGTTTGGGGTCAGGAGGTTGACTGTGGGGTCCGTGCTTGGGTAGGTGTGCAGGGCCATAAACAGGGTCCTGCTCAACCACCTCATCTGCCCAGGCAACCTGGAGGACACCACTGTAAGGTCTGATGCCCTCAGCATCCCGAACTGTGCTGGTGTGGTCGATGCCATGCACATCCCCATCCATGCCCCGACCACTGGGCAACGGTATACTATAACAGGAAGGTGTACCACTCCATGATCCTGCAAGCTGTGGTCAACCACTGGGGCCTGTTCCTTAACACCTTTGTGGGGTGGCCAGGGAAGGCCCATGACACACATGTCTTAAAAGACTCTGGCCTCTACCACAGGATGCAGGCAGGCACCTTCCTCCCAGAACATACCGTCACCCTCAGGGATGTGGAGGTGCCTCTCTTTCTCCTGGGGTTTGTGGCATACCCCCTAATGTCATGGCTTATGAAGCCATATGCTTGGAACCTTGATGACAGCTGAGAGGTTTTTAATCAGCATCTGCACCGGTGCCACACTGTTGTGGAGCGCGCTTTCGGCTATCTCAAAGCATGCTGGAGAGCCCTACTTACCCTCCTGCAGCGCACAGAGACTACCATCACTGAGGTTGTGAGCGCATGCTGCATTTTGCACAACCTCTGTGAGCTGCAGGAGGAAAGGGTCCCACCGGTATGGGAGGCTGAGGCAGAGCAGTTTGCTGCGGTGTACCGCAGCCCAAATACCCCATCTCCCATACACAGCAGGCACAGACCCAAGCTGTCCTAATCCGTGATGCCATAAAGGACTGGGTTGTCATTGAGGGCATGCATGCCCAAACACCGCCAAATGCCTGAATACTGCTAGATGCCCACCACCCTTATCTCCCCCTTCCTTCCACTGTCCAGCACTAAATAAAGTAATAGACACTCCAGATAACATTCAACACTGTGTTTATTTACAGGGGTTTGGGGGGGGACAAGTAGGGGTCAGGGACAAGAGTTGCTGAGTGGATGGGGGATGGGTGACCAGAGGTGAGCTGTCACCTAATGGCAGGGCAGTGACGGGTCACCTCAAGTACAGAGCTCGCGCTTCTGGGAGACAGTGGCACGTCATTCCTGGGTGGAGGAGATGGTGACCCCCCCCCGTCCACCGTGGCCGCACACCAGATGTTCCAGGGCTTCCGTCTGCTGCTCCATTAGGTCTAGGAGCCATGCCTTCTGGGCCTGCTGCACCCTTTGGTGGGCTTCTTCTGACTTGAAGGTGCAGTCCCACCAGGCCTGGAGGTTCTCCTTCCAATTGCTGGGCCACCTCGAGGTGTTCCTGGAGGATCTCATCCAGGCTGCAATGTGCCCTCCGGCATCTTCATTGGAGTGATAGGACCAATGTGTGCGGGTCACAGGGTCTCCATGGAAGGAGACGGACTACAGGTTCCCTCTATCAGGCAGTGCGAACTGTGAGCCAGCACCAGCCACAGATCCATTCCCAATCCACTTCCTGTCCCTCCCCCCACCCTGTGGGACTGCAAGCCCCCACTGATTCCTCCGTGACACTGTGACACACAGGGTGGGTGCCGTCCCATTACTGACAAGGTGTGGGCAGACCTGGCACTGGGGTCATCCTAGATGCCTCCTGACAAAACTGCCATGAGCATACTAGACAGCTGTGCCTCTTCTGGAGATGGTGGGTGCAGCATCTTCTGCAACGCCAGCATGCTGGCCAGCTCAGGGACACCTCCAATACCTGACCCCACAACCCCATTGCAAGCCCTCTCTCCCCCATCCTGGGATGATGCCTATCCAATGTCCATGCCCCCCCAGGACTCCTGTCCCACCTGCCAGCCCCACCATTCCCAGAGACAGGATACTCACCAGTGCTGCCAGCACAAGTGCCCTGAGATGTCCCAGGGGCAGGCTCCTGTGGACATGGGGCAGACTCCTCCCCAGAATCTGGAGCTGCTCCCAGGCTTGCCATGTCGGAGGTGGGACTGCTGGCACGTGCCCTCTGCCACTCCTCCTCATGCCCAAGGATGGAATCCTCCTCTGTGGACTCCTCCTCTGGGGCATCATGCTGAGAGGGGGCTTGGATGAGTCCATTCCTTGGGCTGGCCCTGCATCTGGCTCCCGCCCCAGAAAGATGTCCAGCTCGTCATAAAAGGGGCAGGTGGCCGCAGCAGTGCCCATGTGTCATCTGGCCTCCCACACCTTGTAAAAGGCCTGCCGGAGGTCCTTCACTTTTACACACATCTGCTGCATGTCCCTGGTGTGGCCACACAAATATCCTTATTTCTTTGGCTGCCCTGCAGCCTGGTGTGCACAACCTCTTCCCCCCACAGTGCCAGGAGGTCCAAAATCTCCTGGGTTGACCAGGAAGAAGCACGCCTATGGGGCCTCTGAGCTCTGGGCTCTGCCATCCATACAGCACTCCAGAAGGTCAGCCTGGCTCTGGCTGGTAACCAGGAAGTGCTGGGTTTCTGCCTGCCCCAGCCCCGGGATTGTCCAGGACAGGCACTTCCTTGTTGCCAGGCAAGATTGCTTGCTGCCTGGAGACCCATTAAGTCAACTTAAGGCAAGTCCCTGTCTATGCTGCCTTAAGTCAACTTAATAAAGTCAACTTAAGGGTAAAGTCGACTTTATAAGTGGAAGTTATAAAGTTAACTTTATTAGATGCTAAAATCAATTTTATCTCCCTGTAGTGTAGACAGGGCTTTGGTTAAGTTGACTTAAGTCGACTTAAAATCACAGTGTAGACATACCCATTGAGTTTTATTTTGTATTCCTCTGACAACTTTCCTACCCTGTAAAGACATGAGGACATCTTCTGCGTAATCTGCTTTTTGCCATTTAATGCATTCTGGCTTCTCTGCTAGGTATAGCTCTTTTATCACCAGTGGTTAAAGTATAATTTGGTGGGCCCTGGAACCCTCCTAATCTCCAGGCCCCCCTTCCTATATTGTCTGGGCCCCATTCATGGATCCGCAGGCCCCACCCCAGCTAAGCGTTTTTGAGCCCCACCAGCTCTTTCTTCACCCATGAAGCGCAGCCTTAAATCCACATCACCCCAACCTTGTCCACTTGTGCCCACATCAGACCCCTCTTTCCCCATCCCCTCCTCTGCCCCCATCCCCATTCCCTAAGCTTCCTGCCCCCAAATCCCCACTTGAGCTCTCCTACCCCCCTACCCCCCCCCCCAGTCTTCACTCCATGCCCAACCCCCTCCACACCTCCACAACCCCTTTCAGTCTTCTTGTCTCCAATCCCCCCTCCACCGCCCTTCAGCCAGGGGTGTTGTGCCCCAAAAAACATTTGGGGCACACAGGCCCTGCCCTCCATGGCATTCCCCCTCCATCCCCACACCTTAGCAGCCCCAAGACCAATTTGGCCCCAGACCTGATTTGGCCATGGGCCACATCACTGGCCAAGCCCTAGGATGAGCCAAGCCGCAGGCCAGGCCCTGAGCCAGGCCAAGAAGCCACGGGTCACACCAGCCCCCCGAGCCCAGCCGCAGGTCACACTGGGTCCCCGAGCCACAGCCTGCCCAATTGTCCCCAACCCCCTCCACTCCTAGCGCCTCCTTATCTGGCCACCAGAGCAGAGCAGCCAGGCCACAGGCTGCTCCTCCCTCCCTGACCGTGCTCTGACTGTGTCTTCCAGTCACAGGGAACCTTCCTTCAGGCCAGGAGCTTTTGAAACTGTTCAGGAAACACACCAGAACACAGCTTTCTGCTCCATTTTTCTATTTTTAGGGCCTGAGAACACTGGCCCCTAATTAATGGTGGGCCTCAGAACGGCATTCCAGTGCATTCCAGCTTACCTCAGCCCCTCTTTATCGCTGGTAAACCTAGTAGGGGAGTTATCAGTCCTACTATTATTTGTTGAAGAACTTTCCATCCTTTCTGCTGTTTCCCAAGGTACTGGCCACAAACATCTAATATGCTGTTACCAGTCCCACATAAAAAATTTGGTTTTTGCAAACCACTCTCCTCAGAAAGAATTTATTTTTTGAGGGAGAGGAAAGGAGGAAATTGCAGAAACTACTATCCCAGTATCAGTATTAAATGTAAAGTGTCAGCTGTTTAGATTGTATACCAAGGTATTATCTGTTCTACTGAGGATGGAGTTCCTACAAGTATGAACTTCTCATCTAATGAAACTGTTCTTCTTGGACTGTTTCCACTCTTTTTGGTGACCTGCATACTACTGCAAAGTATCCCATGTTTTGGCTTCTCTCACATTGTCTCTTTTGCTGGATGTTGTCAGCTGTAGCTTGTGTCTTGACACATCTTCCACAAGTTTTTCCCAGCCTCCTTCCTATTAAGATTCTTCATTCTCCAGTCATCCAGCAGAGCACTGTTCTTGTGTTCGTAAATGTGGTCTGACTGCCTCTTTCATGTTTGTGTCAATGTTATCTGATGCAATCTACCCAATGCTGCTGCGTATAAATCACATTGCTGTTTCTTAGAGGCTCGCTTTTGCTAGTGTAAGATTTGGATCTAAGTCAAGCTGTGCTGATTCACTGCCATCTATTATAACAAGAAGTATGCTGTCTTTTATTAGTTCTTTAAACAGTCTATATTTGCAATGTCCAGCAACAACTGAAATGCAGTAATAAAAATCTAAGATGCTTCCTCTTGATCCTGGCATCTTCTATTAAATTTGTTTCTTTCATATAACACATGCTGTCTGACTAAGAAACCACGAGTCATCTGCAATTACGCAAACCTACAGATCCAGCAAGGCCTGCTGCTTCAATTGACAAAAATCAGACTTCTCTAACAGAGACATACATGCGATAGACCCCACTGATGCTCTGAGCCTTCCTGAGGCTGTTTTCATGTCTCAGCTCTCATTTTCCCTACTCACTCACCAATCTGACAGTCAGGGTGAGGGGAGGTGATCTCTTTTTCTTCTTCATTCTTTCTTTAGAGAGAAATTCACTTACTTTTGAGGCCACGTAGCATGAGGACACAAACACACACAGATCCAAGTTTTAAGCTGCAATTAGAAAACTCCACACAAAGATGTTCCTCTATTTAATAAACTCCCCACTGCAATCATCCTCCCTTGGAATTATGAAGGGCCAGAAATGCTAGCTACTCTGCCACTCTATGAGAGACTCTATTCCATCTAAGATTACTCATGTAGAACCTGAAACAGCAAGGTGCTGAGCTCTTGTGAGAAACTGAAAGTTGGGAACTGAGTGGGAACTGAGAGAGCTGAGTATCACAAAAAGAACTCTCAGCACCTTTCAGGATCAGGCCTTTACTTTCCACTTAAACAAGCTATGACAGAATGGGGTATGTAAGCAGCCACTGTGGCCTCCCTCAGAGCCGGGGCCGGAGGAAGGGCCTGAAGCCCCCCCAGTCAGACTGGAGAATCGCAGGCACCAGAGCCCAGGAGAAGTGTGGGGCCAAGGCAGAAAGGGAAAGTATAAAACACCAGCCAGCAGGTCAGTAAGGGCTGAGCTGCTGAACGAGAAGTATGTGTCTGCAGAGAGACAGCCAGAGGCATGGAGCCCAGCCTTGACCAAGCAGAGAACCCAGCCTCCTCCGGCAGACAGGCCATATGGCCCACCCAGCCTCCTGGGACAGGGTGACTGGAAGGGGAACTCTGAGGCTGTCAACTGGGGAGGAGACCCCAGGATCTGTCGGGGCACAAACCAGCTGCCCAGTAAGGATGCCGACCCCTGCCTAGAAGAAGAGATGGAGGTAGACCCCTGCACTCCCTGTGACCTAGAGGAGCTCCCGCTGGCAGAGAGGAGCTGCTGGTGACGTATGGACCTTGCAACCTAGAGGAGCAACCCCTTCCTGATGGGCCAGATGAGCTCCCAGAGCTACCACCCATGGATGCCAAGGGTTTCATGGGAATTCCCCAAGCCACCTACGAAGGTGACCCCAAGGATGGCTACCCTCTGTGGACATAGGTACTCAGGCTGTGGTGGGAGAAAGCATCTCAGGGAAAGCAAAGTGCCAAACACTGGCTGGTGTCAGCGTGTTTCGGCTGGAGCCCCACTAACCCACTGGTGGACCGCTCTGCCACTGGACCGGGCCCTGAGCTGGGACACAGTGGAGCGGGTGGGCCTGTGTCCCCTCCTCAAGCCCCTTCCTTTGCTAAAAAAAAACCGGAGTGATCCTTAAATGCCCAAACTGTCTATAGACTTGGTGACTGCCTGCTCCGCCTGGGGGCCAGGGTGCATAGACTTGGTGACTGCCTGCCCTGCCTGAGGGTGCTCCCCCACACACAGAGGAATGGGTTAGAGGTGATGCTCTGGCCACCAGGAGGGATGCCACCCCCAGCTGATTCCCCTGAGTCACCAGTTGGGGGCACTCTCCTGACTCACCGGAGAAACCAGTGGACTACAGGGTAGTTATGAGACACAGGACTGAGGCATTCCTAATACCTTCTGAGGCAAGAGGGGCCTCATTTCTCAGAAGGGACCACTGATTGTCAGTGCTCAACTTGAGGTGCCTTAAAGAGATCTGGTTATCAGTGGGCAGATGTCCTGTACTCTCTGAAAATGAGACCCCATTCAAGGAGTCTCAAGTTCAGTGGCCAACAACTGAGGCACTCTAAATCATGGCGAGAGTTGTCAGTGCCCATTGACTTCATCTAGTGAATCTTGATAGCTAGCCCAGCTACTAAATATGTTTGATGGTGGGGTTAAGTGTCTTCCTGTCCCCTTTCCTTCACCTTGAGTACCAGTGAAACACAAGACAAGATTTTACCTCGAGTTTCTTATGACAAGTGGTGCTCTGCTTGAACATACGGACTGTAGGAGATCAATACAGTACATATCATAACAGCTTGGTAGAAAATCCATAGAAATGTAGAATCCCAAAAACTGTGTGTCATTGTGTACAGCACAAAAAATAGGAGCTCTTTATTCTGGTTGTATGTACATAAAAAGGCAAGGGCCAAAGACCTTTAGTTAAGGGAACAGCTAGGCCTGGAGTTTTATATCATTCCACTGGAGTTTGAATGATATAAAAGTTATCAAAGCTGGAAGAGAAGCTATCAAAACAGTAGCATCGTGTAATGAGGAAAGGCATGTTAGAGAATGGAATATGGTTTGATTTCTGCTTGTCAGAATTCATTAAAGCTGAATAGTTCTGGACTCACTACTCAAAAAGTACAACATTTGGAAACTAGTAGTAACCACCAGCTCTTAGACCTACAAATGAGCTTTTGAAAGTAGTGCACAACCAAGTAGTTTGAGTGGACAATATCTAGTTACATAAGTCTTCTTTTTCTCAGTGATTAATGTGACTGTCAAGCATTTACCCTCAGTGGTACTTTGTCCCAGTTATGATGGCAAATGTGGTTTATTGCTGAACCTGTTTTCTTCCATTTTTACAGCATGTGCCTTGGGAGTTAGAACTTCTAGTGCTTCCTTTCTGATGCCTCCAAAGTTAATTTGCACCTTGGAGCAAATTTCTATTACAGAGCTTATAGGAGAGCCTAGAAAAAAATACTGAAAGCTTCCTATGGCAGAACAAGTATAGGAAGTTACATATATCAGCATATCATAGTTTCAGCAAGACGCAAGACAATTCATAAATGAACCGTGTCTTTCAGACAAGAACTACAGCTTCATCAAAAAACAATTGTGACAGCCACTCCACCCTTTACCATATTAATGATAAGTCCGTCCCTAGTGGGATGGGGCTATGGATACTCTGAACTCCAAACAGAACCATAATCAAAGATTTAGGAAATTTTTTGCTAGAAGGAAGCTATTGATTAGTGATTATTATGTGGGTTGCCCTGTATGGTGCCTTAAAGATGCAACAGAAGATATGGATCCTGCTTCAAAAGTACTTACATAAAATAGCTGTTTCCTGTTCCAATGGCTTACCTGCAAAATTTTAAAAAAAGACAGTGTCGGAGCCCATTAAAGTCAGACTCCTGTTGACTACAAAGGTTTAGCGCAGGCCCCAAGATCCCATTGTGTCTGGTCCTAGTGAAAGTGATCAGGGAAGGACAGTATAAGGTGAGGTGCCTCATCTACATATAATGAGCAAGGGCCAGGTACAATAGCAACCTCCAGGCACTCAGGGAAGCACGTGAAATGCTACTTCCTAGCATCTCTATGAATGCAAGTCACCTTGGCCAGAGCCTCAGTTCCATCCATACCAGTCCAGGCACAGTTTAGTGTTCAAAAATAACATTATTGGTTACCATTCTGGAAATTATGTAGGTGATGCATTTGTTTCTTTTCTTACCCTTCCCCAAACACACACATCCAAATAGCTGATTTTATGGTCAGTTAATGGTGTACAAAGCATAAGGAAGAGATGTGTGTTATATACAGGGGTGGACTGACGTTCTGGCAAACACCAGAGGGTCCAGTGTACTCAAGGACTGGTGAGTGGGCCAAGGAGGGGAAAGACTGAGCTTTCCCTAAGAGCTGCCATCACTGAAAGCATCAGATCATGGTTGCCTTGCCTCTCTCCCTGCTGGAAAAGCAGAAGTTTTATGTTCCATGAAGGTTTGCAAGCACTTGGTGGTATCTGCTATTCAGCTTCCCTGGTCCCTCCAGGCTTGGACACCCTCCTGGGGAGTTACTGGGGAATCTAGGAAGCTGAGTAACAGATATTGCCTCCTGAGCTGTCCAGGAACCTGTGTGGAGCATATGAAGTTCAGCATGGGCCAGGTATGGGGGCAGGCACACAAAGCACATTCTTATCCCCTCAGCGTTCTGCTCCTCAGTTTTACTTCTCGCCACCTGCGTGACTGTCGTCTGCTTCAGAACCTGTTCTCAGCCTGCCCTGTGCCCGACCCAAATCTCAGAGTGGAGAGACTCGACTCATGGCTCACTGCGGCAGTGCTCTGCTTTGCTGGTTCCTTCCTCCCTTCATCCCCCTCACCATTGCTCCCCCTGTGTCCCTTCTCACTGCTGCCCTCCTGCTTGTCATTTCTCTTCTCCTTCCTGCTCCTTCCTCATGCCTCCCTGCCCCACAGCCACTGCTCCAAGCTCACCTGACTCCCCCCATCTTCACTGCTGCTGTTTGCCAGATCTGACTGGTTCCTCCTCTCCATATTTGCCCTCACCCTGTGCCCTCAGCCATCACTCCCTATGAAAATCAAACCACCTCTTCACCCAAGGTCTGTGTGTAACTGCCCAGTTGGGCTGCCCCAAACTGGCATTGACCATCGCAGCCCATGGCACAGAGCTTTCAGATAGCCCAGCCTCACTGCATGGCTCACACACAGCATGGGGCACCTCAGGCTCTCTCCTGACTGAATTAACTTTGCACCTCAGGTTCCTATGTTATTGGTGGAGTGAGGGAGAAAGAGCAGAGAGCCCACGCCGTAAACTTGGGTTGGTGTGCTTTAAATATCATGTCTGGGTTTAGTCCCAGCCCGTTACTGGTTAGGCATGGCAGAGGTAGGTAGACAGTGTGGCAAACACAAAGTCATGACTGTAGATTGCAAAGGCTGGGTGAGGACCTTCACCTTCTGAGGCTTTATGGTGATACCTGAAGTGATTTAAATGCATCTTTCTTTCCAGTGGTTTTGGGTGACAAGATACATAAAAGATAACAACTTCAGTGTTTTATATTATGGCATAGGCAAGAGCACATGAGTGAACAGGTAGCAGTGGAAAATGAACCAGAAGTACTGAGAGGCAGAAGAGAAATTGGTAGAAACCAGCACATATATTCTTTCTCAACCCTGCATGTGCAGTAGGGTGACAATCAAGCCCCGCTAGCACCTGGCTTGCCAGTTGTCCAAGAAGTGGTCATGCTTCCCAGCTAGCGGGATGAACTTGGACTGATGGAGAAAATTGACCAGTGAAAAGAAAGATAAGGAGATAGATAATTAGGGATTAAGCACAAGAAAAATGAAGAAAAAATGGCACTGATAAGGAGACTGAAAATATTCCTATATCTTATATTGGTGAAATGCACTAGAAGAAACATTGTGGCCACTCTCTGCCACATAGGTTTATTGCAATCTACAGGGTCTCTTTAAAAAAAATATCTATGCACAATTTACAGCTTGGTTCCAGAAGAAGAGTGTAATTACATGGGTTCCAGAGGAACAGCACTAAAAATACCCAACAAATTCAGCACTTGTTTAACTGTTCTCTATGTAAAAGTAACTAACCTGACAATGTATGTGTGTTTGTACACACACACACACATACACACACACAGAGTGAGTGATCAGCTGCACAAAGTTAAAATAAAAATTTTGAACAGTACTGAACTGTCACTGACCATCTGGGAAGGCTATTTAGACAGCTTCAGGAAAAGCTGCAGAGAAGGACCATTCAAGCAGTGTAAGAAATGGCCTGAGGGGAACAATGAGACAGATGGATGTGCATGGAGCAGACAACCAATTCACTAGTTACAGCCTCACTGATGAAGCTGGGGCAGAGAGAGGAAGCAGGCTCCCCTATAATTTCAGTGGTACCTGTGAAAGAGGGTAAGACAAGTGGAGAACAAGAGGAAATGTTTAGTTGTTGCTTTAAGCAGAAGGTCTTGAGGGATGCCTGCATCATGGGAAGCAAGATTATCAGCATAGCCCAGTATTAAGGATCTGAGGAGGGGACTAACTAAGCCCAGGAAAGGGCTAAAGGAACCCTGAAGCAGGGTACTGTGGTGCAGCCCAAAGACAAATGATTAAGTCACTATTTAGATGAAGCAGCATCTTATCTGCCATCTTCCTCTACATCTGCCACTTGCCCCAATAAACCCGTCCCATCTGCTGATTTCCTTCATGCCCACTCAACCCCTTCCTTAATCTTCACAATCTGTCACTCTAATCTGCCTTTTCTCTCTCAATACAAATATGCCATCTTGAAAACTCACCTGTGACTCTACTTGCTTCTCCAACTACCCATCTCTCTTCCATCTAAGTTAATTGAACATGCTGTTCACAATCAGTGTCTGGAATTCTTCTCCTGTAATTCCATCCTACACCTTCTCCAATCTGTCTTCCACCCCTTACTCTCCATTAAACGGGTTATTGGCAGTACCTAGTGGACCATTTGCTACCAAAGATCAGAACCAGTACCCTACCATGATCCTTCTCAAGCTGTCAGTTGCCTTCAACACTGTCAACCAGAAACTAGCATGTCACTCTCCTCCTTCACTCCTTGCAAGGAGAAAGACTGCTCTGAGGGGAGATCCAGGGGAGCATGTTCATATGTTCACTGTGAGGAGAGACACCTTTGTTATTCCCTGCTTCCAGAAAGAGGGAGCCTTTCTTGGAGAGCTGACACCCCAGCTACCACAATACCACCAGTCTCTCAACCACTCACACTCTCCCCCTGGGCTATCCCAGTCCTAAGGTATGCAATAGGTGAATCCCAATCCCTTTAGAATCAAATCCCTGTTACATCTAGCTCCTGACACTGGTTACACACAGAAATTCCAGAACCTTTGCATCCAAAGGAGAAGAGTGCCCTAATTTGCCAGTTTTACCTTAAACCACCATGCCTGTAAGCCACACTACTCCTGTGATTGCTTATTAAATCTTCTTTTGTCTTGTTAAAATGAATAGAAATTTAACTGACAATGAGCAACTGGGGGATACAAAAGGTTACAATACAAAAAACAGTCACAAGATGCAAACATAGATCTTTATTTATCAGTTAAGTAGATCTTCCACTCTTTCACCTCCTTCCCCTCTCTCCCCACAAACACATCAAAGTTTGTTGCAAACCTGGCTGAATTCTCAAAAGCCAGAACCCAAACAGTCATATGCCATTAACAATTCTCTTCAAACAATCATGGAAGACAGAGGACTGGGAGTGGACAAATATAGTGTCACTCTATAAAAATCAATCAATCAGCTGGAAGGGACCTCATGAGATCATCAAGTCCAACCCCCTGGGAATTGAACCTAGGACCTTCTGCATATTAAGCAGAGGTGCTAGCCACTATGCTATTTTGGAAATAAGGACAACCCATAAAATTACAGATGAGTCAGATTAACCTCAAGTACCCAGAAAGATAATGCAGCAAATGAATAATCAATTTACAAACACCTAGAAGATAATAAGGTGATAAGGAACAGTTGGAATGAATTTGTCAAGAACAAATCTTGTCAAATCAATCTGATAGCTGTCTGTGACAGGATAACAAACCTTGCAGATGGGGGAAAGCAGTAGAAGGAGTAAATTTTATCTTTAGTAGGGTTTTTGATCTTGTGTCCCATGAGTTTATCATAAATAAACTAAGGAAATTCAGCCTAGATGCACCTACAATAAGATGGGATAACTGGTTGGAAAGTTGTTCCCAGAGAGTAGTTATGTGTGGTTCAGTCAGGTAGTAAGGACACATTGAATGGGGTCCTGCAGGGATCGGTTCTGTTAAATATTTTCACCAATTTAGATAATGGCAGAGAGCATCCCTATAAAGTCTGCAGAAAATATCAAGCTGGAAGGGGTTACAAGTGCTTTGAAGAACAGGGTTAAAATTCAAAATGATATGGACAAACTAGAGAAATGGTCTGAAGTAAATAGGATGAAATTCATGAAGGAAGGTGCCACAGGACTCCCGGGTTGTTTTTCAGTTATAGTGGATCACAAGCGAACTATAAGTCAGTGTAACACCATTGCAAAAAAGTAAACATCATTCTGTATTAGTCAGAGTGTATTAGTTGGCATGTTATAAGCAAGACTCGAGAAGTAAGTCTTCCACTCTACTCCACACTGATTAGGCCTCGGCTGGAATATTGTGTCCGGTTCTGGGCACCATATTTCAGGAAAGATGTGGATAAACTGGAGAAAGTCCAGAGAAGAGTAACAAAAATGATTAAAGGTCTAGAGAACATGACCAATGAGGGAAGATTGGAAACAACTTGCTTGTTTAGTTTGGAGAAGAGACAACTGATATGGAACATAACAGTTTTCAAGCACACAAAAGATTATTACAAAGAAGAGAGAAAAAAACTTAATTTCTGAGGATAAGCCAAAACACAAATTGGCTTAAACTGCAGCAAGGGTGACTTAAATCGGACATTAGGAAAAACTTCCCAACTCTCAGGGTAGTTAAGCACTGGAATAAATTACTGAGGGATGTTGTGGAATCTCATCATTGGATAACTTTAAGAGCAGGTTAGTCAGACACCTTTGAGGGATTGTGCAGGGAGCTGTACTAGATGACCTCTCAGGGTCACTTTCAGTCCTATGATTCTATGAAAGCACCCCTGTGTTGAACCCCGGGTTCGCGATGTAACGACGATGGACCGGCGACACCCACCAATGAGACGTACACCAGTTCAAGTAAACAAAAATAACTTTTGTAGTGATACCATAAATCACCTATGACCAACTAGCAATGTGGAGCAAAAAGGTCTATATAAAACACTTATAACCTAACAACAGTATGGAGCACAAAAGTCTATGTAAAACACCTGTAAAACACCTATAACCAAACAACAGGATAAAGCATGAAAGTCTATGCAAAACACTTACAACCAACTAAAATACTTATAGCCAAATAACAGTATGGAGCAATGACCTACAAGAGGGTGGCCATAATAAGTCAAGGACTTTTCTGGCCTTTTACTGCCTCAACATCGGTATAGGCACTGATCAGCCCACCCGACACGTATTTACCAATGGCTCAAAGCCATTCCTCCTTGCTAGCCAAGAAGGGTGGGTGGCAGAATGAAGGAGTCAGATGAGAGAAACTAAATTCCCACACTCGCCCCGTGTATGCTGGGGGAATTTGGGGACAGCAGTTTAGAGCAGAAGTGGAGCAATAAACAACTTTACAATAAAAATGCAAAATACAAATGGTTAATAAACATATGACAAAATAACAATCTATGCTAGGCAATGAACATCTATATCATGAAAAGATTATGCAGGATACAAGGGGAATAATAAACAGCTACACAAACTATGCAAAAGTCAATTAAGGAAGCTACAATAACAGACTATACATGAATAGTAGCAAGGAGAAGAATTAAGAGAA
Source organism: Podocnemis expansa (assembly GCA_007922195.1). Classification (NCBI taxonomy): domain Eukaryota; kingdom Metazoa; phylum Chordata; order Testudines; family Podocnemididae; genus Podocnemis; species Podocnemis expansa. Next base: position 20,313,142 of record ML682013.1, read on the forward strand.
GTAGGAGGCTTGTATCGATTTATAATACCTCTCCTAGCACCATAGTGGAACCCAAAGCGAGGAGGCAGACCAGCTGCAACATCCCAGTATTTAATCGTTCGGCCAGCAATTCATGTACACCCCAAAAAAAAGGTCTTGTGGGTGGGTGTTCCCTGTCTCAGTCGAGGGATCAGTCTGACCAGGTCACGACGTGCCCTTTAACATTCGAGGGTGGGACAACACTCAAGCCAACCGAGGCAGGGGCTTAAATAGTGTACTGCATGACCAGAGTATAAAATAGCCAATTGGAAGAGAGGTGCAGGTCAGGACCAATGATAAAACTGGGACCCCGGACAATGATCCCTCCTTCATGGTGACGGGGGTGCAGAGAAACTGTTCAGGGGGATAGAAACTCACCCCTCCCCCTTGATGACACAAGGCTAGGGAGGTAGAAACTCACCCAGGAAATTGAGGCCCATCAGGGGAGATCGATACTTAACATTCTTCCCCTTGAGCTGAATAGCCCGGAAATGAGACCCATCAGGGAGATCTATACATAACATTCTTCCCTGTGGGCTCCATAGTCTGGAGGGCTACGTTGGGGGGGGTGGCCATTATATCTGCCACCTTCGTTGACACCCTGTTCCACGTGGAGTTTCTTCAGTGAATAGATATCAGAGTGCTTCTTTTTCCTTTGTTTTGCACTGAAAACAATCATGTTTTTATTCAAAGACAAGGTCTTCTAAAGATTTTTCTATAATCTTCAGGTAGTTTTGGTTGCTTACTGTTGCAAGACTTCAAAGAGAAACAGCTGAACTCGAATTAATATGCAAGCTAAATTCTGTGAAAGCAGGACTGAATCGAGACTATGGGTTCTTTTCCCATTACAAAAGGTAATTTGACTTCAGGCTTCCCATGGTTTGAACCTAACAACTGCTTTGATTTGCTATTACTGTATGACCTTATCCTATGTTTTACATCCCCTTGCATTTATTTTCATTCCATTCCGTAAGGTCACCCATCTTCAAAGCATCTGACAAAGTGGGAATTTCTCCCACGAAAGCTCATGCAAAAAATAAATCTGTTAGTCTTAAAGTGCCACATGACTTTCTTTTTTTTTGCTAAACAATTGAGCATCACTGGCCAGACAAGGCAGGGTGACAGCTCCCCACTGGTCAGGTGGCCCACCTCAGAGACAAATTATCTGCTGGTGATTAGCTACTCCAAGTTCATAAAGCATACTTCCAAAATTAATGCACTATTTCTAAAATGTTACTGTACATACATCTCATAAATAATTATGCATCTTTGTATACTGCATATTTGTAAATAATTATGCATCTTTGTATACTGTGTATTTGTGAATAAATATCCTGCAAGACATGCATTTGGTGTACTAAGTTTGCCAGATCTGGGGTGAGTGCTATTGACAAAGCTCAGGGGATAATACGGTTGTGACTGTGTTACAGTCACCAAAAGAGACCTAAACTTCTGCATGGTTTTGCACAATATGAGTAATCCACTTTGGCAGTCTGTCTTATACAATGGGAAAGACAAAGCATGTTAAGCTAGTTCCCATACTGAAGAAAGCAATAGAGTTTGCTAGCTGATGTGTCTTTTGCATACGAGATTCCATTTAAATCCCAAACTTAATATTTTTCTATCTTATCCTGTGACTGACTTGTCACTGTGCAACCCCTTGCATTAAGACCTAATATTGCAGTTCTTTTGCCTTCTCAGATTCCCATGGTCTGCTGTCTCCATTTGGCTATCCGGGCAGGTCACACTATAGTCTACCCCTTCCAATGTATCTGTGCCCTGTTCCAACAGTACTCCATGTAAAATCAAAACATGTTCTGTCTCTCCAGGGCTCTTCTCCAATCCCATGCTTCTTTTAGAACACAAAGTTCCTGGATTTCTCCCTGGAATCCCCCAGAAGAACAAAAGACACACAAACAGAACAACATTCAAGCCACACCAGGCTTCAGATTTCAGCCTGGATGAGGTCTCCCAAGCTCCCTCTTTCTCTTCTCCAGGGCTGCCTTCCTGAGTCTTGCTCCTTTGTCAAGACCCAGCACAGGAGTTCGCTCCACTCCTGAAGTTTTTCAGTTTATCCCTGTCCCTGGTCCTTTGCCAGAATTGTCTTCTCAGAAGAAGATCCAAGGCCTTTCTCCACCTAGACTCTTCTTCACTGCTTTATGAGGACACAATTTTTCTCTGGTTGGATCCACTAATGAAATTCACCTAACACCACACTGCAGACAGGGTACCAATAAACAGGGTAATGCAGCTTACAGGATCCCATTAACCCTTTCCATGTCAGCATGGGGTGTATGCCCATCCCATCAGCAAACTTAGTTGCTAATAAAATACTCAGGAAGTTATAAACTCACTGTTTTAATGATATTCTCAGCCTGTTACTTTCCATAGGGAAACAAACAAATTAAGCATAGCACATTTTTTTTCCATACAGTCAGCCTGTTTTTTCAGAGCGTGCATTTTCCTCTGGCAAAGAAAGAATGCACACTGATTTAGTTTTGTGTCTTAATGAGACACGGAGAAAAACCTCTTAAAAGGAACCATATTTTATTGTTGTCTTTCCTCCATCTGACCCCCTTCAGCTCCACTCACCCCTTTCATTTTTATATGGTTGTCACTTAGCCTTTCTTTCTCTAGTATGACAGCAGCATGTGCAGCTCACCTTGTCTAGAGAGATGCCTGCCCCAGAGAATAAACATATCAGCTTTTGACATGTACCTTGCAGCCTGCACCACCATGGAATGTGTCCTTGACATTGGATCTTCTGTGTAAGTGTACTGTAGGCCAGTAGTTCCCAGCCTGTGGTCCGTGGACCACTGGTGGTCTGTGAGGGTACTGCAGGTGATCCATGGGAGTAAGAGAGAGATAATTACTGCAGGTAAATAACTGGGTCAAGTGCAATATGTTTGTGAGCGAGCATAATAAATTATTAGAAAAAGCTGCATTTTCAATACATGTATAAATTCGATTCCCATCAGCCATAGGCTATGGTAAAAATATTTAACATAATTTGCTTACACGGTGGTCTGCAAAAAGTTTTAGTGATAACATAGTGGTCTGCATAAAGGAAAAAGTTGGGAACCACTGCTAAAGGCCACAAGTTAGCAAGCTACATTCTGAAGAAGATATGCAACTCAAATTACTTCCAAAAACTTAAGCAAATACTTCTTTTTTTTTTTTTAAAAGATAGTATCACCACTGATACAGCCTGTCAGTCTAATGCCACATTAACCTGATTCCTCATGAAAAGAACAAGTGTAAGGGCATGTCTACACTGGGACGAGATTTAAAGTTGACACTGAGGCACCGAATTAATAACAGCAGAGGAGTGTATTCACACCACACTCCTTGCTCCGGTTTCTGGCATCCCCATTGCTAGCTCTTAGGTCAAATGTAGAAGTGTTGCACTAAGGATAGGTGTCCCACATGCCACGAAGTGCTGTGGCTTGTGGGAAGTCAGCTGTCCTCCTGTGATGCAATCTGCCCCTTCTTGCTCCTTTCTTCTCACAAAGAAACAAACAGGAAACACTTTTTGCACTGTTTTTCTCTGCTGCAGGCATGGACCCTGCTCATCTCTGCAGTGTTACTGACAGTGTTTCATACACATCTCAGCTTATTCTACGGTATTTCCAGCAGTGCCGCAGGATCCTCAGTGCAGAAACTTGACAAGTTACTGAGGCTGCCCTCTGCTAAAAACCATCAAGTGAAATAATTCCTGCTTTTTGCAGGCCAGAACTCTGTAAATATCTCCACACTGCCCAAGGAGGAAAAGGAATTCAAGCCTTCCCAGGGCTGCAGGCAGAGGAGGAATTATTTGCTGATGACATGGCCAAGGTGCATCATATTGGGAAAGATAGAAGCACGCTTAATCTGGAGCAGCAAACATTGCAGGACCAGTAGCTCTGCTTCACATTTTGCGCTCCCGGGTTCAGTGTGGGACGTTCTACCTGCATATTACATGGCACTGCCATAAGGGAAGGAGTTCCTTCTGCCATCTTCCTCCTGATCTCACATACCCATTCAGGGCTAAGCCTAGTTTAAATTATCATTATATCTATACTGCAAACAGTGGGTGTACTTTCCAGCTTGAGGAGATATACCTGTGGCACCATGCTAAAAACAGAATGTAGCCATGACAGCATGAGGGATTAGCCAAATGAAGTACATGCCCCCGTCTTATCACACCCCCAGCTGAAAATCTAGACACACTCTCCCCTGGGTCTCAAAAAAAAAAAAAAAAAGAAAAGAAAAACCCACTAACAAAAAGCACACACACACAGCAAACCACACAAACACCAAATTCTTCTCAAAAGAAAATGTGGGGAAAGTGGGGAGGGAGAAAAGTAGAAAAAACAAAATCAGCCCAAACTGTTCAGCAGAGTCATTCTGAAAGGGAGTGAACGATGATGTGACTTGAAAATTGATTGTAACTGAACACAAATGTTCTACTTACACTGCTTTACACCTGGAGTGACACCACTGGCTTCAGTGGAGCTATTGTGAATGTAAAATGAGCCTAATGAAGCAATTTCAGGCATTCATAGTGCTCTTGAGCTTGCTGCTGGGGACTCACCATGGTCTGGTTGAAAACAAAATTTATGACACTGTCACCAGCAGCTTCCTCATCTTCACCCCTCCCTCCCCCCACCCACATACACACACACACACATTAGAAGTTGGAAGCATCTGTTCAGTGCAAATTAGGACCCACAGCTCATACTGGATTTAATCCAATTTATATGTGGCTTTGAAAAACAGAATTAAAAATTTCCTACATATTGACTTGCAAACATTTCTGGTACTCCCAGTGGAGGCAGAAGTTTGATGAGAACAACCCCTCTAGTCTCACCCACAAAAAAAAAATAAAAGAAACTGCACCAGTCCATTAATGAAATATTTTTGTTTTAAGGTAATGGACCATTTTCTAACCTCAGAAGAGGTTTGGCCCAAATTTTATTCAGCAAGGTTTGGATCAGTTCTTATTTTATCCCCACTGATTCTTCCATCAGTAGGCTCAAGTATGTAGTCAGCACTAAACCAAGATAAAATTTGATTTAAAGTCTATGACAAAGCAGGTGTCAGAAATTATTATTTTTCCACAACTGAGAACCATAAGCATGGGAATACCTAATATAATTAAAAACTTTAGCTTAATATACTCCATACTTCTTTTAACAAACTTTCTGAACTTTCAGATTGCAGTGCTGAGCAAAATGGGTGTGTCAAGGCTTTTTCCCCACTCTGGCACTCTGAGTGCAGAAGGTGGGGGCCTGCAATAGGCCTTAAAAGCCACTGGCCTTAAAGCCTGCTCTTAGAAGTCTCCAAGGCCTCCAATTCCTGGCCTTGGAGTGGTATCGCTGCCACCACCCAAATGCAAAAAACCTCTTGAGACCCAGGAAGGTGCACTTGGGAATTCCTCCCTGTGAGGTACTTGCAATCCTGTTTATTCCTCCTTCAGGAAAGTGACTGAACTCCAGCTGCAGTATGAGCTGAAACTGGAACAGGGTTCCCTCTAGTAGCTGCCTGTGCAGTCCAAGGCACATGCACACAAACCTCTTGCCCTACCAGGAACAGAACCAGAACTTGCTTAAAAGGTAAAATCTTTAATCAAAAAGAACAGATAATAAACACAGAGAGTTGCTTCTCTGGGAATTACTTAGGTAGTTACAGGGTAGTGGGGGGGGTACATGTGCTCAGCACAGAGAAATCCAAGAAACAAGCCAAAAACAAAGAAAATACCCTAACCGCATCTAAATAAACATTCCCTGTTCTACTCACGCCTGGTCAGTACCAAACTTAACTTATCTCTGGTAAGGATGTTGCTGGATTCTTCCTCAGGCCCCTCTGGCCTCCTCCTGATCCTTCCAGGAGCTCTGCTACATCCAAACAGGCCCAGGCCAGGCTGCTGTTACAATTCAAAAACCTGTGCTTCGTTCCTATTGGCTGTCCTGGGACTCACTGACCAGAGTGTTAACCCCTTCCTCCCCAAGGGTTATTACAGGGTGCACAGAATGGAAATTATAGGATTATAAAACCTCAGGCTTTGAGACATATACCACTAACTGCCTAGGGACTGGACTTCAATGGGAGTTCTCCCTAAGGAAAGAAAAAAATGCATGATCAGCCTCCATATATGATTAATAAAAATAAGAGGCAATGAAACAGTCCATAAGGAGGAGAGAAGAGAAGGGAAGGAAAGAGGTATTTTAGTAGAAGGAAATTATTCAGAAACATTAAGACCCAGCCAGCATTTTAAATAAATTATTTCTGTGCTTTGAAGCTAGAGGCCAAGTTGAGGACTGAGTTTAAGGAAGTGTAAGGCCTGGTCTAGACTTTCAAGTCAACAAGGCTATATCACTCCAGGCTGGGAAAAGCTTCACACTCTAAGCACCAGAGTCGTGTCAGCCTAACCCCTGATTTAGAAGTGGCTATGAATTCTTCTGTCAATCTAGCAGCCATCTCCCAGAGAGGTGAATTCATCTATGCTATGCCCTGACAGCAGCACCACTCCAGCACCATAGCTGTGCCACTGTAGCACAGACATGGCTAAAATGAGTCCAGAGGGAATCTAAGCCCTGGTCTGCACTGACAGAGAAGTGTGATGTAATGCTGCTTACCTCAACCCTTCTGCACCTGAGTCTCCACTGTCAGAGAATTAAATGGTGCTGTAATTCAACCTGATAACACCACCCCTGCTGCAAGTAGTGTGGCACTGAGGTAAAAATCTACAATTTGAATTTAGGTCTGTGTAGTCAGAGAACAGTGAAATTTGACTTAATTGGCCCCAGGATCTATTCCAGAACTCTCCATTCTTTTCTTGCTGTTCTTGATTTTCCACTGTGCTGCATCGTGGCAGGTAAGCCACCCATAGCTTCTCACCTGCCTGCAGCCCTGCAAAGTTTTTAATTCATCCCTCTTTCTGCCTGTAGAACTGTGCCTTCAGCAGAGAAAGACAACATGGAAAGCATTTTCCTTTTTTTTTTTCTTTTTTTTTTTTTGAGGGGGGGGGAGCAAGCACATTGCATCATGGAAGGATGACTGCCTACCACAAGTCCCTGCACCTACTTGCACTATGGGATGGTTACCCACAGTGCAATGCTTTTCAGGAAGAGGTAATAATGACCAGGGGGGACACAAGAGCCCAGAGTCATATGCAGACTGTGATCAGTCTCCTGAGGATTCTGTAATTCAACAGTCTAAGATAGAATTACAATTCCATCCTGATGAGATACCACAGCAACACTACCATTTTTAGCATGCTAGCTTGATGTACACATCATGGGATGCAGGGACCCTCAGTTTGCTATGTGCATGCTGACGCACAGGTTAAACAAAAGACAGCAAAATCTATAACAAAGAAAGTCTACAGGATTAAACAAACAGCAGGAGATGTCCTATTTATGAATAAAGGCAAAGAAACTTGGCCCTCCAACTAAGAGGCAAGCTGACAGCATCTCTGTTTCACGAAAGGAGTGTTAAAAGCCAACATGATGGTAAAACAGTTACAGACATTTCAGGTGAGAAACATTCTATGAGATATGAGAATCTTTTTAATTAAATCTCAGCTCAGAATGGTATGTTTTGATTTTGTTTTATATGTACCCATTTTTCAAGACTATTTCCCCACTCTGGCACTCTGAGTGCAGAAGGTGGGGGCCTGCAACAGACCTTAAAAGCCACTGGCCTTAAAGCCTGGTCTTAAATCTCTCCAAGGCCTCCAATTTCTGGCCTTGGAGTGGAATCACTGCCACCACCAAATGCAAAAACCTCTTGAAACCCACGAAGGCGCACTTGTGAATTCCTTCCTGTGAGGTATCCTCAATCACTTTTATTCCTCTCTCTGGAGAGTGACTGAACCACAGCTGGAATATCAACTGAAACTGGAACAGAATCCCTTCTAGTAGCTGGCTGTGCAGTCTGAGGCACATGCACACAAACCTCTTGCTTTTCAGGACACAGAACCAGAGCTTACTTAAAAGATAAAATCTTTAATTAAAAAGAACAGATAACAACACAGAGAGTTGCTTCTCTGGGATTTAACTTAGGTAGTTACAGAGTAGTGGGGGAGGAGTGCAGAGAAATCCAAAAACAAACCAAAAATGAAGAAAATACCCTGACCATGTCAAAATAAACATTCCCTGTTCTACACACACCTGGTCAGTAACAAACTTAACTTATCTTTAGCAAGGATGTCTCTGGATCCTTCTTCAGGCCTTTCTACCTGGCCTTCTCCTGATCCTTCCAGGAGCTCTGCTGCATCCAAACAGGAACAGGCAAGCCTGCTGTTCCAATTCAAAAACGCGTGCTTTGTTCTTATTGGCTGTTCTGGGACTCACTGACCAGAGTGTTAACCCCTTCCTCCCCAAGAGTTACTACATGATTCATTTCCAATATGTCTATGTAACCCTTTCGCCAGGGCAAGCTGGCAGAACAAGGGATGGGTTCTACATCCAGGGATTTCCAAATATTGTTACAGCACCAACAGGCTTGAGTTCCCACCCAGTCTTCTGGGAAATCATGAACTATTCCCTGGGCACCCCAGAGGAATAATGCTTCCCTGCTCGCAAGCACGAGTCTGAGTGTAGTATACAGAACTTTTAATAGTAATAAAAGCAGAATGTAAAAACCCCAATAACAAAAACCAGCACTGATCTGGAGAATCAGTGCAGAGCAGGTTCCCAACATGATCCCAGACAGCATAACAGACTGTGTGAACTCAATAGCAAGACCAGCACCGATCTGGAGAAACAGTGCAAAACAGGTTCCCAACAAACCCAGGGCATGCAGGGAATGTCCTTCACACCAGCTGTCCACCAGCACCATCTGCTGGTCACTCACACTCTCTGGCCCTCTGCTGGCCACTTGCACCATCTGTTGGCTCTGCCTGCTGTCCACCAGCTCCGCCCACTGGTCACTCATGTCCAACACTCCGCTGGCCGCTCTCACCATCTGCTGGCTCCGCCTGCTATCCACCAGCTCTGTCCATTGGTCACTCACACTCCGCTCTCACCATCCACTGGCTCTGACTGCTCTCCACCAGCTATGCCTACCGATGGTCACTCACACTGTCCAGCTGTCTGCTTTGACCAGCCACTGGCACTGCCCAGTGGTCGCTTACTCCATTGCTGCTCCTCTTCAGTGATTTCAGCTCAGAGAGAAGGTTTGCCTTTTTCACTGATTTCAGCTCTTAAGCCCTACATAGCTGCAAACAGCTTCTCCCATTAAAATAACAAAAGAAAGGCTTCACAGGAAGCCTGGCCAGATATATCCTTTGACACTGGGACACTGGGGTGAAGCAAAGCCTCAGATATAGCTCTAGAGCTAATGCTAAACCCCCACCCCTGTTTTAACTTTACCAGCGTGGAGGGAAGGGATAACACCTCTTTTAATAGTCTTTTTGCTAATGGTAGCTTTTATCCTTTAACCCACCTAAACAAGAGTTTGAAGCAAGAGAGCAGCATATTACAAAGGACCATATTTTATGGTTCTCTTCAGTAGAATTACAGATATTGACAGGTTTGTGATCAGATCAACCTAAATACCATTACCCGTAGTGCCTTGCACTCATAATGTGACTATGCAAACATGCTCTTTGTGCTCATGCAAATACAAAATCCATGCAGACTAGTTGCCCCCCCCCCCCTTAGAAGCTGTAGGCACAATTTCTAGACCTGCCTTACATCTACTCGATATTACATGAATCGCTAGGCTTTGTAAAATAAACACGTACCTGATTTCACCATAAATATATCTGACAGCTGTGAGTTAAGCAGCGTGGTGATTTGAGGTGGAATACTGTTTCTTCAGAAGCAGCAAATCTGTTGGTATAGCAAGGGTCCAGTGGACCAAGGGATGGATGCTCCAGAGCAATATACAGAGGACTCATGGGCTGGGGTCAATAACTAACCCAGAAGCAGGTAAAGTATGGCCTGCAGGCCATATCCAGCCCACACACCTGTGCTCTGGCACGAGAGCTGCCACTGCCCCCTTAACTTCCCTCCCACACCCGTTTCAGCAGCAGCTTGCCATGTTGGCCAGAGAGCTGCCGCTGCACTTCTTCCCAGCTTCACTTTCTTCCTCCTTCATCCCAGCTCCCTCCCGAGCTGGGAGGGAGAAGCAGTCAGAAGCTGGGAGAAAGGCAGAGCAGAGCAGACATGGCATGGTCAGAGCACTGCTGCTCTGCTTCCTCTCCCTGCCACTCAGCTGCAAAGCTGGGCTCTCAGCCACTGCATGGCTCTGCACTGGCTCTAGCTACACCAGCTCACCCCCCCACCAGTTGGCTCTGAGGCCAGCTCTGCATCATGGCCCCAGCCAGCCCCCCAGGGCCAGCTCTGCACCAGTGCACTGCACGCCCAGGCTTGTGATACTAAGTAAAAGTAGAAATTGTTACAAACAATAAAAGTGAAAACATCTGCCTCTGAATCAAAAACTTAATCTAGCAAGATACAATCTTTGTTCAAGATGGGTTTCTCTCATCCAATCTCCTTTCCACATTCTACTGGCTGGCTTAGTCAGGACCAATCACAGAGATCAAATTGCTTGCTGTCTTCATCTCCTAAATTGAAGGATGAAGATGGAGCCTCCTCTGTTCCTTATAGCCCCAAAAGGATTGGTTTTTTCTTACAAGTCAGAAAGACCTCCTGTGGCTTCAGTCTCCTACGTCTAGATATGGTGGATAACCTTTATTGGTTTAGCTTGAAGGCTTTATTTACTACTAAAATATAAGCTGAAGTAAACCCACATTCCTCTGTCTAAGACAGACCAGTTTAATCACTTTTACCTGAGTAAGCTGTCTTATCTTAAACATGTTCTAACAACATCACATAGATATGAAGTTGGAAAATGCTTCTAACATTAACATGCTAGTTATACTAGCACTATAAAATGTATGATATTAGCTTTACTAAATACATCACAAGGCATATTTTGTACAAATATTATGCAATGGTGTGTAGGGAATGAGGATGGGGTGCCTCAAGTCCACTAAATTGTAAATATGCACAATGGTAGATGTAATATTTATCTTGCTTTATTTTGTTTTTCTATGATTTCAAGCATACTGTGCAATTTCTTTGAATCCATGTATTCTTCTGAAATTTTAAGTAACATTTTCATTTCCCTATTGGCAAGTCACCTATCCCATACCTAGCTAATACCTTTTATATAACCACCTGGGTAAAGGACCTATACTATTTTAATAACTTTTTGTGATCTGACACTCTTAATTGATCAAAGGTTAAACTCAGGAAGCATCACACATCACTAGCTCCAAGTGTAGATGTAGCCTTAATTGCATAACCTACCTTGTCTTAAAAAGCTCTGCATGAAACAGCCCTGCTCTCCTTTTCTGACCTGATTTCTGTGTATTTCCTCTGTCCTCCCCAATCTACCATCTACATTAACCTCTGTGTTCTTTTCAGCTCTCTCTCACAAACCTCTGTATGCCTTCTTCAGGCTGTTCCGTGTGTTCGGAACACCATTCTGAAATACATTAATCATGCCCCCACCATCATCTCATTTGAATCACACCTAAAACTCCAATGAAAAGCATCACCCACAAAGGCATGTCTACAAGCTAATAAAAAAAATCACATTATTCAAAAATATACATTTATACCTAATCAGTGCCACTGTATAATCATATTTCCATAATTTATGTCCATCCTTGCCCCTTCGGTGTAGATTATACCTTCACAGGCCTTAATCCATCATTTAGGCTGCAATTCCTTCCTTCCTTTTGTATGTACAAACTGTGAAGCATCTCATACAGCTGATATTATGAAATAATAGATATATAATAAATCAATCATACCCTCTTTCACTACAGTATGCCTGCCTACAACACCTAACCACTCTCCCTATAGATTCACATAGGCCTGCTTGAATTTAGACCCGCTTACCAATGTATAACTTCTGTGCCACTTACACATCGTCTTTGAATTTGGTCCAGGCAATCTATGATACTTTAAAATAGAACTGAGCAAATAGATTTTACAGACTAGGGCCAAACTGAAAAAAAAAAATCCCCAAAAGATTCAGCTCTGTTTGAGTCAGCTCTGTATTAGCTCTAAAATTTGTAATCTAGGAGTTTCACCAAAACAAAAAAATAAACATAGATTTTTCTTTCCTGTTAAACGAAGTGTTTCATTTGACCTGGAATGACATTTTTCAGTGTGGGTATTTTTCTCTCTCCCCACTTAAATTTAACTTAATTTCTGAACAAAACATTATTTCATTCTGAAATGTCAAAACTAAATACCTTCTTTTGGAAGTGATGAAACATTTCATTTCAATGTTTCTGCAACTTTTGTTGCAGATTTTACTGATCAAAGCTATTTACCAAATCAATTAATAGTTTCATGGTCCCATCAAACAATTTTTTGGCAAATTTTCTATACAAAAAAAAATGTCCAGCTCTAGTTTAAAAGGCCAGATTATAGGAGTCAAAAATTGAAGAAAAAAAAAAAAACACCTTATAGGAAGGTGCTAGAATGTGTTAAATTAGGGTGCCTTTCATTATAATTTATGCCTCCTTATAATGCATGTTATTCAGAAATATAGGAACTGCCAAGCCAGATCAAACCATCAGTCCAGCATTCTGTCTCCAGCAGATGAATAATCCGTTCATACAAGAGTTTTTCTTAGCCCACAATTAAAAGTTTTCTTATACCCTAAAAAGTGAGAGTTTATATCCTTTTTAAACATTATGGAGAACAGCCATTACCAATGATAATTTCTCTGTAAATGTGCATAAGTAAGTATATAAGGGAGGCTTATTTGCACTTCCCTATAACTCACCTTTGATTTTGGCTCAGTTATTCTCTTTTGATTTATGTATCTATCCCCTTTTATCATTAATAGGAGTTAAACACATACACATCAAAAGGAGACTATTCTTTTGATTATTTTCCCCTTACTGACCTACTCCCACAGCCACTTAGATATGTGACTTACCCAAGAATATTCTATTCTTCAGTCACTGTTTTTACTTTATAAACAGTGCATCAGTGTCTTGGGATCCAGAGTAGGCTTTTGCAAGACTATAGCATCAGCATATTCTGCCCTAAAAGGCCCTTTCTGTTCAGGATTTGCCCCACTGTAATATCTTGTTCCATTTCAAGGGTCCAAGATTTGCATCAAAATTCAGACAAAAGCTAACATGTAAAATTCTTTTCCATTTGGATTTCCAAGGTACTGTCTACAGGAAGTGGTTGTCTATTATATTTGGATCACCGTGTTTTCCTTAGCACTTGGCAGATGGTTTGGATTATACATCCAGGGTTTTGAAACAACCGTCTTTCCTTAATTAGCCTCTTGGCACTTTCTCCACATCTTTGTCCTTCAGCTGCATGGCAAAACTGAGTTACACTTTATCTAGAGATACTTGGTTAACATTTCCACTGTTCATAGGGCATAACTCAAAATTAGAGAAAATTTAATGCTCAGATCTGTAGCTTTATAATACTGAATAAAGGTGTTCAGAGGCCATCCTAAGGTGGGCAGGACAAACAAGGCAACTGTTCCTGGCCCCATAGGTCCATGGGCCCCCCACTGCTGTGCTCCTGCCCCCCCACCCCACTGCCCTGGGCAGGAAGCCCTGATCCCCGCTCCTCCCTAGGGACAGCCCTATTCAGAGGTTACATAAATGAATCTCATGCAGAGTTAAGTTCCAGAGGGGTAGCTGCATTAGTCTGTATATAGCAAAAACAATGGAAGTCCTACGGCACCTTAAAGATGCACCTGATGAAGTGAGTTGCAACCCACAAAAGCTTTTGCCTGAAGCAAATTGTTAGTCTTTAAGGTTCCACAGGGCTTCTGTTGTTTTTCCCAGGGTTAAGAAACCTATATGAAGAACATCCTTTTATTCTTAAGAATTAACATTCTGCAATCACACATATTGAATCAGGACACATAGTCATTTCTCCAGTCTAGATAACTGTGGGGCACCAAACAATCTCTCAGATACCAAAATGATAGGTGCAGTATAAGAACCTAACTAGATACATGTGATGTAGTCTTATCTAGTGAAGAATTGATCTCTGTAAAATATGCTCCATTTCTCTATCATTATCAACATGGGCTTATAGTCCCCAGTTCAACCATTAGGCATGTATATGGCTCAACATTGCTTCCTCATGTCGACTTGGCCTGATTGCTTCAGCCTGATGTGACAGAAAGATTGAGTGACTGCTCACATCACCAGTGTGTATTTGGCTCAGGTCCCAATATGAAGCAGTCATTTAAAATCAGCAACAGATAGTGGCAATTGGCTTGGAAGAAACACTTGGAGAGGATGATTTCCCTCCTTCATTCCCTACCCACTTAAATATTTCTTTAGGCCTGACCTAAAACTAAGGCTGGGGTTAGATACAAATTGGTACCTGGAAGAGCATATGGAAGATTTCTTTTCAAAAAATGTATTAAATGTGAATTTAAAGAGAAACCAAGTTAAGAAATTTAGCATGGAGGATAGGGAGCAGAGATTGGCTTTTAAAATAATCTAGTTATAAAACAAGAAATCTTAAAATGGGATCATATGGCTAGGATAGCTGGCAGAAATACTGTGTTTATTAAACATACTAGTTCTTTGTACTTCTTCAGCATTTTCCATTCAAGAATTTCAGAACAGTTTCCAAACATTAACAGGTATTATTCTCCCTGCTTTGCAAATAGGGAAGATGAGGTAAAGAAAGATTCAGAGCCTGACTCTTGAAAGTGCTGAACTCCTGCAGGTTGTTGGAAGACAAGAAGGATTAGGCTCACTCAAGAAAGGTATGGATAAATGGTGTCTTTAATTGTTCCCCTTATACATCCAACCTAGCAGGGAGTAGCCATACCCCACCTGGACCCATATACTGTAAGTAAGCCCAGAATATAACAGTCACAAGATATATATACCTTTCTAACATGCTAATACAATATACATAATGCAATAGTCATGTGCATAATGCAATGGGTTACATCCTGCCTAAATCCCTACACGGTTTGAGTATCCTTAATATGCAGGTTACATGATTAGATTGTACTTAATATACACCATATAATTAGCCTATCCCTGTTTGTTGTTTATGAGTTGTTTGGCTACCAAATACAGTTCTGATGGATGACCTGTTCCGAGACTCCTTTGCCCTTTCTGTTACCTTGCCACATATTCATGGCTTACTGGTAGGTCTATCACAGTCCACTGTTTTTGCTTATCAGTAAACTGTTTTCACTTAACTTTCCTTTGTTAGTTGTATGCACTGCTTTCCAGCAAAGTGGTTTGTTTACACCTCACTGTCTCAGCTTTCAATAACAAGTTTGATTGGCCAGCTACTCAGTTAATATAATAACATAAATTCTCTACACAGTGAAGCTGTGGGTGATGAGTACTCCTGAGAGTCAGAGCCTAAGGGTATGTCTACAGAGACAAGAAAAACAAGGCACTGGCCATTGCCAGCCAACTCAGGCTTAGGCTCTGGGACTGCTTTATTGCTGTGTAGACCTGCTGTGTGGAAGGGTACCAGAAATCAGGCTCTGGCCCAAGCCCAGAAGTCTACAAATTAACGAAAGAGCTCCAGTGCCCCAGCCCATGTCAGCTAGAACAGGCCAGCTGGGTAGTTGCTGTGTCAACGTCTGTGTGACTGGCTCAAGGACTCAATACTTGTAGTGATCTGTAAGATGTACATGGTTGGGGTCTATCATAACCCCAGATGCAATAAACATCCAGTTACTTCGTAAAACACTGCTTAAAATGTGCTCCTCAGTGACCCAGCTGAACTTGTTTAGGTAGATCCATGACCTCTTTTGATCCCACCCACGTTAAGTTCTGTGAGGATCCATAGCAAATCTGTGGATGAGCTCCAAGTACAACCCAAAGCTCCTGAGCACCACTCCTTGTTTCAGACACAAATCCAGCCCTCTTCTCCATTGTCACTTTGACATTTCCATACATTCCTGCCTCAACACAAAAGATTGGACTGAGCACTTCTCAAGCAGTGTCTGACTCTAAGAAACATTCTTTATATATTGATCAATTCAGCTTCATCTTTGTGATTTGCTATGAAGGAAGGAGCAGAGAGGTATATACAGAGGTGTTTTGTATTTATAGTTGGTGTCAACCTAACAGGCTTGCAAATAACAGTGCACTCAAATATCATCACAGACTAAGTAACTTGCCAGGAGGACTTGTTCCCTTCTCTTTCTTTCAGGTTCAAGAATTTTTTTTCCCTTTAATACTGAACGACAAATGCATCTGCAACTGAATGCAGGCTGAGTAACATCTCCATGACTTATTCCTGAACAGTTTGGAATTTCATCAGATCCTCACTTCTTTTGATATCCATGTGATTCCCAGTCTAGCTCACTCACCCTGCAAGTTATGGGCAACAGTGGAACATGCCAATTGTGATGCATTGCCTCAGGTTGGGATCTAATTCTTTTCTGGCTGCCTACTTAGTAGTGAGATATGATTATTCAGTGTGATCCCATAATTCCCTTTGAGGCTATTTTCCTCTTGACATGTACATATCTCCCATTAGCACCAAGAAGTTATGTACATACCACAGTACAAGCTTTGTAAATCTTGTCAGTCATTTCAGTCTTGGATACAAGTACATTAAAATAACTGAGAAGTATAGCATGACTGTGAATGATGGACAGATGACACAAATATGGATGCTGTCTCATTTTTATCTTTTGGGACCTCTAGTCTTTCAACACAAGCCAACACACTTCAGAAAACTCTAAGCCCATTTACAACTATCATTGTAACTTTTAAACTAGTGAGGCTATTCCATAGTTTTAAATCAAAGCAAGATGACTGGAATAAAAACAGAGCTCTAGATATGAATTTAATTATTGAGTGATTGTCATAGGGGCACTCACCTCTTGAATGCAACCTAGCAGCTGGGTGTGGTACTACATTGCTTGTCTCACCCCAGTACCTACATCAAGCAATGACCCAACCATGGCAGTTCTTCAATCCCTTGGCCTTCCAACCAAGTCACAGGATCCAAATTAACCTCTTCCAGCAAATTAAAGAGTTTAGCAATCCATTCCCTTGCAAGAGCCTTCAACCCATCTCTGGACCCTTTAAATTCAGCCTTTTGTTCAGGCTCCCAGAAAGCCCTACTTCCTTTTGGGATTTATGCTACTTTACCAGTGGGGGAACATGAATCCAGTGACTACTCCAGGTTCTAGCCCAAGAACCTTATACACAGCATCAATAAATTGCTTTCCTCAACTTCTTCTTCTAGTTCCCAAATCTTTCTCCTTCCTGGCCCATTTTAACATCACCCTTATCTCAGGATTAGGTATCCATGTTCTCTCCCTCTCCCCCACAAATCCAACTAAACAAAACACAGCCAGGAACATACTCCAGCTGTCCCTTCAGTTTCTATTCCTGCTTCTCTAGGCCCAGGCAAGAACTGACATACTAAGCCCCTGCAACCCCTTCTGTCTGAGCCTGCTGGGCTCTGGATAGCTACTTTTGTAAGGCTTATCTAGTAAAGCCAGGAGGATCTACCTTCACTGCTCCTTTCCTGTAACTTTGCTGGTCCCTGGGGCAGGATATGGTAGGACCCCAGTGCCTCCTATAGGTAGCTGCAAAGGCCAGATGCTCACTGTCATATTGATAATCTGCCTATGGACAAGATATTCTCACAGCACACTGAGATCCACATTTGTAGAACAATGCAGCAGTATGCTGCAAAATGCATTTTAAAACAGATCTTTTTTTTTTCCTCAAATGGCAAGATCTGACACTTACCATCTTCATAATCCCAAATTTATTGACAAGGAAGCTGAATTTAAGAAAATTTGAGGCTATTGTAGGCAAGACATATATTTGTTTTAATATATATAAATTTTGAATAATTCAGTTTTGTCCTGCATAAGAATGAAACTGAAAACAAACATGAAAGAATCATTTCCATAACAATACGATCTTCTATGTAATTTTGTTGAACGCTACGGCTGACAAAGAAAAGTTTTCTCTAAAATATTCTTCAGTGGCAAAGGTACCAAGTTCCATTACTAAGAGAATTTATTTGACTTCCCAAGCTACTTTCATTATACCCCAACAGTACATTAAACTGTGTCAGTTAATATTGGGGCTTTTTCCATTCATTTCAAGTGACATTAAATAAACACATCAATAAATGAGACAGTAATTTAAAAAATGAGAATACTCTGATCATTCACCAACTGGTCAAGATGACCTTAATTTTAAGAGTTTGCCTTTCAAAGCGCGGAAATTCAGAACAAGTACTTCTCACTCTTAATTCAAGCTCTTCTCCAGTATTTCAGGGGTATGAAAACAATGCATGGTCCTATAACATATTACATGTCTACAGAGATCTTTCAGGCTGGCACAATCTTATGAGGATTTTTTTTGTTTTGTTTTGTTTTGTCAGTGCAGTTACTATTCATGGTAGCTGTCAAGTTCTCAAAAGAAAAAAAAATTCAGAACTGTTAAGGGGCTTGTGCTAAAATTTATCATAGCATTTTTTGTGTTTCTGCTTGCAAGTCATTATGCAAGCATTAAACGTCTATGTGACAATTTTTGAACATACTTCAAGATATGCCAAAGTTTGCCTAAACTTGGCCATTCTGAGCAGCCTCGCTGCATCAATTCAGAGGAACCTTACTGCAGCACAAATTGAAAGACCTGATTCAGAAGTCCCCCAGAGACCTATTATCTGTGGATCACTGACACAATAAACAAGAACAGCTTTAAAGGAACAATTCAGGCCAGTTATGTCACTTGCTACACTGTACTTGGGGAATTTTAATCCATTGCTCACTGACACAATTCAGAGCTGTTCCAGACTATACTTATGGAACTTTAAGTCGACAAATCTGCACATGTACCATAACTCAACGTACTAAAAATCCTGCTTAGAGATTCTGGAGAAAGTTACTGATGGAGGTAACCAATTTTCTAAGTGAAATAATTCAGCATATTTAAACATATCAAAAGGAGTTAAATCAGTCCCCACTTCTGCCAGCATAAGTTGCAGTTGCAGGCCCCAAACTGTAGAATCTCCTCCCTCATTGCTTCTCTGACTGCCCACTGCAGTCTAAAAAGTGGGTGCCATTGGCCAAGGGAAAGGGTCTCTAGGAGATGCACTTATTCAGTATATTACCTGCAAAGCCTCTGTCACAAAAGAAAGGTAATTTTTTGATAAACAACCAGGGAGGACAGTATTATAAACAACTATCTTCCTCCAGGTAGGAATCACTGAATGGTGCTGGTAAAAACACACTCTGAACTAGCAGAGTGCATTTATCGCATTTGCGCTAACTCATGTTGTGAATTAATAAGATCAGATTTGTAGTGATAACACACTCATTTACACAAGCTGAAGGGCTGGAGACTGTTATTGAGGTTTTAAAAAAAGGAGCCAATTTTAAAAATTTTAGGTGGCAGGATTGCCAGGACAAAAAAAAAAAACACCTTGGAAACCAAGATTCTTATGATTGCATTTCCCTTTGAAAGCACAGATTACCAAATTTTATTCAAATTCTGTCACAATATAGGGTATGACAGGAATGTGTTTTACCCAGGCTAATATAGCAACAGTTGTTAACATGATTATTGTTCACCATTCCTCCTATTATTATGTGAATCCTTTTACCAAAATTCTTTCTCCATTCAGGAGAAAGAGGGGTTTTTTTATTAGATAAATAAGAAAAATTTGATAGGTATAAAAACTGTCTCTCATATTCAGTGGAAACAGCTGTCTTTTTTATTTATAAGTAAAGTTTTATCCATCTCAGACACATAAATTCAAGCAGGATATGGTTATATTTTGTACTACTTTTGTCTTAAAGTCATATATCAAAATTACTGGGTTATAAATTGTGTATATCCTCAGTATGGTTTCCCCAGCAACAATGTTTTGGGTTTCTTTTGCTATGGCAACCAGGGATGACTGCTTATTTTAACTGCTTTAATTAATAGTCCATGGTCTGAACCATAAAAGCAGTAGTTAAATAACATGACTGCAAAAGGCTAAATAAATACATTACACAAGTGCAAGATTTTGAAAGAGTTCATTCTCCAGTGCAAAATTAATAAATAAGTCCATCACTAATTAGTATTTGTGTCCCTGAGCTTATAATGGAAATACTAGCCTCAGTTCTCATCTCAGAAACAGGTGGGGATAATAGTGGGTTTGGCAATCTTCTATTAAGTGACAGTCAAGTCAAAGGGCAGGTGTTCACTGACGGCAGTGGCAAATTCATCGCTGTCAGTTCAAACTTACTAATTGATTACACATATCTATACAGACCCACCCAGCGAAATCTAAAACTTAGACCCGATAAAAAAAATTGATCCCAAGACATCACCCCAGCAACTGGGTAGTGCTGAGTCAAAGGATGATGCGTAAGACTTCTTTAAACTAAGGAAAAATCAAAACCTGCTTCTGCAATCTAAAATGCCTAATATCACAGAATAATGTAGGAACTAAATTTGGTATCAGAGCTGAACACAGACCTCTGATTTTGATCCCACTGTAGATCATTAATTTGTATTTTCTAGTGCCAGTTTAGATGCAAATAAAATATTGTGAGCACTGCTGATCTTGTGATGTTCAGTGATTCAGGATGAGGGAAATCTCACAACATCAGCTAATTAAAACAAGTCCCCCAGGGCTGATTGGCTAGGGCTATGGGGGTGTTTCACCTTCCTCTCTAGTGTGGGGCATGGCTCACCTGCCAGTGAATTCTCTGTATCTTAAAGTCCTTAAATCATGATTTGAGGACGTAAATAACTTAGTCATAGGTTAGAGGCTTATTGCTGGAGTGGGTGGGTGAGGTTTTGAGGCCTGCATTTTGCAGGAGGTCAGACTAGATGACCACACTGGTTCCTTCTGACTATAGAGTCTATGAATCTAGGGCTATATCCACACGCAAAGGCTTATTTCAAAATAAGTCATTTCGAAATAAGTCATTTTGAAATAAAAGCCCTATTTTGAAATGACTTATTTTGAAATAAAGTTTTTTTATTTTGAAATAAGGGACACCCTGAGATAGAAATAGCATGCCCTGCCTATGGACATGCTATTTCGATTCAGGAGAGGAGCAGCATGGGAGGTGTGGCAACATGGCCCCCTAGCAGGGCAATGCTGCCAACCAATCCCCTGCCTGGCTCTCACCTGGAGAGCCAGGAAGGGGAAAGTTGCCCCCAGAGCAGGGATCCCCCTGCCCTGCTGTCCCCCGCTGCTGTTCGGGCAGTGGGGGAAGGGAGTGTGGGGCACCTTGGATGGTCAGGCTATGCCGCCCAGGGCTGCCCTGAAGCCTGGCGGGGGGAAGCTGTAGTGCCGAGCTCCCCTCGCCACCCCAGCTCCAGGCAGCCACCCAGAGCTGGGGTGGTGGGGAGAACCCAGCGCTGCAGCTGCCCCCTGACGGGCTGCTCCCCACTCTGCCCCGCTGCCCGGGCTCCAGCAGCAGCTGGAGGGGCAGCGGGTGCAGGTGCCCGCTCTGCCTGCCACCCAGGCTCGGGGCATGCCACGCTGGCTGGGGCCACAGGTGCCCCCAGGTGGGGGGCAGAGCGGGCGCCTGCAGCTGGTGTGGGGCCAGCAGCCCGCCCCCGAGCCTGGGCAGGGGGGCAGAGCGGGCGCCCGCAGCCCTTACCTGCCAGGGCTGCATTCTCCCAGCCCTGGCTGGGAAGAGAGTGGGGGTGCAGAGAGAGCAAGCTGGGTGCCCCATTCCCCCAGCCCCTGGCTGCCTGGAAGTGGCCAGGGAACATGCGGGCTAGGGCTCCCCCAGCCACTTGCCCCAGCCGGCTTCACCCGACGCTTCCCTTTGTTGGTGGCAGGTGGGGGAAGCAGACTGAGGCACCCAACCCCCCCTTTGCCCCTGGCAAGGGGAAGCAGCAGGGAAGCTGGCTGGGGCGCCCGCCACCCCCCTGCACCTCCACTCAGCACCCTGGCCAGGGTGCTGATCCCTGGCCAGGGTGCTGGGGGAGGAAGGTCAAACATTATTTCGAAACAACAGTTGTTTTGAAATAACATGTCCGAATGGCATTATTTTGAAACAACCGGTTTTGAAATAATCGCCGTTTCAAAAGGAAAGTGGTTTAAGCTGTTTCGAAATGGCAACACTTATTTTGAAACGACGGGCTCCATCATTTTGAAATAAGAGTATGTCGTGTGGACTAAAACGTTTTTATTTCAAAATAACCACTGTTATTTTGAAATAAAAAAGACGCGTGGACATACCCTAGGGGTACATCTACACTGGAGCCTTAGGTCAACATAAGGAAGCTTAAGTCGACCTACACACCCCAGCAGCCACAGTGGGCTTTTATTAAGTCGATTTAAGTGCTTCCTTAAGTCAACTTTATAACACCACTTCTTAAGGTTGACTTAAGGCTTAAGTCAACCTTATTAAGTTGACTTAAGCCAATGTAGATGGGGAATTGTCCTTAAGTCAACTTAATTGGCCTCCAGACCCCCTCCCAGAGTTCCTGGCCACCAGGAAGGGTCAACCTAGCACCTATCAGTGTGGGCACAGACAGTTGACAGTTTTCAGTGTTGATGCTTTAAGTCAACTTGACAGACCCTCCAGTGTGGACATACTCCTATGAGTCTAAGTCATTCTCAGTAATTATTGAGCAGCTCTAGGAGAAAGCAGGTGATAGCTCGATAGTTCCCAGAGTTGGTTAACAAGATGAGTAAACATGTAGGGATTTTTCAGGATATACAGCATGTCCGTTGGCTCATTCTGTTTGAAGTATTTCTACTTCCATTGTTCCTCTTTGGTTCTTGGCTGTTTCCTTCTAGTCTCTATGTTGCTGCTCTTCTTTGGCTCTCCAAATATGAATAGATGCTGGGATGGTCACAAAGGGACACACTTCTTTGAATTTCTCAGACAAAGTGGTGAATGTCTCCCTTTATGAGAAATGCACTCAGCTCTTAATAATCAGGGCAAGTGGATGGAATGGAAGGAGGAAGCTTTCTTTTCTCCCCTTGCAATGCCACTGCTTGCATAGCTGTTCTCTTCTTAGGGTGCATAGACTCTCTCTGTGAAGGACATTGTGCCTGGCTCCTACAGGTGGAGACACATATTGACACTCTTGTTTTGATCTTTTTACTGGGACGATATCATGTCTCCTTTCTGCATACACTTAGCCAGGCTGTGCCTGGCTATGACCTCAATACTTCTGTTGTCCTGGGGGTGGTTTTCAGTTGCACCATAGAAGATTGTGTGTCAGACAGGAACCATTAGGAGCCACAGTCTCAGTCAGCCAGAGAACTGTATTGTGTCTCCTGAAGATCACTGGGCTAGTAGATGTTTGGTAGTTCTCTCCCCTCACTGTCAGGCGGCATTCTTGGTTGAAGGCTACTCCCAACAACATCTCAGGAGCTGTCTTGGATCCATTCCTTATAATGAAGACTAGAGTGAATATGTTTGGTCTTCCAATGTTTACCACTAACTTGTCAGATCATCATCACATCTCAGCATGTCTCTACCTTTCCCTGCCTGTGTTCTCCACTAGTGCTGTAATACCAAATTATTACAGGACTTGAATTGTACCAAGATGTTTGCTATGTTTAGGGAGCATTGGCATCAGCTGGCTCCTGTAAAAAGTCCTGAGACTGGGAGAGTGTATTGAAAGATTCAGCTCTTCTGCCAGCAGTACACACAGGCTGTTGCACAGTCCCTGCCTCAGGCCATGAGTGCCCTGGAACAAAATATCATGGGCCTTCATGGCATGCCAACCATAGCATGATGCCCTCAAACAACACATCATGGTCCTTTATAGCACCATGAGCCTTCATGTGGGAAACCTGGTACAGATTTCCCAAACCTTAGCTGAGGAGTACCGGCTCCTGAGGTGCTTGTTGGAAGAGAAGGTGCAAGGTTCCCTGGTATGGGCCCCATTTTTCTTAGCTCCATGAAACTGACACCTCCCAGGGCAGACTACTGCACAGGTCTAAGAGGCCTTTGGCCAGGCCCACCACAATATAGGGGCCCTCTCCTGTGCTGGCACTGACTGCGGGGGAAGCGAAGTGGGCTGGTCCTGAGGCTGGGCTCCATGCTCCAAGCCCGCCCCTGGGCTGGCCGGTCCACCCCAAGGGATAGGACAGGCCAGTGTGCCTGCTCACTCTGCTCTGGAGTAAGGCAAGGGCCAGCTTGCCTGCTGTAGGGCCTCCAGTGAGGCCTCTGAGCTGCCCCAGAAGCTATACCATAGTTGGTGCCTCCATCCCCAGGGGCTAACCAGCCATGCCAGGGCTGGCCTCTGACCCCATGGCTGCCCCCAGCACTGGCCCACCCACAAAGAGCTAGCGCCCTCGGCTGGTGGGGGGGTGGAGTTAGAGCCCCATGCAGGGGGGTGAGGCCACCAGTGGGGAGCTACTGGTAGGGGCAGCCCAGAAGCCCTGAGGCCCCTAATCCACCAGCCACACTTCCACAAGGTTCTTTTTTATTTTGGAGAAAAAGCCTGTTGACCCCTAGCAGATTAATTGCCTACAGTTGCCAGATGGTTATCTAGTGGTTGATCCTGCTGAAATCCAAAAAGCAGGTATTTCTTTTTATAGCACTCTGTACTAGCCTGAATTCTGTGATGTGCTGGAAATGGAGTATCTGCACATTGGGCTACCAGGTCTGACTGGGGATGAGCAGTGGTGCCATGATATCACTGCAGGAGCTTTCTGTTGCAGTCCAGAAGGAAGTACTGATGGGCTTCCACCTGAATTTTACCAATATTTTTGACATCTTCTTGGTCTTTTTCAAGTGGTGCTGTAGTGTATCCAAGAGAAATAGCTGCCCCTCAGTTGCTGAAGGACAGTGATTACTCTGCTGCACAAAAAACAGACCTCTCTGATTTACAGAACTTGAAGCCATATTTCTCTTCTCTTTCTGCTCCAGAACCCCAGCGAACTGACTGAAGGACTGGCTTGACTCCGTGACACACCCTAATCAAACATATCATACTCCTAACCACTGTATTTTTGTTTTATTCGTTTTTACTGTTAGCAAACTTTGTAATCTGAATGTGGGGCTTATCTCAATGGACCAGAAGGTTTTTGATAGAATTAACCATAGTGTTCTTTTAGAAACATTAGAAGCTTTTGGGATTGGGCCAGTATTATTTTCACATTTTTCTTTATTGTGCTATGACGTTTTTAGTGTCCTAAAGATTAATGAGGGTCTTAACTGCTGCTGCCCAGTTTGCAGAGGCATTCATCAGGGGCGTCTTATGTTTGGGATGCTATACGCTCTTAGTTTAGAGCCTTTCCTGCACCTCCTCAGAAGTCATTTGACTGGGCTTTCTGTGCCAGAAGCACTGGGTGCTTTTCAGTTCATCTGTCAGCCTAGCAGTATGTCAGGAGTCACCAAACCAAAAGATAAGAAGACCCATTTTTTGAAATTCCTTCTATAACCAAGTGTTTTGAGAGCTGCAATGCATGTAGCCTCCTGGTGGGGGGAGAAAGGCCAGAGTGCCTGCTGCAGGGTCCCTTGGCGGGTGGGAAGGAGCCAAGAGCCAGGAGTGAGGCTCCCCACAGGAGCCTCTGATGGTGGTGAGGAGCCCAGAGCTTGGTGTGGGCCAACTGCAGGGTCCCCTGATAGTGGTGGGGAGCCCAGAGCCACAAGGAGGCAGACAAATAACCTCATGCGGTTCTGGAGCCACAGGTTGCAGACCCCTGGCTGGGTCAATGATATCTCAATCTTTAAAATATCTAACGGTGGCAAGAAGGCAGTTTGTTCTTGTTTATAAGTACATTAATAGGCATCTTCTGCCAGCACCTACTGAGCTAAGAGCAATTCTCTTATTGAGCTCTTGCCAGTGTAGTTGCTTCTGCTGTTGTTGCCCCACAATGACAATGGGGCAGCTATGTGATTAAGGTTTTAAGTTCTTTCTTGGATCTGAATGAGTGTTAAGGCACTGGGAAGGAGCCAAAGAGAATGTGCAACATCATCTGCAGAAATAGTGCTGGCTCCTTCCTGGACTCTCCTTTTGGGATGGGCTTTCGATTACCAACAACCTTGTGACCTCAATATTGTGGCACCAGCTAGTGCGTTGGGGCCCTCCCTGAGGCTTCTGGGACAAATTCAGAAGCATATTAATCATTTTTTGAATATTTTCCACTGGTTGTGCCCTGGCTTGCTGTTGCTGCTATTTGATGAAGGGGCCCAGGGACTAGTGGAAGATTAGCAGAAACTACATCCCTGCTATCATTTGGACTTCAAACTTAGACTCATTTGTAATGTATTTTACCTTCTTCAACTTCTCATTAACTCTCATTTCTTTTTCTTAGCTAATAAATCATTAGCTGTTTACTAGAGAAATTGACTGTCAGCATTGTCTTTCATGTAAGACAAAGAGCATCCATTGACCTGGGGTGAGTGATTGGCCCCTTAGGGTCATGAGTAATTTAAGGTATGATAAATTTTAGGTTTAGCAAATTTTCATTATAAAGTACAGTTTTTTCGGATGGTAAAATAGAGGATACAGAGCATAAGGGGACTGTCTATGACTCCATGGTAAGAGTAATTCAGTGATCCAGGAGTGTACTTTTGTTATTGGCTTGATGCAATTTAACAATAGAATACACCACTAGTTTGAGGTGTCTGCCATGTTTTCTGACAGTCTGATCTGAGATAGGTATTCAGAGCTATAAGCCATGCTCGCTGATCTCCCTTATTCAGCCTGGAGGATACTCTGTCCCTGGATGACTCTATGTCCCAGTTTGGAGTACATTCTAAAAACCTCCTCTTTTTAAGCACTCAAGTAACTTGCAGTCAAGGCTTACACACAGTATTGTAGCAACCAGCTGGCCTGCACACCATTTTACCATGGAGATGTCTGTGCAGCACCCCTTCTGACCAGCTTCAGAGCTGGTTTCCATTTTTCCAACACTGCCTCCATTTGATTCCACTTTTTAGTTATTTGGAAGAGCTTTTCAGCAATTTGGGATTGGTCTTCTCTAAGCCTATTTGTTCTCACAGTCGTATATAGTGATAAACAGGCCAGATTCTTGTCTGACTAACTTTTGTTGGGACAGGCAACACTACCCATTTTGAAATCCCACCTAAACATAATGGCTAGGGTAAAGTGTTGTGATGTGCTAGGGCTGTTCTACACACTGATTATGACCTGGCTGCAGATTGATTATACTTTCCATAAATTAACTTGTAACTTGAACACTTCTCAGTTAATTTGTTATGCTAAAAATATTTTGAGTGACCTTGGTAACTATAATGCTTGGTAACGACAATGCATGTTTGCTTTATTTTATTCATATATTTTGGGCCTATATTGTCACAATCAGAGGCAGCCTTAGGCAATTGGGAGCCCTAGGTAAAGGCCCATTGTGGGGCCTCCTAAAGGGCCCACTATTGGCTCCCACTGCTACCTTCCCTGTGACCCCAGTCCCCCCTGCACCCCTAACTGCCCCATACCATCCCCAGGACTCCTTGTTTGTTTTGCTGAACCAAACTAACATGACTATCTCTCTGGAACTTGTAAATTATTCTTGGGTATGATATTTTTAAAGATCTTCCCATCATGAAGCTTGTAAGTTGATCATCTTTCACTTAACATGAATGAGCTAATGCTGAACTACAAAGTTAAAGTGAACATTTAAATTTTTTTTAAAAAGTATGAGCATTAGTTAATAAATAAAAAGCAGTAACATTAATTATGGCTCAAAAATAACTAAAATACCACATTTAAAAGTTTGGTTGTCCAATCTTACAAATTTTTCATATAGGCTTGAGTTTATGTGTGCTAGACATTTAATACAAATAATTATAATAAATAAAAATAATTGGAAAGAAAGTTTCTAGTGTGTAGCTACAAATGAAAAACACTAAATTTCAGTTAAATTCTCCAAAATACTCAAGTTTATAAGACTCTGGCCTCCTCAAAAATATTAAATAGTAAGTATAGAAGAAGCTAAAAAATTACTTACTGAAAGAAAAAGACATTCAGCACAGACATCACACACAGATGTAATGATTGCCTAAGGACAGCACTGTATTTAGATGTAGCAGGCTATATGGCCCTACCTGGTAACCTGAGCTAAACAAAGCCAATGTAAAACCTGTCACAGAGTCAAAGGAAAAGGCAAAAGAACAGGTAAAAAAGAAAAGGAAAAGGCAATACTTCACAAAATTAAAAAAAACGGCAGAATAAATGGCCACACTGAGGAATTAAAAGCTGAGGCCACTAGAGAAGTTCCTGCTATTGTGCTGTCTATTACTTGCTCCTGCTTCTTTAGCATGTCAATGTGAAGGTAATAGGCAGACAATGGTAAAATCTGCAGTTCAGATAAAGCACAGATCCTAATGATAGCTTGAGTTGATGAGCCAAGACTAGGGTTACCAGATACCAAAGCATGGAAGGGAGGACAGGGAGGTCTGAAAAGGAGGACATTGGAGGACATGGAGAAATTGTAGGATTAATATAACTGTTATTATCATATTATGTCATGGAAAATGGGTAATGATTAATGAATGCAGCATTAAAACTGCACAATATCATGTGTTTTTAAAATTTAAAATAAAGAAAATTACCAAAATATTTTCCTTTAACCAAAAACTGGATTTTTTTCATTAAACGAAAGCTTTTCATGACCCTTTCATTAATGTTCATGAGACTAAAGTTAAAAAACTAAATTTTCAAATATAAACTTGAAAAGTACCTTAAAAAAGTTAAAAAACCAAGAAAAATCCCAGTTAACTCACTTCTCATTTTTCATTTTCCACAGCAGCCCATTTTTACAGTTAAAAAATGTCCTAAATTGTTTCTGTCCAGTTCAAACCTGCCCCTTTAGTGGTTTTATTTAATTGGTCCCTGTTAGTAATTTTATTTATGGTAGACTTTATTTTCCTTCATTTTATTAGTATCCCTATCCCCTCCCCAATTTAGCCATTTTGTAGGGAGCAAGGGTCAAACATAAAAGTGCCATTTATAGATCTTGAACCCACAACCCCAAGATTAAACAATACCATCTCACCTAACCAAGCTCTCTAGGCAGTTTTGTAAAAGTAGCCTCCAGAGTCAGAGGATACCTGAGCTCTTAGTGAAAAAGGCCTGGTTTGTGATGTGCTGTGATTGGGCAGTGTGTGCATGTAACTAGCTCTGATCTGCAACTGCTGGGGAAACATCCCCCTCTCCATAACTTGGATGTTAGAGGGGTGTTAAACAGTCTATTCCTGAGCAGTAAAAAGCGGGACAAAAGCACCTATATTTAAAACGCCTGGAGGACAGAGGACATGAAGGCAAGAAGGAGGACATATCCTCCTTTTGCCGGACAGCTGATCTAGCCAAGACTGAAAAGTGCTTAGGCTTCCAGCCCTACTAACTCAGCTAGATGGGAACAATTTCTGTATTTTTCTATATTTCCATTTCCATTTCTGTCCACCAGATTCAAGACAGGGCCCCTTATTGCTTGGGGCCCTAGGCAGCCGCCTGCTTCACCTACCCCAAAAGCCGCCACTAGTCACAATAGTGTGATTTTAATGTGAATAAAGTTGTTTTTCATGTCACGTCTCTCTGGCTCTGAGACAGTGACTATTTAAGTTATCCACAGCGGACAAGCAGTAGAGCAAGAGTGTGAGAATAACTCTGAACTGGTAGTCTAATGGTTAGGGCACCCATCTGGAAGGAAGGAGACACAGAGGCCAGTCCCTCAATATGTAGGGCAAGCTCATAGGATCCAAAGAAGAGTCTCCCTCTCCAGCAAAGAATTGAATCTGAGTCTCCCACATCTTAGGCAACTGCTCTAACCACCTGGGATAAAAGTTATAAGGTGGGTATCTTCTCCTTTATCCATCTTGTGAGGAGTAAGGCAGGTGCTTACCTAATTCCATGGCCTAGTGAATCACAGTCTAAGGCCTGTTCATTGGTAAGGAACCTAGGTGCCTAGATCTGTAGATTGCAGGTTTTTTCCTATGATTTTCTAGGTCCTTAAAAGTTAGGTATTACAGCAATGATCACTGCAAGACCCAAGTCTTTTCATGGCTCCAGGCATTAGCCCCCCTCTGTCTCTGCTCCCCATCTGGAAACACAGAAAGAAGCACTTTTGTGCCATAAATACGTTTAAGTTTGTAAGATGCTCAGATACTATGGTAATATGAACCATATCAGCAATTAAGATCAATAGATTGATTAAACTCCATATAGTAATTCAATATTTGATTAAATATATGAATATTTTTACTCTTCCAGATCAATTAAAAGAGTCCCCACTTACTCACCACTTGAAATAAAAAAAATACTGCTTTATATTACTCTTAATTTAAATCAAAGCCCTGTAGATCTAATGCTTTCAGTTACCTCACTGATAAACCTAACTTTTAGTTTCTTTAAATACTCTAGTCATCTTCTCTTTACACATTCTGGATGATTGAGATGCTAAAGGAGCTCTCAAGGAAGATAAGTCTATTGTGCAGAAAAAAAATTAATACATTCTTGCATCAGTCTTCAGAGCTGAGGATGTAAGGGAGATTCCCAAACTTAGCCCTCTTTTTAGACAACAAATCTGAGGAATGCCCCAGATTGAGGGATCATTAGAAGAGGTTTTGTAGCAAACTGATAAATTAAACAGTGATAGGTCACTAGGACAAGAAAGTATCATCCAAAGATTCTGAAGGAATGCCAGTATGAAACTGTAGAACTCCTAACTGTGGCATTTAACCTATCATTTAAATCAGCTTCTGTACCTGATGGCTGGAGGATAACTAATGTGACACCATTTATTAAAAAAGGCTTCAGAGGCAATCCTGGTAATTCTAAGCTGGTAAGCCTAACTTCAATACCAAGCAAATTAGCTGAAACTACAATAAAGAACAGAATTATCAGAAACATAGGTGAACTCAATTTGTTGAGGAAGAGTCAACATTGTTTTTGTAGAGAAATCATGCCTCACCAATCTACTAGAATTCTTTGACTGAATCAACAAGCATGGAGACAAAGGTGATCCAGTGGATAGAGTGTACTTAGATTTTCAGAATGTCTTTGACCAGGTCCCTCACCAAAGTCTCTCATGCAAAATAAACAGCCATGGGATAAGAAGGAAAGTCTTCTCTTGAATCTGTAACTGGTTAAAAGACAGGAAACAAAGATTAGGAATAAATGGTCAGTTTTCAGAATTGAGAGAGGTAACTAGTGTCCCCATAGGTGTGTACGAGAACCAGTACTATTCAACATAGTCTTAAATGAGCTGGAGAAAAGGCTAAACAGTGAGATGGCAACATCTGCAGCTGATACAAAACTATTCAAGATACTTAAGCCCAAAGCATATTGGAAAGAGATAAAAAGGGATCTCACAAAAGTTGATGACTCAGCAACAAACTGCAAGATGAAATTCAATGTTGATAACAAAGAAATGCACACAAAGAAAACACAATCCGAACTATACTTAGAAAATTATGAGGTTTAAATTAGCTGTTACCATTCAGGAAAGGGATCCTGGCATCATTGCTGAAAACATCCAATCAATGTGCAGCAGCAGTCAAAAAGCTAACAATGTTGGGAATCATTAGGAAAGGGATAGATAATAAGACATAAAATATCATGCTGCCTCTTTCTAAATCCATGGTGTGATTCTGTCTCAGTCTAGGGGATTATTTATTATTATCTTTCATATTAATATTTCATATTTGGAACAGCCCATATGTGATATGCCATGTTTGCTACCAATAGAAAGGTTGTAATTTGTTAGGAATTACTATATTGTTTATATGTGGGTGTCATATCTGTGTTAGAAGTTAGGAATATGCTAGTTCTATTTGTCATCTAAATTATTTGATTCTAGGGCACACCCAGATTGTGTGGCCTCTTAATTCTTGCCAGAGGATTTTATGAAAGCCAAGACTATAATGGGATTCACAAAAACGAACTAGCTAAATCCATTGTCCTCTTAATGGCACATTAAGGAAGCTCCCAGGGACAGTGGGCCCAGGGAGAAACCTGCTCGGTGAGTCACCAGACTGACCATGTGACAACTCCATTTTGATTTTGTAAAGACTAAACAGCTTGGGGAAGGCCAGAGGTGATAAAAGGCAGCAACCCCATCTCCATTTTGTCTTCAGTCTTCAGTCACCAATCTACAACCAACACCCATCTCAGGAACTATTCTGCTGCAACTGAACAAACGACTAAGACCCACGCATGTGCTGGGTGTATACCAAAGGAATTGGACTGACCTGCAAATTCTAGACTCTTCAAGGACTTGCTTTATGTGGACTCTAATTCATTTGTATCTATATGATTCACTTTGACCCCTCAACATCTCTCATATTTTGTTTCTTTTCTTTTTGTATTAAACCTTTAGTTGTATTTGCTAAAGAATTGGCTGGCAGCGTGGTATTCTGGATAACATCCAAGACTATATTGTTTTGAGCCTTTCAGGGGATGGGGAGCTGGATCCAGCCCCAGTCCCCTGGCCAGGCAGCGGGGCAGGTGCCTTCCCTGCAGCCCAGTAAACACAGCCACGGCCGGGCAGGGGGCGCCTTTCCCTACCACTGGCCAATTGTGACCAGGGCCAGTTAGGGGGCCTTTCCCCGCCACTAGCAGATTGTGGCCACAGCCAGATGGTTGGGTGCCTTCCCTGCTGCCAGTGGATTGGATTGCGGCCAGGGCCAGGCACGGGGTGCCGTTCCCTGCTGCCAGCCAATCGCAGCCAGGGCCAAGCAGGGGTTAAATTAGATATTTAGGAAGATATCTGTATCTTTCCTTGCTGCCTGCAAGTGTGGCGAGGGACAAGTGAGCAGTGCGTTCTCCAGCAACTGCAGCTCAGCAGCAGGGTGGAAGATCATCTCTTCCACCCCCAGTCTGGCTCCTGGAGGAATGTGCCTTTGGTAAAGGTACATTTCTCTTCAGGGCAGGTAGGGCTGGTCTGGCTCCCTTTCAAATTCGGTGCCCAGGGCTTTGCCCCGTTTGCCCCACCCTAGTTACAGCCCTACTCAAGATTGGGGTGTGGAAAACACCTCTCCTTGAATGCACTAAAGAAATTACAATCACAAGATCACTCAGAGAACTCCATTGTTCAAACATCATTCTCTCAGTAATACTGTTTCTGAATTGGAATTTCTCTTGGGTACCAGCTAGTGCATTACATTTTGATTGATTCCTCTACAACTGCACTTTTTAATATTTAAACTGTAGTTTATTTTTATTTCCATGCAATTTTCATCACTATGGAATGCTCGATGATTAATTCTGTTTTGAAATGAAAACAATTAATTTGGTACTTACTGAATATACTTCACTTTCTTAATAAAACACTTACTAATTTATAAATGGTGGTTTCAATATTTAAAATCCTGGAAAGAATTGCATCTTAAGTCTCTGAAGACACATAAATTTAGAAGGAAAATGTTGCAACCAAAATTCACAATACAATCGTTAAAAGATAGAAAACATCTCACTACAAATATAGCTGAAGGAGGACTCCTCCACTTATTGTTTATGCCATTTTGATAAGTATTTTAGTTACTTTTAAGTATTTGAACACTAAATAGTATAAATAGATCAAATGTATTATTTTCAAAAGGAACTTCTATTCAAATTGCCTTTTGAATGTTAAAATAGCATGATTTCTGCTTCAGAATTACTTCCAAGAAAAAAATCACCGCAGAGTTAATTTGGTGCAGCATATGGTTTGGGACTGAGTTCTCTGCATAATATAATCATTTGTGTTGGTTTTAACCCTATAATAATTATTGAGCAACCTGCCACTGTTAAACTTCATTCTTGCCATAAGTTCTCTTCTTGTGATAACCAGATAATACTTATTCTACACAAGTTAAAATTCTGCAGAGGTATACTCAAATGTGCCAGCCAGTACAGCATTTTTTATGAGAACTTTGGGTCACAGACTGTATCTTCCTAAATAAATATCTGTATAGGCCCTACAAAAATTCAGGTACTGAAGTAATTTATCAAGATGAAGATGATGCTGAGGTTGCTGCTCCATATTTTGTATTTAGGTAAGAAAGCAATAAAAATGTGATAAGACTGGAGTGTCAAAGTCTTTTGGCTTTGGGGGCCATTTCTGCCAGCAACTCAGTCTAGTGGGTCACTCAGCTCCATTCCCCCCGAAATCTCCACATCCCACTTCTACTCCCAATGCCCCCACCTCCCACTCTAGCCCCCCAAGTCTCCTATCTCCAGCTCTACTCAACATCATTCCCCCCAAGATCCCCACCTCTCGCTCTGTGCACCCTGCTCTCCCAAGCCCCCACCTCCCACTCTACTCACCCCCACTTCCGCAAGTCCCCTACCAGGCCAGTCTACTCACCCCCCGTCCCCCAAGCCCCCTCCCACCTCCCAATCTACTCACTCCCTGCTCCCCTAAGTCCCTCCACTGGCTGCTCTATTCACCCCCAGGGCACATCACAGAACCACACAGGTGGTCAGCTGGCCAACTGCATGGTGCAGTGGCCATGTGCCACCGCCAGCCCCCCTTGCCTCCCGGGGCTGCCCAGCTGACCACGGGGCGGCCTCACAGAGCAGGCTGCTGGCCATCCTCTGGGCCAACTGAGCCCTCTGCCAACACCGGCTGGGCCCGCTTCCCAAGTACAGGCCACAACACAGCAGTCTGTGAGCCACAAATGGCCTGCAAGCCACACCTTTGACACCTCCATGATAATATGTAGGAAGATGACCAAGTCTTTAAACTGAAATGGTTTAGCGGCAACTATTTGGTTCTGCCAAATTTAAAGGGACAGTTTGAGAGAGGTGCACTGGAAGAAAACATTCCAAGGGTAAGTACAATGGAGGCTGTGAGCCCTGCAGTTAATCATAAGGCAAAGAAAGTTACAGAGCTAACTGAAAAGAGTGAAAAGCAATCCTAACTAAAGATTCCATAATGAGCAGCCTATTTATGGCCCAGATGAAAGTGCAGGTAGTGTGCTGTCTCCTGAATATTACTGTAAGCAGAATCTGAATGGACTCTCCTCTGAGCTGGCACTTGCATGAGCATACCCACCCTTCTTATGTGCTCAGCATAATGGGGCTGCTTTGCCCAAACAATCTCTTTGGCTGGTGGTGGTTTATAAATGAATCTACTGTTAAATGCAAGGGTAATTAAATGTTGTTCCCATTACTGTATGATCAAAAGGCAGCAGAACTGTGTTTAGCCTGTTCCAACTGGAGGGTCACTACCATCTGAAAAGAACTGGCTAAGCAAGAGGTCTGTGAAGGAAGTGTGACAGCTGGTCAAGCACCCCAGGTGTGATTTAACCTCCCCTCTCCCCGTCCAAAGACAGAGCTCTTTAAGAATCCATGAGGAGTCTTTTGTTTTAAGTGCTCATTAAAACTGAAATCATCTACTGTGGGAGATTGCTCCTGCCTAGCTTAAGCACGAAGTTTCGTCCCTTAAGAGCTGACAATCACTGAGAAAGAGGTAAAATCTCAAGAGACCAACATGCAGAGGTCATCATAGAGAAGCAGATGGTAGAGTAGAAGGTGATGGTGTGCAGCACATTAGTTAATAGAGTGGCTGGCAGGGCAGCTAATAGGCAACTGTGGAGAGTTGCTGGCAGAGGTGGCTGGAATACAGCAGCTGGACAGCAGAGCAAGCAAGGTGCCTTCTTTCTGCCTCCCCCTAACCAGGGTGGGAGGTGAACTCTACAGCTGCACTTCCAGACTCCAAATCTGCCCTAAATAAGAAAAACACCTATGAGAGGCATGCTGTGAAGGGAGGGACACATTAAAGGAACTTCTTGTTGATAGACTTAAGTAGATGAAGCAAAAGGAAACTGCCCAACCTGCTCTGATATGGGTGTTTTGTTTAGGTTTTATGAGTATATCTATCTTACTTGGGGAGTTTTCCTGAGTTAAGACCAGGTTATTTTTCTTCCTTTATTAGAAGTCTTTTTCTACACTAAGTCTTTGTGCTTGCAGGAGAGGAAGTGTTACCTCCAGAGGCACCCAAAGAACAGTGTGTAGTTCTCCCAGGTTACTGGGGTAAGATCTTGAGCTGGTTTTGTATTGTATTTTATTAATCTGAACTCCTATATACTGAACCCAGACCTTTTTGCTGCTAACTGCAACTGGCAAAATGGTGATTTGACTTCATCTTCCTCTATATGCTGTTCCCCGGTGTTTGAATCTTAACGACTTTGATTTGCTGTTACAGCATGACCTGATCCTATGACTTACACTTCCTCACATTTATATCCTCCCATTCTGTAAGTTCCTCCATCTTCAACGCATCTGATGAAGTGGGATTTTCTCCCACAAAGGCTTACACAATATATAAATTTGTTAGTCTTTAAGTGTCACAGGACTCCTTGTTTGTATTACAATAAATAAGGACACTGGAAATTTCTTGCTGATTATAGTTCAGGAGGGAATAAGCAGCAACAACAAAGGAGATTTTGGTACATAAAGAATCCATTCAGAGAGCTAGAAAGAGAACTAAAAATAAAAGTGACTATGTGATCTCAGAGATCTTTACAGTATTAAATGTAAGCAACCACAGGTAAAAACTGATACTGGGAACTAGAAAGTCACGCAATGAGAAGAATTCTGGAGGTAAAAAGTAAGAAATTTACTAAGTCCTTAAATATCGATGGGTTACCTTTGAAACAAAGTGTTAATTGTTACAGGACTAAAAAGAATTGACAAAAATGTTTACTTTTAGCTACTGCAACACTACTGGGTACTGATAATTGTGACAAAGTCACCACTGTCATATGACTCTTCTGGATCTAATGATTGGGCTTATGAAGACCTGCTCAGCTGATCGAGAAGTTGATCCCTGAATACCACCCCAGCTCCTGGAGTAATACTGAGTCAAAGGAAGGATACTCCCTTCAACTCAGCAGAGTGGACGTGCCAGATGTAATGCAGTCAAAAGGGGACATGCAAGTTATTTTAAGTAACTTGCATATCTCCCTTTGACTGCTGCAGAAAATGGCAGGCTGTGTAGAATGCCCTGATGAAATCAGAAGGAACTCCATTTAAGTCAATTACTCCTGACTTTCACCAGACAGGAGAGTAGGGTCCTCGTTGCTTCATTGGCTATGTCTGCATCCAGAATTTTAGTTCGGACTTCCTAGTCCAAACTAAAATAGCCTGAGGTTAGTCCAAACTAGCCCCTGGCTAGTTCAGGATAATTGCAGCTTTTTAGTTCAAACTAGCTGTGCATTCTAGTTCAAACTAACCGGCTAGCTCGAATTTCTTTAGTCCAAACTAGCCATTATTTCGGATCTTGCCCCTGCTTAGTTTGAACTAAGCCGGCTAGTCCAGACTAACCAAGGGGTTTTACTAGTTCAGACTAAGCTTTTGCTAGTCCGAACTAAGAAACTTCTTAGTTCAGACTGGGCAAAGCCTAGTGTGGCCATGGGCCAAATTAGTCTGGACTAAGATTCCTTAATTCAGGCTAATTTGGCAATACAGACATAGCCAATGAAGTCAATACAGTTACATTGGCGATGGCCAGTGTGAAATCAGAGTAAGGGTCAGAGGTTTATTTATCTATTTGTCTAAAGAACAATAAATCTTTAGTGACTATTTTATGGGAGTTTGAAATTCTCAGAGAAAGATTACTACAGAAGTACAAAGTATTATTATGATGATCACAATGCTTTCTGAAAAGGAACCTGAAGTTGTCATTTTTAACATCCTCCAAGAGTCCTTTCTGCTTAGGTAAGTTTCCTATTTAAAGTAGATTAGGGATAAGAACAACAATTAAAACAAATCAATAACAAGAAATCAAAGCATTCTCCTAATTGCACAGCTGCTAACGGACATGTAACAGAAGCGAAGCTGCGATGGCAGCCAGACTCATCAATTTAAAAAACCGCCTGTGCCTGTTACTAATTCAAGTCAAGATAAATACTTCCAAACTTAAATAAAAAGACAATGAAAGGAGGAATTGAAAATTTTAAGCATGAAAACATGTTTTACAGAAACTGAATTAGAACAGAAGAGACTAGGAAGTGCCATAGGACAGAATTTTAGCACCAAGTGGCATGTTGATATGCAATTTGTCTTTCAAAAAAGGAGAAAAATCTATCTGTATTGTAGAATCGTTTAAAAGACTGTTCAGGCTGGCATACCTTTGTCGTTTCTCTGACCTGAGATAGCAAAGTCGACAGTAAATGATCTTGGGTATCTCATCAAGCTGCCCCCTTTCAAAGACACTACAATTACCATGCTGACATATTCTGATTGATGATGTAGTTGTTCCATCTCATGCAAAAGGATCATTCTGTCATGTTAGAGTTTGACAGAACTGATGAAAAATTGCACTTAGGTGCCAACTTGTTCACAAACACATACAAACCCACTTTTGCAAAGAACAACAGGAACGTTTTTATTACAATTGACAAGGCAGTTAGCATGATATGGATTTTCTTTACAGCATTTTGTAATACAGGAACTTTTAGGGAAGTTTTGAGATTAAAAATACTGTTTTTTAGTACCTATTCAATACAGAGGAATTAAGGTAATTGATTTCCAACTCTAAAGGTTCATATTTTCTTGCAGCCACTTATTCCTTTCCATGTGTTTTGGGAGCAACAGACTGAACCTAAAGAAACTTTTCTATTTCCTTCCTGAAAGACTTCCATTATTTGAAACCTTTCATCTGACAGTTTATTCCCCAAAGTCTAAAATGCCATTGCCATTTCTCTCTTGATTATCTGAGAAAAGAAAAGGAAATTCAGGCTTATTTATTTTGATTCTGGCATCTTATTAGGATCAGCTGCACAAGCTATTTTCAGCCCAGGCTGATTTAACAGAATGTTTTACTCATCTTTACTTTCTGTGTCTTGGAAAAAACTAATCCAGTGTGTTTCAGCACAGGTTTTACAGAGCTGCTAGCATGATATATTGGGTCACGATACCTGGAGGATAAATATATTGCCCTGCTGGATTCCACTTTCTTATTCAGATGCTTTGCATGATGTCTCTACTGATTCTTCATTTGTCTTGAGTTATCACTGGTGAGATCTCAGGCAGTGTTTGTTCCATGTGTCTCTGCGCCACTTGTTTTCTGCTGTTGGTTACTGAGCATGTCTGCTATTTAGAGAGTAGCTGAAAGAAGATATTGGTAATAAAGTAATAATAGTTGGTGTTTTATAATATAATGCCCACTTTTATAACTTGCTAACAAATTTGCTAATGAACTATTTAAAGCAGAGGTTCCCAAAAGTAGCCTGTGAAGCTTTATAAAGTGGCCCCCTTCCATTGCTGCTGGCTGGGAGCTGGGCTACAGCTGCCCGCCTCCCTTCCAGTCCCAGCATACAGCTAGAAGATGCGCTGCAGCCAGGTCAGAAACACAACTTGGGGTAGGGGGGCATGCTGCAGCCACCCACATCCAATTCAGTCCTGGCACTGGCCAGGCTAAAGCACATTTCTCCAACCCAGTCCCAGCTCACAGGCAGGAGCTGGGCTGCAGCTGCTTGCCTCCCCAGCTCCAGGTGTGCAGGTGGGAGCTGCTGCAGCTGCAAGCCTGCAGGCAGGTTGAGCATACAGACAAGAGGGAGAGTTAAGAAGGGGATCCTGGGTGGCACACAGCTGGGAGCCAGGCTGCTGCCACAAGCCACCTGCCTGCCAACCTCCTGCAGACAACCTTCTCCCATCTGGTGTCTACATCCAGCCCCCCCCCCCTCGGAAACAAAAAATGGCAATTTATTCTTCCAGGTTAGTGATGTTGTCAATCAGTTGTTAATCAGGTGCACAGCTGACAAGTTATTAATCAGTGGCCGCATGCTTGAACTCCCTGTGCATAGGCTGCCCCAGTCTGTGCAATTACCCAAGACTTCCTTTCATGATCAAATGAATTGACATGACCATAGATTCATCAACAATGAAGGCACTTGAGCAAGGTTTATTACAAAGAAACTCAATGAAAAGTAGGACTTACAAATTTGCAAGTATACTTGACATATGTATGTCTTAATACAATGGTAAGGCACCATTTGGCAGCAGGACCACCACCATCCCCTATGCCAGACAAAGCTATTTCCTCTGACCTCCATCTTTATACACACTCATGGACAGGTTTCTCTCTTCTTCTGTTATGAAGGTAGTTGCCACCCTCTAATATCATCTAGTCCAGGGGTAGGTAACCCCTAGAACATGTGCCGACACTGGCATGAGAGCCCATTCAGTACGGCACACAGCACCCTCTGCAATGCCACAGAAATTGTGGTCTTGCCACTGAAAGCCACTCTGGGTAGCTTCTTTCAGAGGCAGCTGGGGCATGGAGGGTCCCCACTATGCCCATGTTCCAGGCATGGTGCAGAAAGAAGATGCCTAGAAAGGCTTCTCTCCATGGCATGCAGCCACTGAGGAGCCACTCTCGATGGCTTCTTTCCTCAGCAATGCCTGAGGACCCCCCAAGAGGTACCACTGCAGGCAGCTTCTTTCTTCAAGTGGCTCCTTTCAGTGGCATGCCAGGGGAGAACCCCCCCCCTTCCCTGCCCACTAACCTCCAGCCCTGGCTGCCATGAAATTTTCAGGCAGTTGTGGCTTTTATTTCTGTGAATTGAGCCACTGGCACTGGTTGACAGTCAAGGAGGAGGGGCCAGCACAGGGATCGGCAAAGATAGCTGACCCCTGATCTAGTCTTACCCATCTCCACGTATAAGAGTTTGGACTACACATCTCAATCTATCATATGTTACAACATTGATATGGTCAAATCATCCTCGTTATCGAGTGCTACTACTATGATGTCTTGGTACTTTATATTTACACTATCTTGAAGTAGCAGAATACCAGATGCATCTGAATCTTAGCTAGCAACTGATAATTTCCATGACTTCTTACCAACTACTGTACTTTTCCACCTCCTTGACCATACTTCGGTTTGGGTTTTGTATCCTGGCCTAGTTTTCCAGGCTTCAGGCCTCATGTTGGGCCTTGTATACAAGCTTTATGTATTAGGCTTTCATTTTCTACAACAAGTGATAAAACAAACTTTCACATCACTTCAGTTGGCATTTTGCCTAAAAGAAACTACAGGATCTAGCCCTAAATAGTGGTGGTGGTCAAATAACTTTTAGAAACTACACATCTGTTTCTAATCTGAAATGTTTGATGGTAGTGATCATTTTCATATGTACAACAGGGCAAGTAGCAATAGCTAGTGGGGACATAAACACCAACAGATAGGCGTGCTGCTCTTTGAATGATACATGCAGCAAAGAGATTCTGTTTGTCTCTGCTGGATATCCATGTTGAGGATAATGATCTAATTAATCTTCTCTAAAACAGTAGAAGATAATCCCAGTGAGGATGATAAATCATTGTGCTCTGGCTCTCTTATGCCAGCACAAAAGGCTGAGAAAGCCCTAGTATCCTGCAATTGGAGAATTTGTTTAGGGCATGAGGAATCTTCATTGGCACAGAGCGCCCATACTGATCTGTGCTGTTCCCAGAACCACTCAAGACACAGGTCTAAGGGCCATGAGCAGGTGCAAGGCAGCTGTTCCTGAGTGCCTGGCCTGCCTTGGGGAATTAGACAGTCAAGTGCAATTCAGAGCATCCCTAAAGCCATTACAGCTCACCCTTGGGTCCGATTGATATAAAGCTTCCTATGCCTAAAGTAATGATATATCCTGTTTTGGCTGGGGCAGTACCTTTTTTAAGCCTCACCCAGCTGTCCCAATGTTTTTGGCAAAACTGGGCATTTGTTACCAGTGATCTTGCCAAATGATCATCAGTTGGCAAGCTCAAATGGGATAAATCTCCACTTTTTCCACAGAAGTGTCATGTGACCCCCCCCACCTAGGAACAAATGAATGTGCAGGTGAGAGGACCAACACCACCAGTCTCACGTGGGTGGAGGAAGCAGGGTTTGGGGAAGTGGTGACACCAGCCTTGCATGGAGGGGCAGGCGGAGGTTGGGCTTGGACAAGCAGCTCCAGCCAGGGTCATACAGGAGAAGCAGGGCCTGGGCAAACACCTCAAGCCAGCCCTGCATAGTGTCTTATTTTCCCTTCAGGAAATGTGGACATTTTACCTACACCCTGCTCCATCAGGTCCTGCACCAAAAGGCACTCAGCTGCACCCAGGAATCTATCCTAGTGTCCTTCCCAGCTTCTTCTTGTCAATAAAGTAGATCCTAGTCTTCAAAGGCATGTAGGCTATCATTGGGCACTAAATAGCTACTTTAACTACTAATGCAATTATTGCATTAGTAGTATCTAAACTATGATTGCAAACTACTTTGAAATATCAAAAGCTCTTTTCCTGTGTTGGATAAAACCATATTCTGTTGTGTGCTGTTTTTCGCTCAGTTGTTTAACCATACAGTTCTTGAGATGGTTATCTTAACATAACCATCTTAAACTCAACTGGCACAATTTGGAGTAACTAATGAATGCTGTTTCTTCTAATAGACTTTAATTTACATTTCCATTATTGTAAATTGTGCAGGGGTATGTAACTTCAGATGACATATTTCATAATCAAAAAGCACCACACCAATGTTGCTAGAAAAAGCATATTATTCTACATCCCAGCTATTGTCATGGAATTAATCCATGAGAGAGTTTCTAAATAAAATTACTATTCTCAGGGACTCAGCTAATATAATACTTTAGTAGTAAATCCAGGTATGGAAAAATCCAAACCTGACTGCTTTTATATTTGCTTAACTGGATTTCAAATAACTTGCACATCATTTCAGTGTTTGAAGTACATTTTGGTGATAATTTTGCACTTAAATAATATCAGTGATAAACTTATATCTGTATTCTTATGTTAGAAATAGTTTTATTTCCATTACCCAAAGCCAGTTTCATTTCAATAAGAAATAAATCTGGCCCTATGATTACTTTTAAATAAAATAGCCATAGCTATGTTGGTACAAGGCACATTTACAAGAGGCCATGAGACTTCTGCCTTAGGAGAATTGTCATAAGAATAAATTACCTTTGTACTATTTCCTCTCCTTTCTACAGTTTTTGTCAGCAGAACAAATATATCTTGCACTGCATTTTGCCCTTGCTATAGTCTGTCACATAAATGAATGCTCACCAAATTTTTAATGCTCCAATGCTGTGCATTTTTATTCCCATTATATCTTCCTCTTTTTCTCAATCTTGCAAGAAATATTATTATAATAAAGAGAAAATAGCAGACCATTCATCCCTTCCCTTGACACTCTTAAGACAATAACCAGAAAAGAAAAATGATATGAAAATGATTTGTCCTTACATGAAATATAGTGATGAGGAAAGAAATAAATTTAAAATTAATCAGTTTCATGAAGAATATGAACCCTTTGTCCACCTTCAGGTCTCTTGAATGCACTTCTACATGTAGCATTATCATCAATTAAAGCTATAGACAGTAATAAACCATTGACATCTGTAACCCTGCTGTGGGTTGTTATGCGTTTCATAGACACTGGGCATCAGTCTGCTTTTGATTACAAGATTGTACATGGAGGACTAGAGAGTTGAACCTATTAATTCTCTTTTTTTAACAACAGCAAACATTTTAGAACTTGTACTGTCTGCAATTCCACATCTCTGAAATCTAACAAGGGGCATGTTTCTACTCAGTATACAGTAAATGTCACATTTTACACTGCTCAGTTGACACTGCTCTTAGGACAGACTTGAGAGGGAAAAATGCCTTTTCTGGGACACAATTCTTCTGGATTAAAAAAAGTCATCAAGTCTCTTGTTCATAAAAGTGACATTAAAAACATTATTTTACAATAACATCTAGGTGCCACCACCAAGATCAGCTGATAATAATGAATATAAATCAGAAATTAGAACTTGTAAAAAAATTGACAAAAGTATTTAGGGAAAAAACAAAAGCTATAATCTGATCATATGGCAATGATAATAATCTTTCTATTCCACTAGTATTTCAAGGGGATGTTAAAATAGAAGGTACTAATGTCACACATTTTTTGAATCAGCTGGCCCAGATAACTTGCATCTAAGAGTTTTAAAAGAGCTGTCTGAAGAGCTTGCTGGACCATTAAAGGT
This sequence comes from Podocnemis expansa, assembly GCA_007922195.1. Classification (NCBI taxonomy): domain Eukaryota; kingdom Metazoa; phylum Chordata; order Testudines; family Podocnemididae; genus Podocnemis; species Podocnemis expansa. Next base: position 20,357,074 of record ML682013.1, read on the forward strand.
AACTTTCAATGAGTCTTAGAGCACTGAGTAAGTTACAGAAGAGTTGAAGACAACTAATGCTGTGCTGATTTTTAAACAGAGTAATTTAAACAGTAAATAGGATAACTTGGCAATTATAGGACTATCAGGCTAACAGCTGATACATATGTCAGTTAACAAAAAAATTAAAGGAAAGTAATATAATTAATACAAATCAACATGGATTTATGCAAAATAGATCCTGTAACACTGACTTGATATTTTTATGAGATTATAAATTTGACTGATAAAGAGAATAAATGTTGATATCCTTTGATCTGGTACTGCACAATAGTTTGATTAAACAACTAGAATGATACACAATTAAAACAGCACCACATTAACTGTCTAACTAGGAGGTCTCCAAATGTAACTTAAGCAAAGAATCGTCATTGAGCAGTTCTGACTGCAGTGGGGTCCCGCAGAGATTAGTTCTTTTGCCCCATTCTGGTTAACATTTCTGCCAATGACCTGGGAAAAAACATGAAATCATCACTGATGACATTTACAGATGACCCAAAGATCAGAGGAATGGTAAATAATAAAGAGAACAAGTCAGTGATTCAGCTTAATCTAGATCACCCGGAAAATTTGGAACAAACAAACAATATGGCTATGTCTACACTTAGATTGTTAAATTGATTTAACTTAAATTGATCTAATTGAATCAAAATAAAAATCATTAAATTGATTTAAGTTACATTGATTTAACATGTCCCCACTAGAAACTGAGAACTAGAATATCCATGGACAGAGCTTGCTAGTTTGATTTAGGAGAGGGGTGCCATGGGAGGTGTGGCAAGATGGCCCCCAAGAAGGGCCATGCCCCCATCAAATATATAGAAAGACGAAAGCACACTGGAAAGGAGAAGGGCAAACCATGTTAAATTGCAATAATGGTTATTTTGATTTAATGTGGCTACACTGGGTTATTTCAAAATAATAATTTTGATTTAACCATCATTTCAAGCTCCTCATTTCGAAATAATGAAAGCTAGGAAAGACATGCACTACTTTAAATCAAAATAATCATCATTATTTCAATTTAAAGTGCAAGTGTTGACATACCCTATATTTTTTAATATGGCTAAATATAAACATATACATCTAGAAAAAAAGAATGTAGGTCATACTTACAAGAGGGTGACTCTATGCTTTTTGTGAATAAGTAGAAGGGGGCGGTGAAGCATTGGAATGTGTCACCTAGAGAGGTGATGGAATCTCCATCTTTGGAAACATTTAAGGCCCTGTTAGACAAAACCCTGGCTGAGATGATTTAGTGGGAGTAGTTTTAGCAGGGAGTTGGACTAGATGACTTCATGAGGTCCCTTCCAACCCTATGATTCTATGATTCTAACAGTATGAACAACAACAAAATAAATTAAATAAAAGAATGGTGATCCTCACTACAATCCACCAGAAGAAAGAAACTGATGTTTGCATTATCGGAATAATAATGAGAGCTTTATAACTCTGTATCTGAAGTGTAGTTGAGCATTAATAACTTTGACATTGAAAAGATTAAAAAAAGATGGACTTATTTAATATGGAAAGTACAGTAGTTGGATAAGGATATGACTATTTCAGGTAGGGGACGTTTTCCCCATCTGATTATGCAACTGATAGTATGAACAAAGTAAGTAACTTGTTTAATCAATTTGTATTCAGGACAGAAAACTAAATACTATGCTCAAAGACTATGCATATCACTTAGCAATGAAAGAGCTCAAGTGGTAAGACAGGTTATAAAAATAGGCTTCAAAGACCAGAATCCCCTGGAAACTTGGGTAGGATATCTAAAATGAGATAAAGAAATTGGAATTAGAATTTCACATCTGTCTTCTTGAAACCAGTATGAACAAATGGTTTGTCTCAGTAAGAATCTTTCTCAGAACTGATTTGGTTATTAAAAATAAACTTTGCTGGAAATACATTCTAAAATATTTTCTGAGGAGGATTCAAGAACTTGTTGATTCACACAACTGAACAATACCACAAGACTAATCAGGTCCTCAAGAAACAAGGCAATGGAGAAGTTCATGAAAACAAGTAAAAAGAGAGAACTAAGCATTTGAACTCAAAAGAGCAAGCCCAAGTGTTAAAGATACAGGAGGGAAGGATAAGGGAGGAGAACAGGTCTCTATATCTGACAAAAAAGGGGGGGGGTCTTTTTCCTACTTCCTAGGAGGGAACTGTTACTTTTTTTACAGTAGCAAATACAAACTTCAATGATGGGGACATCATCCCTGTACAGAGAGCCTGAAAAAAAGCTAAATTCCACTCACATCCTACTGTCTTCTGTTAGCTCTGAAAAAGGTAAACAATCCTGAAGACAGTGAAGCAAGGCGCATGCCATGAAACCTGTTCATTGGAAGTACAACAGAAATGAATTTGACCCAAGGACTGTATCTCCAGCAAAAGTGGAGGGAGGAAAAAAAATAATTACTGGGAAGAGAGGAAATTAATGAGGTGGTCATGGACTTCAAAAACCTAGCAAGCTCTGGGCTGATGCCCTATGAAACCTATGCAAGAGGAAAGCATCTGTATAAACTTCATTGCATTGCAACAGTTCTAGTATTACAGTCTTGATTCTGATTTATACTAAGGCCACTTCATAATACTCTGGCAGTGGAAAGGGACCTTCAAATAGGTGTAAATTGCATTTTCACATTAAGACCACACTGCAGAACAAGCAGCTGAGTTCCAAGTACCTTGCATCATACCCTCCATACCCCTCGTACAGTATCTAGTCCTGAGAGAAGCAACAATATGTGGTTGCATATATCCCATGAGCCGTGCTACAAGTCATTGAGCTGCTCTATACTCACTTTTATAGGGCTGTGTAGAATGACCTGTCTGTCTCTTCTCTAGAGATGCTAAGTGAAAATGGTCCAAGAAATGAATTTTCTTGCAGGACCTGAGCTGATATGTTGTAACTTCCTTGTGTTTTAAGTGGATCCCACTCATCTTAGGCCCCAGGACAGGCAGCTATATTTTTTATGGTGGAAATAATTCTTTGGCATGCCTCTGATGAAGCTGCCAACAATAGATGGTTGCTGTTGTTTAAGAGATTACTTTTTGGGTGGAGATGACAACAGTAGTGGTTTGTTGTTATAAGCGGAAAGAAAAAAAAATGCGAGCACCACAAAACCATAGAAGAATGGACACAGCTAATGATGACTTTCACGGAACACCTCCAGCTGTGGATCAGAATCGTGACCCTGGAGTAATGAGATTACATTGTGATGGAACATGGGATGACCACAAGTGGGCCCAGGGCTTTTGTTTGAGGAAAAAAACCATTCCTGGCATTGTCGAGGGACCACACCTTTTCCTTGAAATGCCAACTGAGAGCGGCAAAAATGATATAGAAGCCTGTTGCTATTGCATTGTGGAAGCTGATGGCCCCCAATTGTTTACAGATCTGTTCATAATCAGTTCAGGGTTGTCAAATCCATGGCTGGTTCAGTGATCATGGAGGTAAGCAAAGCAGTTATTGTGCTACTGCAATGAATAGTTAAATTGATTAATAACCATTAAATCGTAAATTAAATGGTTAATAACCATCTACTAACCATTAAAATTGGTTAATAAATGATTAAATTAGAAATTATCCCACAAATAACTGTGGGATCTGAACAGATTGTGTTTCTGTGCTGTATGGGTGCCTTTGATGGCACGTCTAGAACCACCGGATGCTGAAAATTTGAAGAGACTACTATCACAGTAAAGAACAGTCTTCCATCATTATGCAGAGTCTTGTAGACCACAGTGGCAGATTCATTGACACTCACATAGGCTGTACTGGCAGAGTGCATAATGCTTAGTGTCTTCTGCAGGTTTGGGGTAGTTCTGTTACTTCATTTCTTCTTATTGACACAGGCCTTGTCTACACTGCTCCCCAGGCTGGACTACAGGAATGTGAACTGCAGAAAACACCAAAGTGTTGCACTCCATCTGCCCCAAGTGGACACTAGGTCACATGAACATAGGTCTGTTTGAAAGACTGTGGTCAAGATCCAAACTTGGTTAAAACATATTCCCAGAAAAATAACTGTCAGTTAGCAGAACCTTAGCACTCCCAACATTATTGATTTTAATATAAAATAAGCCAGACTGAACACAAGATAGATATATCAGCTTCTCATACAATAGTGAATCCAATTTAAGGTCAAGACTCTAGATTTCAGTGCTCTTCCTGGGGTTGAAATTTCTACGAGTAGCTACTCTAATATTTCTCAGGAATGGGCAACATCATCTAGCTATTATGTTAGTGAAATGATGATACTAACTTTATGTTCCCTTAACATGCTGTCCAATCTTAGAGTGTTCTTGGTAATACCTTTAAGAACTGGATTTGTGCAAGTTATATTTTGCTAAGGCCATGGGTGCAGTGTTCTTTCCCTTTAAATCTTTTTCAATTGTGCAAGGCTTTTCTATTAATAAGTTACTAATATTATCATTAAATGTTACATTTCTATAAACAAGTAGCCAATCAGAATCAGGAGTTACAACTGAATTGCTGAGAACATTAATAAACCTAAATTAAGAAATAGATAGATAGAGCTGGCACAGAATAGATAGAAGTGTCTTGAATGAGTTTTGTCAGATGATCGCAAAGTTAAAAAGCATTAATTCATTCATTGCTTGTCGCACCAGGAGCCCAGCAGCTCATAAAGGCTACATACGTATCTTTGTGAAGCTTTAAGAGCTTCAATGAAGAGTAATTGTGAGGCCTCATTATCTTGGAAATGCCAGATAAAGGAACAGAACTCATCCAGAGATATAAATATTTATTATTCTAATTTCAGTATTATCCTAACCTTAAAGCAGATAGTCTAAAAACAAAAAAAGTAAGAAAGAAGAGAAATAAGTTGTATGCTTCCAAGAATAGGAGGTCATCCAAGAACTAATTGGGGTGTGACAGAGACTTAGTACAGGGTTTTTTAAGATGAACACATTCATTTATTCATCAACTCATCAGGTCATCTGTTCAGTAATGCTAGCTAGTCACATGTCCTTTCTGTACCTTAGAATAATTTGAAAGAGTTCTCATATGCCTTTCATGTGGATGGTAAAATCTTCATTTATAGGACCATTTGAGACTTCATGAATATAACCAATCTAGCAAACTGTCCACTCTGCTCCTGTGGGTCCTGTGCTTTGCTCTGTTGTGGGAACCAGGGCAAGCCCTATTTGCCTCTGTCTCTAGGCATTTGGTGCTCCTACAAACACAGTGGAGCAGGAGAGGGAAGGAGCCCAGGCCCTCCCTCAACACCAAGCCCCAGCCCGAGGACTCTATGAGTAGCAGCTATAACAATGTTGACACTGCCAGCAACTGTGCTTCTTTCCTCTAGGGCAGGGGTTGGCAACCCAAAAGAGCAGAAGAGCCATTTCCCCCCACCCTCCCACCACAACCACATGAACCCAAGCTAGCCCAGCAACTGCACCACAGCCCCTAGTACTGGCAGGGGTGTGTGCAGGTGGCACACACTCTCTCTGTCCCTTCCTTTGCTGGTGGGGCACAGCAGTGCTCTCCCACCACCCCCCAGTTCGCTGCCCCTCCCAAGACAGGCCGGCAGAGAGCTGCAGCTTGCAGAGGTGGGGCCCTGGACTGGCTCACTCCGTGCAGTTCAGGCTGCTTCAACCCAGCCATCCCAGGGCTGAACGGGCCCAATCCAGGGCCTGAGGGTGAAGTGGCCTGTTCAGGCCTGGAGTGGCCAGGTTGAAGTGTCCTGTACTCCATGGAGTGGGCCATTCCCAGGCCCCACCTCTCCAAGCTGCAGCTCTCCACCAGCGGCTCTTAGGAGGGACATCCAGCTGGGGGTAGACAGGGCAGCACTGCTCTGCCCTGCCAGCAGAGGGAAGGGCAGAGGGAGCACATGCCACTGGGTTGCTTTTGGCTCATGCAATTCTGGTGGGAGGGTGGGGGCAATGCCAGCAACCCTGATTTGGCCACAATGCTGGGGCCAGCCAGGAGTCCCTGGAGCACACCTGGCTCCCTGGAGGAGATTGCCAGGATGCCAGAAGGAGACACTCAGGGAGCCAGAGGTGGCCCACTGAGCCTGCATTGCCAATCCCTACACCTGGCTATTTCGCCCTCTTTGTATTCTTTTACCTTGTGGCTAAATTCTGTTTCCTCTGCTTCTCTCCAGCACTCCTCACTCACTGCTGCTGCTAGTACACCTTACTCTCCAGCCCTCTCTGGTGGGAGCAAGGGCTTTTTATCAGCTGGGCCTTAAATGGCCCAGATGCCTCTCATTAACCTGAAGCAGACCCTGCTCAGTCTGCAGGGACCAAAGCCTGGATCATTCTAGGGCTTATATATTCGTCTTCTAAGACTCTCTGGCTTCCTTCTGGCCCTGTTGTCTCACACCAAATATTATAGGGGTTACTACACAGGCATGTTAGCTACCTTCCCTTCCTGAGCATTCTTCACACCAAAATGACTTGTTAAGTTTTTAGAATAGACACAGAGAAAAGAGAGAACTTGCATGTGTTGACAGTTGTAGTCTTATCAGTTGTTGGCTGAGTGTGCGTCCACCGTGTATGTGCTCTCCCAGTTCTACACAGGTAACCAAGACAAAATGTATGATCAAATGAATCAGCACAACCACAGATCTGCTGAGCAATGAAGACACCTGTATCTTACAGGTACACTTAATGTATAAGTGCTCCTTCACCAAGGAACAGATCAGTTCATGGTGAGACTTTCCATTGTCCCCTCGGCCAAACAAAGTTTTTTCTCTGACATTCACATCTGCACATTGCTATAGACAAGTTTCATTCTGCCTCTCTGACATTTGTAAATAACACCTTCTGACTTAGTGTGATACCACCTAACACTATGTCAAAGCATCACTATTCATCCTATTAACTAGACATTTCTATCCTTCATATTGTCATATGAGGAGGGCAGGGAGTCCTTGGAATGCTAATATGTCCAGGTACCCTCTGTCCCCAGATTTTAAGTTCATACTTTTGTGCTTAGCACTGCTTTAGGAGTGTATGTGTTTTCAGTATCAGATTAACTCTTGCCAGTTCTTGGTAGGTAATATGCAAGTTTAGCCTGACAGTGCCTCCTAGAAGTATTAGCCTTTGGTTCAAGTCTATTTTACTAGGCCTCAGGTCTTCCACCTAGTCTATAATGTTAGGTCTCATATCCTAGACTCTCCCTTCCTACTACAACATGAACTGAGAGCCTATAATCTGAAGAACATTTTAAATAAAAAATTCTGATTTTTTCAGAATAGAAAAATGGGATTTTAATAAATGCTGCCATCATGACGACTCAGGGGATCATTAATGAGCTATGCAGTTTCTCACCTCTAGGCTTGTTTGTCCAAATGTAGGCAATCCAGTAGTCATGGAAACTTGTTATCCTAATCAAGCTATTTTGATGGCCTATGATGATCTCTGTTCAGGGTTTACATCACAAAACAACATTGTGTTCCCTTTCTCCACTGCTTTTGACAATACCAATCTAATCATCATTTGTTATTCCACCCTCTGCTTCCCCTCAAACATGCAGTTACCCCTAAATAATGTCACTTCTTTCTTTCTGACATCTCAAAAATCCCCTTCTTCTTCATCGTGACTGTTAAACATGCTCCAGACACTTCCTGGTTTGACTTCAATAAACTCTTCCTCCCCCATGGGTTCCCTGATACCTATTTCATTCCCCTCCAATCCTTACAAAATACTAAAGAAGCAGGAAGTCAGTAGTAAGAGGTCAGTCCATAAAGGAAGTAATGTCTAAAACTATCTGTGCAGAATTATTGTGTTTTAAATTAGACATTTCACTGTAGAAATATGTTTTCTAATTGCCTGCAATTTCAGATAAATATGAGACTACATTATATAGGCTCTCACTGGTAATGAGAAAATCTGACTTATTATCTCTATTTATACTGCAGTCATAAAAGAGCCAGAATAAATTTTGAATCCCTCAGTGCTTGAGACTTTTAGAAGACACCAGATACAGCCACAAAGAGACACTAGTGATTATGAATACAACTAATTACAACCACTTATTAGATCTTCCCAAGCCAATGCTGTACAGTACAATTTATAGTGGGTGTAGACAGACATGTATTTGCAATTTAGTGACAAAAGCATTAGAATACAGGGACACAAATGAAGTAATTTCCAAACATAGTAATGTACTGCCAGGCCCATCTCTTTTCCCATCTAAAGAAATTTGACCCTTCTATATCCTCAGAAACATGCTATGTTAACACATATTTTCAAATGGGCCCTGACTTATATAAATTTAGCGGCTGATTTAGTGGTTGGATCCAATCGTTTTAGAGTAAAACGGAGTAAAATGATATCAAACTAACTGATTTTTAGAAGCATGGTTTTTTAAAAAAAATTAGAGGTGCTTTTATGCACACACAAATGCACATGTAATTCCACACCTCTGATTCAAAGCAGATCTGTATAACATGCATTCACATTACTGCAACTGAATGAGCAAATTCAGCTGCCTAGAGACATATATTCATGCTTTTGAAGTTATTGCATAAGTGCTCTCAACAGTTCGGTAGACATATGTAGATGTGATTTCACGTACATTTTATCAGTATGAAAATAGACTTATACATGCTGAATATCTGGCCTTAACACTACATGAGATGATTCTCATCAAAAGACGGCATTTTGAACAACATAGTGTACACTAACAGTATGCAGGGATATTCATTCAGGTCTCAAACTTGCAAACACTTAATGCGGCTAAATTTAAGAATGTGGGTCATCCCCATTGACCTCAGTAGTACCATGGAATCGTAGAAACTGGAAGGCACCATGAGAGGTCATCAAACCCAGTCCCCTGCACTCATGGCAGGATTGAGCACCCTCTTACACCATCTCTGACAGATTCTTGTCTAATGTGCTCTTAAAAAATTTCAGTGATGGAGATTCCATTATCTGCCTAGGCAACTTATTCCAGAGGCTAAACACCCTGGCTTTTAGGGGTCTTTTTTTTCCCCCCAAAATGTCCAACCTAAAGCTACTTTGCTGTAATTTAAACCCATTGCTTCTTGTCCTATTATCAGCAGTTGAGAACAGTTTTGCTACCTCCTCCTCATGACAACTTTTAGGTACTTGAAAACTGTTATCATATCCCTATCAGTCTCCTCTTATCCAGACTAAACCAACCCAGCTCTTTCAATCTTCATACATAAGTCAAGTGTTCCAGATCACTAATAATTTGTGTTGCTCTTCTCTGGACTTTCTCCAGTTTATCCACATCTTTTCTGAAATGAGGCACCCAGAACTGGACACGATACTCCAGCTAAGCCAAGTAGAGCAGAAGAATTACTTCTCACATCTTACTTACAATACTCCTGTAAATACATCCCAGAATGTTTGCTTTTTTTGCAACAGTGTTACACCGTTGACTCATATTTAGCTTGTGGTGCACTATGGCACCCAGATCCCTGTCCGCAGTACTCCTTCCTAGTGTAAGGCAGGTTTAGAAACTGTGCCTAACAGTTTCTAAGTGGGGGCAGCTGATCTGCATGGGTTTTGTATTTACATGAGCACAAATAACATATTAGCATAGTCTCACTATCAGTGCAGGGTAATATGGGTAAAGGTATTTGGGTTTATTTGATCACAGATCTGTCAATATCTGTAATTCTACTGAAGAGAAACATGAAATACTGTCTTTTGTAATATGTTACTCTTTTGCTTGTTCAAACTCTTGTTTAGGTGGGTTAAAGGATAAAAGCTACCATTAGCAAAAAGAATATTAAAAGAAGGGCCACCCCCTCCTTCCAACCTGGTGAAGTTAAGACAGGGATGGGGTTTAGCATTAGTTCAGCCTAGAGTAGGTGTTCCCAACCTTTTTAAGGCTGAGGACCCCTAGGAAAGGTAAGAAAGTTTCGGGGACCCCTGTGTACTGCTGTAAGCAGAATCTGGCCTGCAGTGCCCTCCTGCTGGTGACTGAGGTCCCCCCAGGGGAGGGGGCCATAGATGTGGCAGTCCCTGCTTCCCAGCAGGGGAATAGGGCTGCCGTGGCTCCCAGGCAAGGGGAGTGATCCATAGTCACATGCTGCTGCTGCTACCGCCCAATTCTCCTGCCAGGAGCAGGGTCTGCTGAAGCCATGACCCCCAGCCAGCCCATGCAGGGGAGCGAGGATAGGTAACCTCTGCAAGGGAGGAAAGCTGCTCCACCGCCAGTATCAGCCAGCCCTCTGCAGCCCCCACTGCCACCTGGATCCAGCCCCGGTGGGAGCAGCGGGGCCACAGCTGTGTTCTGGCCCCAGGGAGGAGCAGCACCACGGAACCCGTGAGGGTTTGAGGACCCAACGTTGGGAACCACTGGTCTAAATCTATGCCTGAGGCTCTGCCTCACCTCAGTGCCCCACTGTCAAAGGATAGATCTGGCCAGGCTTCCTGTGAAGCCTTTCTTTTGTTATTTTAATGGGAGAAGCTGTTTGCAGCTATGTAAGGTTTAAGAGCTGAAATTACTGAGAGAGGCAAACCCTCTCTCTGAGCTGAAATCAATGAGAAAGGAGCCAGCGGATGGTGAGAGCAGAGCGTGAGTAACCAGAGGTGGAGCCACCAGGAGCGGAAGGAGCTGGTGAATGGTGAGAGCAGCCAGAGGGGGGCTGGACGGCATGAGTGACCAGCAGGTGGTACCAGCAGACAGCTGGCATAAAAGACATTCTCTACATGCCCTGCGTATGTTGGGAACCTGTTCTGCACTGATTCTACAGAGCAGTGCCAGTTGTTCTATTGAGTTCACAGACTGTTATGCTGTGTGGGATCATGTTGGAAACCAGTTCTGCACTGATTCTCCGAATAAGTGCTGGTTTTTGTTACTGGGCTTTTTACATTCTGTTTTTATTACCATTAAAACTTCTGTATACTACACTCAGACTCATGCTTCTGCATGGGGAAGCATTACTCCTTTGGGGGGCCCAGGGAATAGTGCATGATTTCCCAGAAGACTGGGTGGGGGCTCGACCTGGTTGGTGCTGTAACATTAGTTGGAAACCCCTAGATATAGAACCCAGCCCTTGTTCTGCCAGCTCGCCCTAGCAGAAGGGTTACACTAGGCAGCTATTGCCCATTTTGTGTATGTGCAATGGATTGTTCTTTCCTAAGCAGAGTACTTTGCACTTGTCTTTCTTGAATTTCATTCTATTTACCTCAGACCATTTCACCAGTTTGTGCAAAAAAAATGCAAAGCACCTGCAACCTCTCCCAGCTTGATATCATCAGTAAACTTTAAAAGTGTACCTTCTATGCCATCATCAAAATCATTGATGAAAATATTGAACAGAACTGGACAAAGAACAAATCCCTGCGGTACCCAACTTGTTATGCCCTTCCAGCAGGACTGTGAATCATTGATAACTACTTTCTTTTTCACCCATCTTATAGTATGGGGGGGGGAGTCCAACCTTTTTGGGTGAGGAGCCACATTGTAACTCCTCTCTCACTTGGAGGACCAGTGAGCCAATTTTCAATAGATAAGGCACAATAGAAATTGATCTTACTATTCATAAAATGTAAACAGTCAGAAATAAACATTGGTTTACAAGTTGTTTGGTTCTGTAGAAGCAGAAACTTACATTTCATACCTAAATACAATTCTCAGGTAATACCCATCCTCTCTACAGTAACTGATGTAAGCATCACTTTCACAACTGTACATAACAAATTTTCACTTGTAAATTAAATCATATTTTGTGGAAACCTGTAAAGGGCTCGCTTATTCTTTTTCAGAAAGCATCAGTGTGTCCAGATGGTAGGACAGTGTGGCAGGGCATGGGGAGGCTGTGTGTGGAGGCAAGGGAAAGGATGGGGAGCAGGGTAGGGTACAACTGAGAAGGAAGGGTGAGGTGGTGTGCCAGGGGAGCATGGCAGGTCAAGGGAGATCAGGGATAGCTATATGTGGTGACAAGGCGGAGTGTGGGGAGCAGGGCAGGGCATGGATGGTAAGAACAGGAGTGAAATGGCAAGGGAGCATTGCTGGATAGGGGAGGACAGGGATAGCCACATGGGGTGGCAGAGAAAAGTGTGGGAAGCAGGGCAGACAATCCAAGGGAAGGCTGGGGGAGTAGGTCAAGCTGACAAGAGATGACCATGTTGGTGGCACGCGGCAGCATTAGGAGCTAGCAGGGTGAGGCAGAGGTGGGGAAGCAGGGAAAGAGAAGGAAGCAGTGCAGACTAGCGGTGGGAACCCCATTATTCCCCTTGATCCCTAAACCCTGCTTGCTCCCTGAACCCTTCCTTCTGCCCCATGCCACTCAGGCTCCCCAACTTATTTGCCAGTCCACACAATGCAGGTTTCCCTTCTCTCTAGGCTGCTCCCTTCTCTCTGTCCCCCCTGGCCTGTGCTGCATGGGCTCTCTGAACCTTCCCAGCGGGCTCCCCTTCCCTGGCTCCTCAGTCGCTTTCCTGAACTGTGATGTTTGGGCTCCCTGACGACTTCTCTTCTGCATCTCCATTGGCTCTTGCTCCGGGGGCTCCTCTCCTTTCTCCCTGCTTGCTCTGCTCTTCCTCTTCCCCCCCTTTATCTGGCTCCATCCTCTCCCCTCTCTTCCCTCCTCCCTGTGAGCTCCACACCCCATACTCTTCTTCCCCTTACCCCATGTGGGCTCCTCTCCTCTCCCGGGCTTCGTTCCCCTCCCCTTTCCTTTCCCCAGGCAGACTCCTTTCCCCAACCCACTCCCTTTGCCTCCCCTACATGGTTCTTTTTCTCTGCAAAATTCCCACCCTCTCTCTCCTTCCCGGTCTTTCCGGTGCACAGTAATTCCTTCTCCCTCCTCAACCCCTCCCTCCCCTGTCCCCATGCATGCTGGCAGCTCCTTTCCCCACTCCACCCCCCCTTTCCTGTTCCCAAGCCCAGTAACTTCTTTCCTCTTCTCCACCTCCCTGCCCCTGCACACTCCTTCCCTTTCCCCGTGTGCACACAGCAATTCTTTCCCTCTCCTCATCTCCCCCTGTCTCTGCATGTGCTGGCAGCCCCTCCTGCTCCCCAATTCCCTCTCTCCTTCCCTGTCCCCACATACATGTGTTTCCTCTCCTCCTCCCCCTTATTCCTTCATGTAGGGCCAGGCTCCTCCTCCTGTCCTCCTCCTCCTCCCTTCCTTTTCCCTACTGAGGCTTTCCTTCCATGGCCACATGCTGTGGGGGCTCCCCGACCCCTTTACTGCCCCCCACAAAGAGACTGAGTCAAGCACCTGAAGGCAGCTGTCCAGCCAGGCCATTCCCACACCGCAGCTTGGAGGTGGGCAGGAGATTTAAAAGGGCCCCGGCTGCTCCAGCTGCTAGGCTCCTGAGGCAGCACTCCACAGGCTGGATGAAAGCTCCTGGCGGGCCAGAGTCTGGCCCATGAGCTGTGGGTTGGGCAAGCCTCTTATAGTAGTTCCACCCAGGCTGTACTTCCCTAGTTCGTTAATGAGAAGGTGATGCAAGATGGTATCAAAAGACTTATTAAAGTCTAGATACAGTACGTCTACCGCTTCCCCTCTATCCACCAGGCTTGTAACCCCAATCATAGAGAGCTATAAGGTTGGTTTGACATGATTTGTTCTTGATAGATCCATATTGACTGTCACTTAGCACCTTATTCTCTTCTAGATGTTTGCTAATGGATTCCTTAATATTTGCTCCCTTATTTTTCCTGCTACAGAGGTTAACCTGACTGGTCTATAATTCCCTGGGTTGTCCTTATTTCCCTTTTATAGATGGGCACTATATTTGCTCTTTTCCAGTCCTCTAGGACCCCTCCAGTCTTCCATGATGTTTCAAAGATAATAGCCAATGACTCAGATATCTCCTGTAGTCTAGGGTGCACATAATCAGGCCCTGGTAACCTGACGATATCTAGCTTGTCTAAGCCATTTTTAATTTGTTCTTTCCCTGTTTTAGCTTCTAATTCTATCCCATTTTTACTGCCCTGCTGTATGTATGCTTGAAAGAAAGTACATATTTAACAGCTAAAGTGGATGAGATCCAGGCTGCTCTGCACTTTTCAGGATCAAGCCCTCAGTGCAGGCTTCCAAGGAAGAATATTTGTAGAAGAGTACACTCACTACTGACATACACCATCATGCTTGGGTATGGTAAGATCTGCCCTTCTGATGTCTCCTGTCGATAGTCACTGCAGGCCTGCAATGCTATGCTTCCTCTGAGGGCCAGTCCTCTGATCAAGTCAACATATAATGTGTCATCTCTCACATCTTCCAGGAAAACCTGAAATCCAACAATATAAGTCAACACAATATTAATCATCAATGTGGCATCTTCCGCCTCTCCTGGGCTCCTCTTCAATGCCACTCTTCATTCCAAGCAGTGCATTCTCAGATTTCTCCCCAGGATCCCCCAACAGAACTTGAAACCGCAGATAAAACTAAATACCAATTCATTCACTACTGCCAGCCAGTGGCTTCAGTGTTTACTCCCTCTGACTATGTCTACACTAGGGGGCTCAGTTAAGTTGACTTAACTAGGTCGACTTTAAGTTGCCTTAAAGTCAACCTTGTTAAGTCAACTTAGGCATATGTCTACACTAGTAGACATACCCTAGGCCTGGGCCTGGGCCTGGGCTTGGGACTGCCCCTGCCCTGCCCCAGGGTGCAATCCAGCTCCAAGGCCCTGATCCAGTCCCTGCCACTGCCAGCAAGTGGCTTGGAGCTGGATCTGGCCCCAAGCCACTTGCTGCAAGTAGCAAGGAGCTCAGAGCTGGCCCTAGCCACTGCCAGCAGGTGGCTGGGAGCAGGATCCAGCCCCAAGCCCCTTGCCACAAATGGCAAGAGCCGAGTCCCAGCCATTTCCTTGGAGCCCTGCCCCTGTCACAAGATAGCTCCACTCCTAAACTTCTTTTTCTGAGAGGAACCACAGAGAAAGAGCTTGATCTCTTTTCTCCTATCTGTCTTCTTCTTAAGTGAGCATCCTTTCTTTTTACACCTTCTTGATGTCTCTCCCAGCTGTCTCTAATAATTGCATTTAAGCCAACCAATTAGGGTAAATTCAAAGATAATTACCATAACACAGACAAAACTGACCCTGATTCCCTTAAAGGGCCAGCCAGTACTATGTACCACAATATTAATTTTTGTAGGATCTTAGGTTTTTCTTTTCTCCAAGTACTGACCAACTTTGACCCAAACATGACTTCTAAAACTGATGAGATCACTGCCTACAATGATATAATTATAGGCCACGCATATGGACGTTTGTGAAGAGAAATAAAGCTTTTTAATACATAAAATATATGACTGCCTCACTGTCTCTCTGTAGAGAAGACGTATTCTCATGTATGACAGCCATCAAATAATCTTTGTTCAGCAACCATTCTCCCATTAGTATTCTAACATCAGCATCGTAATAAAATTGGTCATGGCTGATCCCTTAAGAATTTGCTCCTGAACTTTAATAATAATTCTAGGAGCATATATCCCTGATTTAGAAATTTGTTGTCCTCATAACTGTCATCGTGGAATCACAATTGGAACATGAGGATAGACAATGTTAGATTTAGGCATTACAATGTACATCTTATAAAGAGTACTGTTGACATGTGATCTTGTAAGAAATTCAGTACAAGTCCATGTACTTACCTGAACAAAAAGAGTGGGATTTCATAAAAGGGCTGAGTATTTTGGTTAGCTACGTTTCCATTTAAAATCAATGGGTGTTACCACTGATTTCAATGGGAACAGAGTTAGGCCAACACTGTGGGCTTTTGAAAATCCCACTCAGAGTTAGGATTGGCAGATCTATGACTGACATACTACAATTTACTTTTGAACACAGACACCAATCTACATTTAATTACTTGTGCCTACTGCTGGTTGTAACCATCATATTGAAACACAGCATAGGTTATGACAGGAACATTATCGTGTGCTAGTATAATGTGTACCAGTTTTCCTAAAGACAACTTTGAGTAAGGTGGAGAAATAGCTTGTGCCAGGAGTAAGTATGAAAGTATGTGGATTCTCTTTGTAGCTTTGCCACTGACCTGTTGAGTTCCCAGTTTTGACTGGACACATTCCTGAAGGTTTCATCACATGACATGATCTTTTTAATTAAAGAGTAATTTTTAATTTCTGGCATTTCCAGGACAATCCCAGAAGGTTGGCAACCTTACTGCGTGACTTTCACCAAGTTACATCACCATTCTGTGCCTCAGTTTAACTATCTGTAAAATGTAGATCGTTGCCAACCCCCGTGCCAGCCCTGCCCACTGCACTCTCAGCAGGTGCTGGGAAGTAGACAAAAGGGGGCAGAGCCAGGCCTTGGGTTTGGGGCCAGCCCCGGCACCCGCCAACAGGTGGCCTCTGGTTCCAGGGTCAGGGCCAGCTCCTGCCAGCAGTGGAGGCTCTGGCCATGCCGACCTGCCCCTCTCCCTTCTAGTCTTGCCCAGCAGAGGGCGGGACCAGCAGGGGTCAGCAGCTCTATGCACTGCAGCTTGTTTGTCCCTGCTGAACGTGCTCCCCAGTAGGGAAGCCTTGCCAGTGGGGGCCTGGAACAATGGCATGTGGCTCTTGTTGCCCTAGGCCATGCAGTACTGGGGGAGCGGGGCCAGCGGAAGAGCCTGAGGGGCACCACCTGCCACTCAGGCTCAGCCCGCATGCCATTTTTGGCCCACATGCCAGGGGTTGCTGATGCCTGATATAAATAATACAAATATATAATACGTATGAAATGGAGAGGAGAGGAGAGTCCTTGAGAAGTTGAAGAGAGAGAACAACTGTGGGGAGAACTGAGTTGGTTCTTTTACTTCCATCCCTAGGTAAAGGATAGAACATACCTATGCCACCACTAGAAATGCCCAGGAAAGGAATTTTGCCTTAAAGAGTAAGCAAAATACCTTCCCTGATTTTTTCCTTCCTCTCAAGAACTGATAAACTTCTATTGAGCATGGTCAATATAAGATTAATGTTGAAAAAAAAAGCGTGAGGTCAACCTTATGATAACGGGACAGACAGGATGTCCCAAAATACCATGGAATTTTCTGAAAATCATAGTGGCCATTTCAGAAAGCAAATGCTGCAGTGAGGGAACAAAACAAATGGCTATATCTACATTAGGGTGCCCTTTGATGTCAAATTAACAAGACCGACTTTAAGTCAATCTTTTTAAGCTGACTTCAGGATATGTTGACACTGGACACAGCATAGACATACCCCAGGCACAGGTACAGGCCCCGCCCCAGGTCCCGATCAGGCTTCCGGGGCCCGATCCAGCTTCCAGCTCCTTGGTGCAGGAAGCAGGAGCCTGCTTCCAAGCCAGCTCTGGGGGCCTGATCTGGTCCCAGATGGCATTGGATGGGAGCCAGATTGGGCCCCAAGCTGCTTGCCACAGGCAGCAGGAGCCAGCCCCAGCCCCAGCCGCCTGCAGCAAGGGGTGTGGAACTGGATCCCACTCCCAGCCACTTGCCAGTGGTGGCTGGGGCCAGATCAGGCCCCCAGAGCCAAATTGGGCCCCAGAAGGATTCACGTTCTCATTTCCCAATGTAATACTGTATAAATATGCTTAACCGTGATGAGGGACATATAATTAATTATTATCATTTCAAAGCATACACCTTTATGGAATTCCCACTGATGTTAGCAGAGGCCCCTTTCACAGTAATGAGAAGAACAAACTCCAACCCATACCCAACAACAGAACTCAGCGCAGGTTTTGCAACCATCATGTAACAAAAATTAATCATAATAGTTCTGCAACACCAGAGCATTTTCCCAGTCATTTGTTCTAGCCATCTTTACAGAAACAAATATACCGAACTCTATTTCTGATAATATCTCTGTCTAAACTAAACTGGAAAGCAAAAAACACCTATCACAGTTTCTCCAGAGAAGAGAACTTCTTGATAGTCCTTTAGCAGTTTAAATTTCTGAATTGAACTTTAACTTCAGAACAGTTTGCTGCACTGGTTCAATGAAAGGTGTGGTCAGACACTTGAGCCCTGACCTGGGCCTGGGGTGCTGGGCTGGGAGCAAGGAGCTCCTCTCCTGTCCCAGATTCACCGAGCTCTCCTGCACAGAAGAATCATGCAAGCTCTTTATCTCACCTGGTGGGTCCTGATTGACTACCACCTCAAACCCCTTCTATCCAGGGTAGAAAATATTTTTGGCAGCCCCACCTCCAGGAGCAGTCATGCACACAGAAAAAGAGAGGTTGGTGAGACATGCAAATCAAAAAATGGCCAGGAAAAGCACAGAAATGAGATGCCCCTTTGGAATCTAGCAGTCTGGGTGACCATCTCTAAAGCTGCTCCTGCTTCTAACCACTTGGGAACCAAGTCTTATTTCCATAGTACCAGAGCCCAAGTGACCTTTCTAGATAGTACTCATAGGGCTAGCTCCCTCCCCTGCTTTCTCATGTGACACTTTTCCTTTAGCTGAGGTGTGGCAGGGCAGCTACAGCATCAGCCAGTGGTGTAGCTGGAGTGAAAGCCATCAATCAGATTTTAAGCAATTCATCACATGTTCATATTAGAGTAGTATGGCTGTTTCTCTTTTAACGGGAGGCTTGTGACCACCCATGTGAACCACAGGTCCTGCCAAAAACTCAATTCTGGCTATGCTTCTGCCCACCTGCATGTTTAATTAGCAAAGAGTAAAGATGAACGCATGTTAAGTTGAACAAGTGAAACTTTATTAAACCCCATGCACTGCTCTGTCTAAGAGTATGAATTACTTGCAGTCTCACTTCCCGCATTCACTGTTCCACTGGTGTCCCCTTAACAACAGTCCCTGCAGGGAAGATAAGCCTTCTAACTCCAGTTCCACTGACAATGGTACATCTTCATTGTTTTACAAACATTTTAATATAAAACATTAAAAATGAAAAATTGTCACCCAGTCCCCTGCCCCATTGCCCTTCAGTCAGAGATTGCTAGCACATAGCCAAGTCAGCGTCTCCTCTTTATTGCAGACTCAGCTGGTTAGACAAACTTTTAAGATAGGTCATTCCAGATGTGGCTGCCTGTTGAGAACCTCTCTCTGTCTCCCTGTCACCTGTCATAATCTAGCAAACTCTTTTTTGGTGGAGATTCTTTCCTCCATGTAGTATTGGACATTGGTCTCTGGACAATTCCCTGACTCTCTGTTCTGTATTTATCTCTATAGATTTTCTCTGGGTTTTGACAAGTTCCAGAGGGGTAGCCATGTTAGTTTAATTTAACAAAACTAACAAGGAGTCCTGTGGTACTTCTAAAGACTGACACATTTCTCCCACAAAAGAGCATTAGTTAAGTAAAGCTGTTAGTCTTTAAAAGTGCCACAGGACTCCTTATTTATTTCTCTGGATGTTGTGTCTTCTGACTGGTAGGTGCATCCTGCCTTCCGATCACTTGTTCTTCTTGCAAAGTTACCTTGTATGACCTGGATTTGACTGCAGTCCTCATGAGTACTGGTCCACTCCTGCTGTCGCTGATGGCTGGCCCCTCAAAGAACAGCCTGTCTCCAGGGCAGCAAGTCCTTGGCTGACCTGCCATATTCTAGTTCCTGCTTCATCTTATTGTTTCCCATCTCTTCTCAGTAATCGCCAGCTTTCTGACTCAAAAGATTACCTCTCACTAGTAACAGCACTTTTCTACTTTGTCCCATCAGTGGGTAGATTAGGCTGTTTTGGTACCTCTGTGATGGCGTATTCTTGCCAGCCAAAAATGTCAAACAATAAGAAACAGCCTTCGGTTTTCACTGCTGATTCTAGCTTACCATTATTGCATGGGAATGAAAGGGAGGTCTGCTGGTCCAACTCCCATCTGTGTGTAAATTCCCTTAATTCGTCCAAGGCAAATTAGAGACCACTGTCTGTGAATACAGTGTCTGGAATACAATGTCTTGCAAACTGGATATTCAGTATATCAGTCAGAGCAGTCTCTGACCTCCCAAAACTTTGAATAGTAGTATACTGTAAACTAGTACTGCTTTCCATTTAAAGTAAATGAGTTAGCTCCCATCTTTCCCCAGGATTTGGTGAACAGCTCTTGTGGAAACAATCACTTTCTACTGGAGGTTATCACATTCAGGCCCTACCCTGCGGGGCGAACATAGTGACCATCCTGGGCCCTGTGGTTCTGTAGGCCCCATGTACTGCCCCCCACCCCAGCCCCACTACCTTCAGTAGAAAGCTAAAAGCCACCAGAGAGTTGGGGAAGCAGGGGCTGGCCCACAACCAACCCGGGGGCTGGGGGGTGAGAGTGTGGGACCTGGCCTCTGGGCTGGCCTGCCCTGCCCCCCCCCACCAGCATGGAGGGACAGGGGGTCCACAGAGACCGCTTGGCTCTGAGCCCCACCCCACTGCCCAAGGACAGCCCTGATCACACTACCAGCAGGTGTCACACCCTTCTCTCAAAGAATTAAGTCATATAATTCATTCCTGGCCAGTAAATATACCCTTGAATCCATTTAAGACAGACATCAATGGATGTGTGTGGCATGTTATTTTTTACTTGACACTCTTATGTAATGAGGTGGGACTACAGCTCTCTGTCCTTGTAATCTGAAACTTGTCAGCATGTTAGACTCTTTAGCAAGGTACTAAAACCCATTTCTCATATCACAGCCCATAAATATTCTGGCTTTGAAAGCTCTGGCAAGATGCCTTTAATTGGAGGCAATGGATAATGGCATTTTTTCAGTGTCCAGTTCAGTGGTCGTGGGTCTATGCAGTTGCTTAATTTTCCTGCTGGATTCTTTACCATCAGCTGTTTATCTAGGGTACGTCTAGACTGACGGTGGCAAAATCGCCGCCATCAGCACAATCTTCCAGGCACAATTTACAGTGAGTATGAACTCGCTGTTGAGCTTCAGAAGTTGTCATAGCGACTCCTGCCCCCTAACAGGAGTTCCTGAAAGTCGACCACAAGCCATTTGCAGTCAGCTTCCCATGGCATGTCCGGGTGGCTTAGAAAGTCACCAGCAGATACGCAAGATATTTATGTGCCTTGCTTATCTGCCAACGACTGCCACCGAAAATCAAAGTAAGTGTAGACTAGGACCTAGACTGTACTGGCCTTGACAGGTGCTATGATACCCCTTCATTTGCAGCCTTTCAAATTCCCTGTATCCTGGATTACATAGTGCCACTGGAATTTTCTTTCATGATAAACACACAGGTCGTACTGTGGAGTCTACTTCCAATACTCTTCCTTGAAGAAACCTGTTGCTTTTGAAAACATCCCCATATGCTTTTAAAATTGTTTCCATTTTCCATGGGAATCCTCCTTTTGATTCATATGCTGCAGCTCTGTCTTCCCTGCAGTAGCTCAGAACCATGAGTATCAACCAGTTAAGAACCTCGTACAAAACCAGTTTGAGAGTGTTCTACTTAGATTGCATCAATCAAGTGTAAACTTGTCAGGCACTATAAACAGTGTTAACATGGACTCACAGACAGTCCTCTTGCATAATCTAATCTGTTTTGCCAGCCAGTAAATTTATCTTTGTGGTAGACAATCCCTTAAATCAAGGATCACAGGAATATTCAGGTTACACCCAGTCCCAAAGGCCAAGTCACTTACCCCAGATCAATTGCATTTCAGATCTCACACCAAAGACAACGCTGGTAGCCAATCCTATAAAGAATTATTTAAGGGTTTGTTATGTAGGAAAAGGAAATGAGAGTTATTTACATGGTTAAAGTAAATAGACGCATATACACATATACACAAACAAATGAGTTCCAATCTTAAATTTCAAAAAGTAATGGAAGCTTCTACAATAAGCAAACTCTAGATGTCCTTTAGGGATAAGCCAGGCTGAGCCCTGGGAAACTTTTGTTTATGCTTAGTAATCCTTACATCTCCAAGCAGCATAAAGATAAAGCTTCTTTTTGTTAAGGATTTTTATTGCCTTCTCTCACTTGTTCTCTGAGCTTCAGACTCAATTGATGGGCAGAATTCACCTGCATGGCTCATCTTCATGGGAGGGAGGAGAACAAATAATGTTCCACACTAATCCATCTGGTATCAATAGGCATTCTTTGTTAGGCAGAATATAAAACCTTCTGTTGGAGACTAAGAATTTCACACTAGGTAACATCCCTCTCCTGTCAGGTGAATTAAACTGTTAGAGAGGCTCACAATGCACACATTCAAATATTAATTTAGAATATTGGATATGGTGGCTATAAGTGAGATTCATGCATACAGCAATTAACTGGCATTCAATAACATCTAGATGTTACACACATTCTTATAATTCTAATACCAATTTTAACAATATTAACACCAGGGGCATCATTGTAGCTGGGCACAAGAGGCATGCCAGAGCCCCAAGTCATGCTTCCCAGTGTCTGCCCTATGGAGCTGTGCCAGAGAGTGAAGAGCTGCCGGACCCTCCCCACCCTGTTACAGCAGCCCAGGACAGAGAGGGAAGTTTAAATCCCTCTCCCAGGCAGTGTGGTCAGCAGCTGGGGGAGGGAAGAAGCTGGGGTGGAAGCAGGTGAGCAGGCCCCAGATGGGGGACCTGGGGGAAGCCTGGAGCTGGGTATGGGCTGCAGGGGAGGTGGGGGGAGCCCGGTTCTGGCCACATGGAGTAAGAGGAGCCCAGAGCTGGGCACAGGCTACAGAGTCTGCCAGTGGCAGGGGTGAGGGGGCCCAGAGCCTGGCATGGGCCAGGCAGGGTCCCCCAGTGGCAGGGGAAATTGGGCCCAGGGACAGAGAGGGATTGGGGATGGGGCTAGGGCTCGCAGATGCGAGAGACAGAGGAGGCAAGCCTGGCAATGGGGTGATTGCACTTGGGATGTGTGTGTGGATGTAGGGGATGAGCATAGGGGTGTGGGAAATGGGGTGAAGGGCATGCATGAGCAGGAGTGAGTGTAGTTAGAGTTTGGTGGATTGGGGGCAGGGTGCCAAGTGTGGCTGGGGGCACAAGTGTGGTGCGGTGTTGGAGGAATGAGCAAGTAAGACTGGGTCTAGAGAGTTTTTCATAGTTAGCAATGCCCCTGATTAACACACAGATGAGCCACAGTGATTCCAGCTATATATTGTCATTGTTCAGTTCAGATATGGGGACCTTGGCATGAGCTGGCAGTTGTGCTCTCAATACCACAACAGCTATAAAATTCTGACTCTGCACCCTGATCAGATCTGTGGTTTATAAGGTTGCGTTCCCCAAGAGAGGTCTGTGGTGCTTACTATCCACCACCACAGCTTCAGATGGTACCATCTTTTGTTTTTCAGGTTAGTTACTGTGAGGTGATGTTTTCACATAGGCTGCATCATGTTCTCATTGTACATTACAAGACTGCACCTGCTCTTTGTAACGAGTGTGTTCAAGTCTAATTGACCCTGAGAATACACTGCAAAAGGCCCTTCTACCCAGCTGAAATCACACAGGGCATATCCTTGTCAATACTGTTGAATTCCTGGAGGCTGATATTGAACCTTTTTACTTTTCTATCCTGTTAGCCTGAACTCGATATGATCTCAGGATCAAGGACAGAGAGAATCATGACGACACCACTATTGTATGATGTTTCATACCTTTTTTGAACAGGTCTTATTGTGTATTTCTGAAAACTTATTCTGCTTTTGTACACATGCCTAAAATAGTTCAACTTGCCACATTTCTTGCACTGCTGTCCCCCAGCAGGGCACTTTTTCATTACTTATCCACACTGTCTTCCAGAGTAAATACATCTCATGGGGGGTTTGGAACCCTGGCTACTTGATCTGTTTTGCTGTTGTCTCACCGAATGTATTTCTGGGGGTACTGTGCCTCCTACCCTCTGATGCCTCAGTTGCATCTGATGAAGTGGGTTGCAGCCCACGAAAGCTTATGCCCAAAGAAATTTGTTAGTCTTCAAGGACTTTCATGGGCTTTTTGTTGTTGTTGTTGTGTTTTTGTTGTTGTTGTTTGGTTTAGCTTGAGTTTTTTTGTCTTGTTTTGTGATAGTCTGCTCTCACCTCCTGTATAGCACAGGCCTCAGGACTCCCCTGAATTAACTTATTCCTATTTGAATGAAAGAACATCTTTTAGAAACCAAATCCAATCTTGATTTTTTTTTAAACTCCCAGTGGTGGAGAATTCACTGCAACTTTGGTGAGCTAGTCTACTAGTTAATTGCCCAAGCTCTTAAAAATCAGTGCCTTAATTCCAGTCTGAATTTCTCCAAAGCTTCCAGCCATGAGATCTTGTTTGATAGACTCAAGAGAGCATTATCAAATTAAATTATTAAAGCATCTGACAAAGTGGGATTTTCTCCCACAGAAGTTATGCAATAAAGAAATTTGTTAGCCTTTAAGTGCCACAGGACTCCTTGTTTGTTTTATTAAATTATGTTTCCTGTGTAGATACTTTTAAACTGCAATCAAATGACTCCTAAACTTTCTTATACTTTGATGCGTCTGTCCCCTATCTTGGAGACGAAACAATCAGCCATACTCATCTCTGTTTTAGCCTTCTACATAGAATATTTTATTCTTCTGCTACACAAGCACAAATGATTGACAAAAATAACAACAGTGATAGTCCTGACCTGTACTGATACTGCAGGGTCCTCTACCACCAAGCAGAGGTGTCGCTGCCCTGGGGAAGCACCTGGTGCATGGGCCCAGGCCATGCCCCCTGCCAAGAGACCATTCCCCCTGGCCACAGGTCATGCCCCCAGCCAGGAATGGGGCCGGGAGCGGCCAGGGACGGGGACAGGAGCAGCCTCTGCGGCTGCAGGTGGCTGAGCCCCCGATCCCCTGCTGGGGATGGGGCTGCTGCAGCCGCGAGCGGCTGGGCCTCAGATCTCCAGCCCAATCGGGCTGGAGACTGGGGGGGGGGGCCCGCCAGACCAAGGGCGCTGGCGCCGGGATTTAGGGCATGTGCCCCGTGTGCCCAGCACCAGTGACGCCCCTGCCACCAAGTAGCTCAAGAGTCAAAGCCTCCCCTAGCCTCACATGGAACACAGGAAAGCTGGGTGGATGTACAGCCAGCAGTGAGCCTCTGCCGCCACCACCACCACTTGCTTCTTCTGACAGAAATGTATGTCATCCCTAAAGCCTTCATTTACAGAGCTAGGTCTTTCCTTATCTCCTACAGTTGGGAATCAAAGCCAATCATCAGCTGCCGCTTAGTTGGATCAGCCAAAGCCCAACACCTGTCTTCTGAGCTTCTCCTTAGGGTGGGGCTTGCTACTCCCTGACTTCACAGGCCATTAGTGGGGTAAACCACCCTGCTGCAATATTCCCCAGGCACTTCTTCACTGACAGATCTATCTTTCCAGATCAGCTGAGCAGTCAGTGGAGGCTTGTTCAATCAATCTGAAAGATAACATGTCAAAACCAGCCCCTCAAATAGTGTAGCGCTGCTTTGATGGGAATGCAATTCTCATTGGTGCAGCACAGTGAAGACGCTGCATAGAAGAAGAGTTACAAAGTTAACAGGAGTAACACGAGCTAGGCTATATTTATATTGACACCCATGAGCTAGGCTATATTTCCCACTTTCGTTTATAAGGACATTCAAAACAGTATTACAAAAGCCTTCTTAAATTCAAAATACACCTACTGCTTCCTCCCATCCACAAGACTTTTTATCCTGTCAAAGAAAGCTATTATGTTGGTTTGATGTGATTTTTTCTTCACAAATTCATGTTAACTGCTACTTCATATTTTGTTATCTCCTAGATTGCTTGATTATTTGCTACATTATTGTTCCAGGTTCTGAAGTCAAGGTGACCAATCTGTAATTTCTCGGGTTGTCCTTTTCCCCCGTTTTTATAAATTGGCACTACATTTCCCTCTCCCAGTCTTTTGGAATCTCCTCCATAAGTTTTTCCAAAGATAGTAACTAATGGTTCTGATACCTCCTTAGTCATCTCTTTGAGTATTTCAGCAGTCCCAGCTGACATGAAGACACCTCATTTATCTAAATAATTTTTAACTTGTTCTTTCCCTGTTTTAGCCTCTGATCCATCCTCATTTTCACTGGCATTCACTATGTTGTTCAATTGCTAGTAACCTTTTTGGTGAAAACTGAAACAAAAAAGGCACTTTACACTTCTGCCATTTCCACATTTTCTGTTATTCTCTTTCCCCCATCATTGAATAATGGATTTAGACAGTACTTGTATTCCCCTTGTTTCTAATGTAGCTATTTCCTCGTTACCCTTCATGTTTCTAGTTACATCTCATGTTGTGTATTGGCCTAATTCTGTCCATACATGGTTGTGCTATTTGTTTATATTCATCTTTTGTAATTTGATCTAGTTTCTACTTTTTGTAAGACTCTTCTTTTGCATTTCAGATCATTGAAGATCTCCTGGTGAAGCCAGTCTGGTCTCTTGCCATACTTCTTTTCATTCCTGCACAGAGGGATAGTTTATTTTTGTGCCCTTAAGAATGTCTCTTTGAAAAACTGTCAACTCTCTCAAACTGTTTTTCTCCTTAGACTTGCTTTCTATAGGATCTTAGTTTGCTAAAATTTGCCACCTTGAAATCCATTAACTTTATTCTAGTGTTTCCCCTCACATCATTTCTTAGAATCATGCACTTTCCTATTTTGTGATCATTTTCACTCAAGCTGACTTCCACTTTCAAATTCTCAACCAGTTCCTCCCTACCTGTCAAAATCAAATCTAGAACAGCATCTTTCCTAGTTGCTTTCTCCACCTTCTGAAATAAGAACTGTCTCCCACACATTCCGATAACACATTTCATAATTTGCACCTTACTGAATTACAATGACACCAAGTCTTTTTAAGAGTCACTGCTTCCTGCTCTAGTGTCATATTTACCTTCAGACACAATGAAACACAAATCATTTGCTTGCACCCAGCTTACCAAGAGTTCCAGATGATTCTGAATCAGTGACCTGTCCTCTTCATTATTTACTGGCTCCAATCTTTTAATCATCAGCAGACTTTATCCATTAAAAAGAAAAAAAACAACAACAAAGAGACTAGTGGCACTTTTGAAAACTAACAAATTAATCAAATTACCGCATGAGCTTTGGTGGGATAAAATCCCACTTCATCAGATGCCTAAAGATTAAACAAAAAGTCTGGCAGCAGTTTTAAAGACTAACACATGTATTTATCACATGAGCTTCTGTGGGGTAAAAATCTCACTTCTCCCACGAAAGCTCATGTGATAAATACATGTGTTAGTCTTTAAAAGTGCCACCAGACTCCTTGTTTGTTTTGCTGAACTAGACTACCATTGCTACCCCTCTGGGACTTCATCAGCAATGATCATATGTTTTCTTCCAGGTGGTTGATAAAAATGTTAAATAGTGCTAAGCCAAGAACCAGTTACTGCAGAAGCATAGTAGAAACACATCTATTCAGTGATGACTCTCCACTTACAATTATGTTTTCACAGCTGTCAGTTAACCAGTGAAATTTAAACCTTGATAGACCTGAAGTACAGGAGGAACCAAGCAATGTTCCCTCCAAGCTGATGATGCAGCTGAGCAAGTTATGGTATTTACTGAGCAGTAATTTATGAGGCCTGGGCAACAGTTTTTTTGGTGAAGTGCCTTAATTCAAAAATAATTCAGAGCTGTAGTGTAGTGGCTAGCACCTCTGCTTAACATGCAGAAGGTCCTGGGTTCAATTCCCAGGGGGTTGGACTTGATGACCTTGTAAGGTCCCTTCCAGCCCTATGATTTGATGTCTTTTCATTCAAACTTCAATAAAAATGTTAAATTGAAGTACTGTAGTTTTATCCATTTACTAAACAAATGTGAGACAATGACACTTGCTGCCTGTCTAGCCTCTATCATCATCTACACCACTCTGTTTTTGTTGCCTGTCTGTGTCAGATTTCCAGAATGCATATATAGACAAAGTGGGATTTTCTCCCATAAAAGCTCATGCAAAAAATAAATCTGTTAGTCTTTAAGTGCCACAAGACTCCTTTCTTTTTTTTGCTTTACTAGACTAACACGGCTGCCCCTTTGGAATTTAAGTCCCTGTTATGCTGCCCAACTGGGGTAAAAGGGATTCAAAGTGGATCAGGCCCTAAATGTCCAAAACGTAGATTGAAATTAAGTAGGTAGCTTCAGACTTGATCATGAGACTGACATGTTGAGGGGACTGTATTTAATATCTTGCTATCAACCTTGAAAAAATACACCTATTCTGCCCTCAGTAAACATATTAAATTACCATGCATTGCAAATCACAATCACTAGGTAGCAACTGCTTCCCAGACTCCCTCAGGGCAACACCTTAAGTAAAGTTATCTGAGAAATTAAAAACTTTTAAAGGTGGCAAGAGCAGAAGACATGTTTCAAGACAGTTTCTCACAGCATCACATCTCTGTAACCCGGGCCATCTTTTGTGCCTAAAGAATTTGCATCAAATAAAGCTAGGTTAGAGTCTGTTACATTACCATGCCCAAAAGCTAAAAATGGGACAACAATCCCCTCAGTGAATGGCAAAAAACTGATTAGGCATACAGAAAAATTTAAACATTGTGAGTATCTTCCTTTAATATAAAGAGTCTCTAACATCTCAGTTTTGGAGTTTATGGGGTTTTTTTATCCAAATCATTTTCAACAATAAAAGGGAGGCTATAATTAGTATGCCTGGAGTGTAAATACTCTCAGAACTAAAATAAGCAAACTGAGGCATAATTGAGATTTGTGTGTCTGGTAGTGGAATATAATAAAGGGAGTTTAATAATTTTTAATTTTTGACAGTTAAAGCAAACCTAATCAAAGCTGCAAGAAGCAAGAGCATAAATGGATTTGTGAAAGAAAATGATTATTTTTCTAACAAATTTTGGGGGAAATAGAAATACAAAGTCTTTTTTTTTTTAATTATTGCACTGCTGGCAATATTTTTTTCCTTCTGCCTTAAATGACTTTTTATCTTTTCAGTTTTTCATTTCATTTTCCTAATCATTAGGATTTGTTTCCTTCCATCACAGGAGTCTATACAAAGTTACATTGTAAAGCCCCACCTTGACAAACTGATTGCATTAGAATCTCTCACAGAAAAGAAATCTAAAATTAACCCAACTTGTTTTTGCTTATTTTAAAGGATTGCTTTTCTTTTAGGAGCTTTTGTATATTCAAGCCTTTTAGCAAGTGAAAAGCAGACCATTCACCCTTGAGAGAGATGCTAAATGGCTCAAAACAATTTTGCTGGGTCTTTCAAGGCCCAAGTCCTCCTCCAGCTCCAGCCTGGCTCCTTTGCCTGCAGCCCAGCTCCCATCCCCTGCCCCCACAGAGAGTGCTGCGCCCCTGCGGCCACTGCATGGCTGCCTCTGGGAGCCCCACAACTTAGCCCTCCCATTGCTCAGGGTCCCCCCTCTTGCCCAGGCTCAGGGCTGCTTACCTCCTGGGGCCCACACAGGCCCCAAAGATACCCCAACCACTGCACTAGCAGCCTGGTGCAGAGGAGAGGGAGAGATTTAAATTTCCCTCCCCCTCTGCTCCTTCCCTGGCTAGGTGCAGGAGGGCAGCGGGAGGGGCCGTCACTCTCACTGCTCCACAGGCAGCCTCTGCATGAGCCTGTGCGGAGCTGAGACGACAGACGCATGGGGCTCCTCCCGGCTGCCTGCCCTAAGCTGCGCTGGCCCACGTGTTGCCTGCGCTGGTGAGGGGCGGCCACTGCGCCCCTGCCCACTAGCGCAGCTTACAGGGAACATTGGAACCAAGTATGGTAAATGGTAAATATAATTGTCATTAGCCCCTTCACCTTAGCTAGTAGGCCTCAGAACTGTTCTCCTTGTTCTCTCTAAGCAGATTTATTGCATCCTGCAATGTTGACAGGTACATGCTGTGCTACACTGCAATGTCAATAAACATATTTCATTCTTGTAGATTTCCAAACTATGTTCATTGTCTGCGTCACCTATAACCTACATTTTTCAAAGCTATTCTCAACATAGTAGATGTGAGGTGGTTGCTCAATGGAGTTTTTGTAATTCAGTCTATTACTCCCTGGAACACTAGCAAGCAAAACCACAGGGCCCAAGTCCACTTGTGTCTTTGCTAGAGGAAGGGAAGGGGTTTACCTGCCAAAATAAAACTAGAACTGGTCCAGTAACCGAAATCTAGTCTTTCTGGCATAAAGGTAGGTGGGTAGTGGCAGTGGCACAATGAAAACTGAAGAACAAGTGATAACATAGTGGGCCAAGGCAGAACTACTTCATATGTTTGTGTGAGGATCCAAATAATGAAGACAGAGGCTCTGTGGGGATGTCACTTCCTTCCATCTGTTCTGCAAGGATTTTTGAAGCAAAGTATGAATACATGGATGGAGTAGTGAAAAAATTTAGAGTTTAGGGTACCTGGGAGGGCTTTAGTTTTTGGACAAATGGGACAAGGCAACTTTCTGAAGGATGTGCTGGCACAACGCATCCAATGTTTGATCTCCACATCAGGATTGGCTGTCTGGAAGAAGTGGTGGGGTGGGTCTTCTGTCATGTCTTCATTGACAGAGATCTGCATATGAAACCCAAGATCCTGGTCTCCAATGCAGGAACCATTCTCACTCTTCTTTATGGGTACAAGACACAGGTTACATATCAGAGCCATCTTAAACCTCCGGATTGTTACTGACAGTGCTGTCTTAAAAAAAGTGTTCCATGTGAGATTGGAAGACTGTACAACAATCTCACCGTTGTCTCTACAGCTAACATCACCAATGTTGAGGAGATGATTCTGTAACATCAGCTTCTGTTTCATAATTAATTTTTCTGCTTTTAAAGGCACTGATGATTTTCACCTTTTGTAAGTGCTCTGAGATCCATGGATGAAAAGTACTATATAAATGTTAATTAGTATCATTACTATTTATTATGATAGCTGGTGCCTGAAATTCAAAAAGGCAAATTAATTAGGAACTGGCTATAGCCAACAATAAAACTAACTTGTCCTATTTTCTCTGTCCAAGTTGAGATAGAGCAACAAGTGAAAGACCAGTATGACAAGAAAACTAGGTTTTTAAATTATTTCAGTTTTAATAAATGAAGACATCAGTAATTACAGATAAAAGTTTGTGTATTTGTGCATGTGTGTCCCTTTAAATAGTTTATAATAATGTTAGGGCCTTTAAAAATAGTGATATTATTAAGAATTTGCCTCTGGATCGTGATTGTAATATGTAATTAACATCTTTTAGTCCTCCCACACACTAGCATGTCCCCCAACAATACATTACAACTAATGCAGTTCAACTGGTACTAGCCATGGTGAAAGTACCAATGTAAACAGGGCTCTGTTGAGAGGTATAGCTATGCATAATCCTTCCTCCTCCCTTACTAGGTAGCCTGTGGTTTGGCATTCTTGGTTTAAAATAACGCCCTGATCCTTCAGCCTGATTCTCAAAAGCAGAGCCCTGTGCATGTTGGTACCTTATGTTTTTGTGTTTCTGTTAGTACAAAAACATTTGTTTGGATGCTGCAGAAAGAAATAATTATGGTAAAATTAATAAATAGTAATAATAGGTTATTATTATTATCATCATCATCATCATCATCATCATAACAGTAATAGTTACTACTATTTTACTTCTAGTTTTCAGGCACTAAGACCAAGTTATAATGTTTTAATTATAAACACTTCAGGGAAATAGTTAGATATTTGTTTAGGAGACTACAGAAATATAAAGCATTTCCCCAGTATTAGTTTTTATGAAATAAAAATAAGAACATTATTAGTAAAAATAAAAAGTCCAGCAGGGTTTTTTTCCCCTTTAAAAAAGCCACATCAAGATTAATCATAGATTTCAAAGCCCTGATTTTACTGTCAATTACACTGATGTAAATAAGGAGCAAAAATCAGTGGAGTGACACGATGTTACAGCTAGTGTGAGGTCCAAATCAGGTCTGAAAACAGGTACAAAGCAACCCAAAGATTAGTGGATATCAGATGGAGAACAGAGGAGTTGACAGTTATATACTCAGTCTGCAATCACTCAATAGACATTTCCACTGAAATTAAAATGTGAATTCTGCCTGAAAAAATTTTCAGCAAACTCCACCTTAAGTGTACCTAAAAAGTTAAATCTGACCTGCTCCAATGCACTGTGGGAATTGTAGGAAGGGGAATCCTGGGGCATGTAGTCAGGGTATCTTCCTCTTTCTCTTTCTTCCTGTAATGGCTGCCTCCGGGAGGGCAATGCACATATGTCTGGCTTCTAACAAAAGGTATGGCTCTCTGCTTTGTTGATCAAACTATTCTCTGGCCATTCACAGCTCACGCTCCTCCTTTATTTTCAGACCTAGTGTCAATATTTTGAGCAAAGTTGTGTGTAGAGAAACTGATTTTATTTGTCTGCCAGGTGTTTCTGCGCACAATTTCTTAAGCTCTGAGTCGATTTCTTTTACTCGCTTTTCTGCCTGTTCCTGTTTTTCCTTCTGCTTTCTCTAGTTAGTAGAACTTTTACATTTCCCTTAATTGAGCAAATAACTCTCTCTTGATTTTTTTGGACAGGTGACGACTGAGTGGAGTTTCTTTGTTTTCTAGCTGCCAATGCTAACCAAGAGAGAAGCATCACAGATTAATTATACGGGTTAAGGTAAATTGCTGATAGACTTTGAATAGAAAGCAAAACAGTTGTAGATAATTTACAAATGGCACAGGGGTTGAGCCTGAGCGGCATGGGGCGCCACTCAAGCCCCCCTGCTGGTCCCACTCCCCCAGGCCTCCCTCCGCTGGGTGCGCTTGCCCACTAGGGAGCGTGACGAGCAAGGACTAGGAGGCTGCGGCGCGCAGCTCCTGGCCCCAGCTGGCCCCGTCCCGTGCTTGGCGGAGCTGGAGGGGAGCAGGGTGGGGCGGGTACCGGCCCCAGCCCTGACCCCCAGAGGCTGCCCACCGCTGCGGGGGGCCAGGGCTGTCCCTAGGGGGATATGGGGCCCCACTTAGCCCCCACCGGCAGTGGGAGGGGACGGCCGGCACAGGGGAGGGGCAGGCCCCTTGGCCCCTGTGTTAACCGTGCTGGGGACTGGGCGAGCTGGCCAAAAGCGGCACCCAGCTCAGTTCTCCCGGTGCTCCCTGCTCCCCCACGTGCACTGCTTTCGGCTGTGCCGGAGCAGTGGGGAGGCGGCGGGAAGCAGTGCAGCCGGGGCAGGAAATAGCCATACGGGTCCCGCACTGCCTCCCGCCCCCTCCCTGCTGCTCCGGCACAGCCGAAAGGAGCACGCGTGGCGAGAGGGTGGGGGAAGTGGAGACCAGGAGCACTGAGCCGGGCACTGCTTTTGGGCGGCTCGCCAGGTCCCCAGCATGGGGGGAAGGGGCAGCAGTGCAGACCCTGTGCTGCCTTGCTTGGCAGGATGGGCAGAGACCCCAGAACTGTGGGGCACAGGGCAATTGCCCCTCTTGCCACCCCTCCCTGGGACATCCCTGTGGGGGGTGACAGGTGGCCCCAGCGCTGACCCCTGGAGACCACTGGCTGCTGCTGGGGGCAGGGGTCAGCCCTGGCTGCAAACCAGAGGTCTGGCCCCACCCCTTTTGGCCCCGCCCCCAGTACCCACGAGGGTGAGGTAGACAGGGCTGGCACGGGGGTTGGCAAAGGTTGCCAATCCCTGATTTACACTGTTTTGTCAGCCCCTGTGCTGACGTGCCTTGCAAAGTGTAGTGTTGAGACAGGGAAAAGGGAAATCTGAAAAGTGTAAGCTCAAGGGCAATTTCAGACAGTTTAAGAACCACCAGGGGTGGCCAAACTTATGGAACTCAAGAGCAGCACAAGTTGATTAGTAAACCTTCGAGAGCCACACTGAGGCATATAGCCATGTATTTTCACCCTAGTCCAAAACTACTAAGTTTAAAATTCATTGCACTTTAATTTTATCATAAAAAGAGGGCAAATATTAATCCTACTAATGTCAGATTCTAATAATTACTTAAGGTTACCATGAAAATTAGGCCTACACAGTAAACAATTTATTTTCTTCTTCATATTTTCATTTCTTATTATTCGACATCATATTTAGAAGGACTTCTAAAACATGATTTTATTTTAACAAATAAACCACATTAGGGCTGACAAAATCTAAACATGCAGCGCTTCTCCCCACTGTCCCCAACCATGCCACGCTCTCCCCACTGTCCCTGACCATGCTGTGCTTCTCACCTTCCCGATGCCCTCCCTAACCCCCCGCCCCTGCTGCTGGCTCCCCCCCCCCCAACCAGTCCCTCCACTCTCCTGGGCCCCCTTAGCTGGCCGCTCTGGTGGCTAGGCACAGGCTGATTGCCTGCCCCCCCCCGCCGCCCCCCCCGCAACATGCTACGAGCAGGAGATTTAAAACTCCTTGGCTGTGGCTGCTTTCCTCTCTCTGACCCATGTGTAAGCCAAGTTCTTCCGCGAGCCACACTTTTTCATTCAAGAGCTGCATGCGGCTCCTGAGCCACAGTTTGAGCAAGCTTGAGAACCACTTCTTTAGGTGATGTGGGATGTGATTTTGCTGGTTGGATCAAAAGTAACTCTGGCAGTAACATTAATGTTCTATCACTGACAAAGCAAATATCATAGTGCATGGATCATCCTAGCAATGCAGTCCATTAGGGGATAATTATGAGAAAACTGAAGCACAGTGAAATTTAAGTGACTTGCCCCCTGGCAGAGGGGCAAGGAATCTTTGGCAGAGTCAGGAAGAAGAGGTAACAGGGCTTATATGCCTAGGGATATTGAACAGAATAGCTCCCTATGTGAGCACACTTGTTCCAGAATAAGGCTGCCTTTTTCTGATTTAACTTCATCTACTTTGGAAGTAAATTAAAACTAAACTGGAAAAGCCCCCCTTATGCCATAATAGAGCATCCACATGGGGATCTATTGCAAAATAACTATTGCTCTTCACATTCCCAGCTACCTTATTTCAGAATAACTTCTTTTGAGTACATGATCCTTAAGGCTACATCTTCACGGACCAAAAAGGTGTGTATTTTCCTGCCTTAGCTATCCTGCCATAAAATCCTAGTGGTGATAAGACACTTTAGTGTTACTGCAAGATAAACTAGGTAAGATTAACCAGGGATGAGGAGTACAGAACTGACTTTGCCTGACTTATTCATGGAAAACACTCTGGTGCCTTCGCTTAGCAGTCTACAGAGCAACAGCTGTCATATATTTTTCTTCTTTACCTCACTGTAAAGAAAACCACTTCTGTGTTAGTGAAGACCAACCCTGCATCTCCAGAGTCCCCTTCCTGCGCTGTGTATCAATCACTAAAATATATTTCCATATAGATTTGGTCTTATTCTAGTCCCAGCTGTAGATACAGAGTTCTTAGAAATCAGTTTACAGAAAAAAACCCTGTCATGTTCCCTTTTCTTTTACTTTTAGATACATTTGAAGAACCACCTTCTCTTCATTCTTTAACAGCCCTTCCAAGACCACCTTATCCGCAACATGGCTTTTCTTGGGAACACCTCAAAACTTTTGTTGGTTCTCATTTCACTGGTGATTTTGCTGCCTGTGGTTGAAGCTATGGATGCTGGAGATGCACTTGCTCTCTTGCTAGGCATAGTTCTCAGCATCATTGGATTTTGTGCCTGTTTAGGCTTATATGCAAGAAAAAGAAACGGACAGCTATGACTTTGTAAAGAGATTACATGGTCAAGCATAATCCTAAATTCTACTTGTTGCAATTTAGCTTTCAAACTGAGCCTCAGTTCCTGATGACTTTCAAAACCATGGAGCATGATCCTGCAAACTCTTCTTCGTTGTGCCATTCTCAGTAATAAAGATTATTAGTGGTAGAAAGGTTTGCAGGGTATAGCTCCATGACACTAAGAATATGGTTACTTCATATTCCTCGTGATGAGGGGTTGCAGTTAAGAAAGATGGAAACAAGCTATTTGAAGAAGAAATTGCCCAGATGCATTCACAGTGAACATTTGTATACTGAAGGTAACATTTCTGCAATTTGATTTCAGGGGTTAGGTCAGCAGGAAGGCAGCCATAAACCTCCTAGTCAGGACAATAGAGGTTTGGAAATATTGACACACTCTTAATATGATGACTAAAGAACAGCCTGCTTAGACTTCTGTGTGAGTGCAGATGTTCTTTCTAATTAAAACTAACTCCCCCCAACTCCACAACTCATTTCTGTTGTCAGGCTGAGACATGAGAGAAATAGACAAATGTGCAAAACTGTTACTTCTGTATTTTTTTCTTAGAATGCACCTCTTGTGTAGTTTGGATTCTTGTTACAAATTAGAATTGAATTTAATCAATACCTGTGCTAAAGGATTAGAGCATTCTTTTTTCTTTAAAATGTATATGATGCAAAGGAGAGTATATGTAATGCACCAACCAGTCCAACAAGGAAAAGGTTTCTGAAGAAAAGTCCAAAGTGAGCAAATGTTTTGTGCATATATCTGTTGATTCATATACCTTTATATTTCATTTTCTTTGACTCGTTCACAGGTTTGGGGTTTTGTTTGTTCATTCTATGAGGACTTGCATATTTTGCTCCGTGGCTTGTTTTTTAATCCTGAAAGTAGGGTTATTAGAAACAAATGATTGTCATTTTTTCCTATGTGATCAATAAAGTCAGTATGCTCTTTGATGAGGTCTAAATGCCAGTGAATGAACCACCTTGACATTCTTGAACATATACTGTTCGGCACAGCCTAAATCCTAAACACAGTTGTCCACTTGATCCCTGTGTAAACTTGGAGCTGAAGCCTATGCTGCAAAAAGAAAACTAAACCTGTGGTTCAAACTGTACTGCATAGCTTGAGAGTATTTCTGTGAGCTGCAGGCAGGCAGCTGACAGTCTCATTCTCCAGTGAGTTTCTCTGATGTTCCTTTACTTTGAGATGCTTGGTGCTGTTTGACTGGAGGGCTCTGCTGGGAAACCAGCATACTTGGCCCTGTCACGCTGATAATGGTAAAGTATACCACAGTCATCTGCTGCTGCCAGGAAAAGGGAACGTGTCCAGGAACATCTTTATACCACACTGATTGCAGTGGTGGTTTTGGCCCCACATGTCTGTTAGCAGCTGGCACCAGGCTGCTCTAACATGACAAAAATGGTGTAGGTGTACACAAAGTAGCAGCAGAATGAGTGCAAAGGTGAGCTTTACATCATCTGCAATCTACTATACTAATTTGCTATGTGTGTACATGATGTAAAGTGCACATGCACACAGCAGGCTTCCTTCCAGTCACCCGGTAGCACTGCCTGCCCTGCGCATGCACACCTTACTGGCTCCTGCTGTGCTGTGTGGGCAGATGGGGGGCAAGGTTCGGGGAGCAGTCCCGAGGTGTCAGGGACTGAGCCCAGGTATCCCCTGCCTGGCACCGTCAGCCACTCCTGCCCCTCACCTGCTGGCCGGGCAGGCCCCTGCCATGCCCTCCAGTGAGCCATCATGCTCCAGGGAGCAGAGCAGTGCAGCCAGCAGCTCTAATCTTAAAAGTTTGTGTAAAAGATAAAAGGAAAATTTTAGGTGACCATAGAACTTTTGTAAAAAATGTTGTCATTAAAGAGCTATTAATGTGTTAAAATACATTCTAATTATTTCATACATTCTGTTTTGATTTTCCCGTCATTTTTGACAGGTTACAGATAGTTTATTCTTAAACTGTAGTGTGTGCTGCTCAGCTCTTCCAAGGAAACAGGGCAAGTGTTTATGGGAGCAAGTGAAAGAAACTAAAACAGATGTAAAGCTCTACTTTTTCCACTAACTTTCTCACCTTCCCTCCCCTACCCTCTGCTTTTCGAAATGTCTCTGACAGAGGTGGAAGACAGATAAGGACAAAACATTCACAAGACTCACTCGACAATCACAAATCATCTGGCAGGTCATATTTTGATGTTCTAATACTTCCAGATACTATTTGTAAGTGTTCTGACCCTTATCTCCCTCTTCTAAGGAAAAAAGACAAGGAGAGAGTAAATGTAAGTGTTAAAGCCATGGAACCCTTCTAATAGGCATGATGGACAGAGTTTCCCAATACCACCCAGGGCTGACATAACAGAAGCAAAGACAGCCAGCCCAAGGAATGTCAGACTCTACAAATAGATCCCCTCTGCTTCCACAATTACCCAGCTGAAGTGCTGTACAGCAACACAGCTCACTAGATTGTTGTAGAGACATGCAGGAACATGTCCATAGCTTCCCTAAAGTGACACCCACAGAGATCCCATCATTGGACTCTGCACGAGGGTGGAGAGAGTTACTTCTGTACATGACAGAGGTAGCAATGAAATTTGGATTGTAAGATGTAATACCTCCAAGGAGGGGGAAAAGGCAGCTGTTCATGTGATTCCCCACCCACCAGGGCTTTCAGTGCGAGGTCAGCAGCAACGGATGACCAGGACACGCCCTGGCAGTAAGGTGGATGCTACCACATAGCCTTCCGCATCTCCATGCCGTAAATGGAGGGGGCACATATATATGCACCTTTTCCCACCTCCAAACCCTTAGTTTTTTTCCATCACTGAATTTATTTACCTTTCCCAAACACTGAACTCTTTAAGACGAGCAAAATTATTGTAGCTAGCTTTTCCCAAACACCTCCATTGTCACTTCAGTATAAAATCTCTGATAGCTGGTTCTTAACATAGGCATTTCAGAGTTATGCAGTAGCTTTTCCCTGTAGAGCAGCACAACAGCTACACCATTAGTGTCAGGCCATGGGGTACCTGGAATTTTATTCTTCTGCTTGTAGCTTCATGTGCTGAACTATAACATTCACTATGCACAATTGTGTATGTACTGAGTTATGATGGAAGTTATTTATTGTATTGCTCAAGACTTACATGTGTTAATGGTTTGACTAAGAGCACATGTCATGTCTGATCTTTCTGTTTTTCCTCAATTTTTAATAAACTCAAATAGATTCTATTAATTTGATGATTCAACTCTAATAAGCAGTGGAGAGGAGAATAGCAAGATGCAAGAGATGTGATGGGAAATGGTATAAATAGATGATTCAACTGTACAAGAAGGAGAAAGGGGAATGAAAGATATAACAGTTAAAGTAATATCTATTATTTTCATTTTGATTGATTCAGGGCATTTAGATAAGTATATTTTCAATTTGTCTTTGTCCGACTCCAAAGATATATCAATACTGTCACATTTCATTGGCCACTACCAAACACCATAGCAATTTAAAGCCCCTTAAAGACATGATCCTATTCCTTTAAAAGCCAGCAACGAAACTCCTGTTGAGTTTAGTGGGGCCTTTCATTGGCCAGTGGTAGATGGGAGACTCAAGGCATTTTTATAAACTGTCAGTTTCCAGTATTGCAATGGATGGTTTTCTAAATGGAAAAAAAAAAAAAAAAAAACAACAGTCAAGTAATAGCAGCTTTTCTGATCAAATATCCAGGTTAAAAGACTATTATAATATTTCCAAAGAAAATTACACACTAATGGTCTAGAAATATTGCAATACATTTTCATAGAGCAGCACAAAACACGTTCTTGCATCAGCATTCCACAGTGAAAACTGTGGTCTGGTTATTTAAATACATTTTTGGACTTCACATCAGCATATGGGGGCCATTCACTTTCTGCAAAGAACAAGTAGCATTAGTGATTGTATCTGTAGAGGAGAGCAAAAACTGCAGCCTTGCAACACCCACCTCTTAGCACACAGACTCTACCCCCTAATTAATGCAGAAAGGTTAGCAGCAGGAACTAGCAGCTTCCAGCAGGTATTTTCAGTCGCCTTATCAAAAATATTGCTCAAAATCAACACCTCCACAGACATTTAACAACCTGCCTGCAGCCCACCCTACACTGGAAAAGACAGAAGAACTGCACTCCTAAAGACCCACGCCAGGGCAACAGTTTCCATTCAAGCTATATAAGAACTAAGTAGTAGGATTATTCTACTCTGTACAGCAGCCCTGGCACATTGGAGGCCGATACTGCAGCTCACTTGCTTAACACACTGACCTCCCTCCCCCGGAGTAATAAAACAGACTAAGCCAGTCAGA
The DNA here is from genome assembly GCA_007922195.1 of Podocnemis expansa. NCBI lineage: Eukaryota > Metazoa > Chordata > Testudines > Podocnemididae > Podocnemis > Podocnemis expansa. Next base: position 20,396,924 of record ML682013.1, read on the forward strand.
TTCACTTTGCTGCTTCAACATTTAGAATAATGCTCTGGACTTCTATTGCACCTTCTATATGAGACTCCCAAAGCCTTTTATAGGCATTAATGAGTAAAACCTCACCTGCCCTTTTGTAGATGGGGAAACTGAGGCATAACACAAGACTTGGCAAAGTGTTTCACCTGAACTATGTGGTGTGGAATGTAATGCTGGAAAAGGTCACTGGTCACTTTGGTCACACCCCCTCTTGGTTGTAGCCCAGATGCAACATGCTGCATTCCAAGGACTGCTGGGAGGGCTCTATCCCTATGCTAATCCAAGGGGCCCTTCCTACTAAATGGAGATAGTTTGGAGCTGCCAACTCCTACTGGTTCCCTGCATGATGATGTTTACTTGGGTTTTGTGGGAGGGAAGAGAGGTAAGGGAGGAACTGACCACTGTTAATTTATAACAAGATGAAGCAGGATTGACCCTGCCAGCAGCTTCAGAAATTTGAGGACCTTGGGGGGCAATCACTGCACCGGGGGGGGGGGTATGGGATAATCTTTATTAAAACAGATATGGGAGTGGGGGGAGTGGGGGTGTGTGTATGTAGCTCTTGTCACAGTGTTTTTTTTGTGAAGTGTTGGGGGGTGCTTGACTCTGTGGAGTGGGACAGGTAGAGGGGCAATGAGGACTCCCTACAGTCATAAACCCACTCACTCTAACTTAAAAGATGTTTCTATAAGGTATGAATAGAAGGGGGGTGCAATGCAAATTAGTATGCCGCAGTAGCAGAGGGGAGAGAACGCAACCAGGGGGAAGCAGGATCAACAAGGTCAGAGGGGCTCAAAGAAGGGGAGGGCAAGCGGGCTGAGGACACAGGTGGGAGGTTCGGGGCAGCAGAGAGCGGTAGCGGGGAGTTGGCGACAGTGGCAGAAAGGGAAAGCAAGGGGGGGTGAGTAGGAATGGCGGGATGGAGACACGTGGGAGTTAGGGCAGGGAGACAGAGGTAGGCGAGGGGTTGGGACACAGGTGGGGGTTCGGGGAAGCAGGAGGGGCTGAACAGGGGTTCAAGGGTTTGGGAGGGAGGCAGCAGGGAACTGAATTGCATGGAAGGGAGCAGCGGCGGGAGGAAAGGGGAAGAGGAGAAGGAAAGGGAAGGAGGGGGGCAGGAACGGAGGCAAGAGGGGGTGGTCACAGGGAAGCGGCAGCTGGGGAGTGAGGGCGGTGAGGGGCTGGCGGCAAAAGGGGGAGGCCACAGGAGCCACAAGGGGCTGGCGGGAGCCGCAGGAAAGCGGCGGCAGTAACGGGAAGCCGGCTGGGCAGCTGCAGAAAAGCAGCGGAAAAAAGGGAAAAACCGAGGAAAAAGCCGCAACAGGCAGGGGTCAGAGAAGGGAATAGAGATGGCTGGGGGAAGCCACGCGGAAAAGGGCTGTGGGCAGCGGAAGAAGGGGCTGGAGAGAGAAGAGGGGCGCGCGGGGGCAGTTGGAAAATAAAGAGGGGACAAGGAAAGGTTTAAGAAGTTTTATTCAAGTTGGGGAATTTACAGAGGGGAGGGCAAAAGCAACTTAACAAACGACTCTAAAGTCTACAAACTAAAGGAAACAATCTTACCATCTAACTTAATACTACTAAGACTACCAATTAACTTTATACAATGTTGCAACACACAATGATACTTTTAACACCAGTTCAAACAGTTCAGAAGGAAGAGATACACTAAGTAATACAGAGTAGCGGCAGGTAATTACAGACACGGGGGCTCCTTTAACAGAAAATGAAGCAGCAACTAAAGAAAAGGAAAGGAGAAGGCAAAAGATACACAAGAGCCTGTAAAGCTGGGAAAAACAGTTTCAAAGCAGCAGCCAGAAAAGAAAGTAATTTTAATCTTTAAAGAAAACTGCAGGGCAGGCTCTTACCATCCCTAGCAGCAGTATTACAGGCAGGAGAGACTCGTACTCGTACTCGGGCCGGCAGTTCAAAACGTGGGGTATGCTCAGGGAAGAACTCGAGCAGAGGAGGTCAGCTTCTGGTTGATCAGGCTAGGCAGGGTGTCTTGGGGACCTTCCTGCCTGAGCCCCCAAGGACCAGAGCATTTAAGCTGGTTTTCCCGCCTTTCCCTGATTACAGGGAATGCAGAGAACAATGGTGGTATGAGTCATACCTTGCAGGACCTTGCAGTCAGGCAGAGCCCACCTACACCAAGCCCTGTCAGAACAATGGGCACTCAGGGTGGTAACGGCCATCCAGTTAAGTTCAAGGGGGCCATCTGCTCCCCTTAACATTCCTTACATACCTAAGTGATGGCCTGGGAAGGGCGGCCATAAAATCAATACAATGAGTCACGAACAAGGATTAAATGGGAAAGCTAGATCTAGTAATATGGCACGAATGGTAACTACCGGTATTATGCTACAATAATAACAGTTCAATTTGCATCACATCTGACAAAGGGTTTGGCAGAGCTACTGTAGTATAATGGCAAGAAGTTTTTAAGGTACTGGAAGGAGAGCTTGGGTCAGATCCCCTTCTCATTACACAATTAAATTAGGAGTAACACCTCTGAAGTCAATAGGAGCCAGGGGGGTTAGGGAGGCTGTTCTGCACTCCTGAAGTTTAGGCCACTTGTTTAGGACTCAACTCAGCAAAGCAATTACAGAAAGATTTGTAATGATACTCAGGCACCTACTGGGATTTTAGGTAGCACCTGAGTTTTGAATTCCCGTAATAAATTTTCCAATCCTTTAGAAGTTTTTTTTTTTTTTTAGATTCAAATATTTAATGTGATAAGAACACTTACCCTGCAAGCATAGATTGACAAGGTGCATTTATGGAAGAATGTAAGCAGCTTTTAATTATTTAGGCTAGTGGTTCCCAACCTGGCATCCGGGGACAACAGGGGGTCCATGGACATGTTGAACAGGGTCTGCAGAGCCTCTCTGTACCAGGGCCAGAATCCAGTTGCAGCCTCGATGCACCCTGCCAGGGCTGCCTCTCCCCGCCCGCAGCTGGATTCCAGCAGGGGGATGAGGTCATGGCAGCTCCCCAGGAGGGGCAAGGGCAGGGGGCCATAGCCACCACAGCTCAGCTCCCCAGCAGCGTGGACCACGGTGGCAGCAGTGCCGCTCACCGGCTGTCCCAGCAGCACCACCAGAGTGGTGCAGGCCTGATTACATTATCAGCCAGGGGGTCCGCAGAGATTTTTTTTATTAAAAAGGGGTCCCCAGCCTGAAAAAGGTTGGGAACCACTGATTTAGGCTTTTTGAAATGCACTGAAAAGTACACAAATCCACATTTTAGAGTTTTTAAAAAGCATCTCTGCATGCAATGCGTCTATCTAGAAATGAAAGTAAGGAAAGTAGCACTATTTTTTTCTGCACAGTCCCACCCTCAAGCCCACTTTGGATGCCCAAATGAGAAATCCTGCAAATCGAGCAGATGTTTCGAAAATGATCACATTTTCTGCTAGGCTCCTGAGGCTCAGCTGTCCCTTAGTGGGGTTGGAGAACAGCCAGGGGCAGTGTAGAATTAAGACACAGGCCTGGACCTTTGCTTCCAGAGTCATGTGATTGTATCAGAATCTAAGCTTCCATTTAAAAACAATGGTTCCAGTCCACAGGGTAGCAAACAAAAGCATGAACTTGTGAACTGTGTGAAACCAGTGTAGTGACATTTCCCTGAGTCAGAAGTAGGAGTGGGAGGAACAGAAGCCGTAGAAACCAAGAAGTTGCCTTGTTCAAAACCACCATCAAAGCAAACCAGGACACTTCCAGGATCTTGCTGGGTAAGGAACTTGGGTGCTATTGTTGGGGTGGGCTTGAGTGCCACCTTTGTTGAGGTGGGATCTTGGGTACCCAGCAGGGTTCTCTAGAACAGCATTTCCCAAACTTGTGTCCTGTGGAACACTGGTGTTCCATGCAATGTGAATAGGTGTCCCATGAAAAAAGTTTGATGCTAGCGATATTTTTCCTTCTAAAATATTAAATATGACATTATGTGTGTATCAAAAATACTAAGGTATTTGAATAGTATTTAGATTGTAGATATATTAATATGTATAGTATATAGACATCTCCAAAACCCCTAACTCTTTTAAATCAACTTTTGAGCAATACATGCAGCAATTTTTTAGTATGAACCACCCACACCCTCCAACCGGCACACATGTGTTCTGTCAATATACTCCAGGCCCCAAAAGTGTTCCATGGCCAAATTAGTTTGGGGAAATGCTGCTCTAGAACTTTCAGTTCCAAAGGTGTAATGGGAAAAAAAATGATGATGACACCTCTCAAAAATGCCATTCATTCATGGCAGCAAAATGAGCCATAATTCCCAAGAGACTGCAGATCTTCATACTGTAACTCTACCTCTCCTTTTATACATGCTTTGATCAGCAGTGAGGACGTTTAAAATGTTTATGTTTAAATTGTTGTTGAGCATCTGAGCTCGCAACCCCATTCAGAGCTAATGCTGCAGCTGCTGGTGAATTGAGGTAGTTTCAGTGCATTAGTTGTACATGGGTCATGTTCTTATTTTCTTTGCAACTATAAAGGGCTAGGAACTCACTTTTTCTTTTTCAGTGAAAGCTGAGATACTACGGACCAAGAGAGTACTGTAAGATCATTGGAGCAGGGACTGGCTTTTTATTCTATGTTTGTACAGCACCTTGCACAGTGGGGCATGGTCCTTGACTGGAGCCTGCATGTACTGCCACAATACAAAAAGTAATAAAAAAATAATTCCACTAAAAGGCAAAGAACAAGGCATCAGAACAAAAGAACAAGGCCAAAACTACTCATGCCAATTGTAGCCTTCAGCCAAGCAAGAATTAAAAGAAATTTCCATAGAGAAAGGCGTTTTCATCAAAATTTGTTTGACTTTTACATCCCAAACTCTTTTTGAAATTAGAGCTTTAAATAATTTCTGAAATCAATAACATTGTCCACAAACTTTCTTTAGAATTGGGATGGTTGTGAAAATAAGGCACCAAATATTTGTGCTCATTTCTCTTACTTCTAACTGCATTGTTCACAACTGGTCATTAGTCACACAGTGTTACTTCTTGTCCTTTGATTGACTGAGCCTACCTAGGCAATCTGGAGACTTAGTAGAAGCCATTTTGACTAATTTTCTCAGAAAGTGTGGCTGAATTTAAGTCACTATCTCTGACGGCACATCTACACTACCAACCTAAGTCAATCCATGTTAGGTCAACTTACAGCCACTGTAGTAGTCAGAGTGGTGGCTGTTGTCCACACTACTCTCCTTCTGTCAGTGGTATGGAGTACTTTCATGGAGTGAAGAATAGCAGTGTGGAGGCTGAGAGCTCTTGTTACCCCTTAACCCCATTTCCATCCAGGAGTGGAGTCGCAGCTGCTCAGGCTCCTCGTGGGTATATCTACACTAGCCCAGGCCAAATTTTGCATTTATTAAGTTGACTTAAGGGCTTCCTTAAGTTGACTTAATAATTCTCACTCTTTAAGTTGACTTAGCCATTAAGTCAACTTTAATAAGGCGACTTAATGCATGTGGCCATCTAAGTCGACTTAAAAAGCCCTATGTAATAACATGTGCCTGCTTAAGTTGACTTAGTAAAGTTGACTTAAGCAAACACATTTTTTATTAAGACACTTTCTGAAGTCGACTTAAGAGAAGTGTGGACTCACTAAGTCGACTTAATAAAATTGACTTTAAGTAGACTTTATAAAGTCAACTTAACAAAGCCCTGTAGTGTAGACATAGCCCATGACTGCTCCCAGATAAGAGCAGGATCTCAGCTGTCCTGGCTTCTTCGCCCTCAATGCAACCTGCCCCCACCTCCAGCAGAGAGCTTGGCAGCTTTGTCAATGTCACAGCTCATTGTGCTGTTCCGTAATATATTATGGGAAAGATCATTCACAGGCAACCTCCACACACCATCAAGGATTTGTGAAGATCAGTGATCTCGAGAAATACCTTTACAAAGATACAAGAGCCATGTGCCCTTCCTCATAACAAGACCTCTCCAGGTCAGGATGATGGGAGTTAGTAAGCTTTTCTAATGTACATGTATAGTAGCCAATATTCAGTCAGAAGCCACACCATGCATGCCAGTTGGCCTCGCCACTCCAGGGAGCCAACCAGCCAGCTTCATGGCCAGCCTCTGGCCCAAGGCCCCTGATCCACCACTGGACACCTCTGCTTTCTGCCTGTTTAAATGAATACTGGATCAGGCTGTGTTTCCCTGTCAAATTTTAGGTTTTACAGTTCAATTTTTTTTTAATTTATCTAAAAAAAAAAAGAAAAGAAACAATTGTATGAAAATACAAAATGTATAGGGTAGGTGGGCGACCAGGTTTGAAAGCTGGTATCATTGGTTCAAGGGATTTTCTTAAAGCCTTCACTCACAAATATTCACTGCTGGGCAGAGATCAAGCCTGGAAAATATAATGGTAAACTCGGAGGTATATACAGCAATTCAGTTCACTCAAGTTCATGGAAAATCAGGCTGTATTAATGGTGAACAAATCTAATCACAGTGAAAGTCTGTAGGAAAGCTGGCAGCAAAAGCTATGAGTCTATTCAGTCATCATGTAAGACCATGGGAAAACCAGATGTGCTAGCATTCTCCTACTGAGTCTCATCAGATTTCCTGTGGTATTAAACTGGTATGGAAAAGGGAGCAACTACAGCATACAAAAAGTAATCCTTTTTTAGGCTGAGATTGTTAAAGGGGTTTATGCCAGCTAGGTACTTAACTCCAACAAAACTGACTGCTTCAGTTCAAATCCTGAAATGCTAATATCTCAGGCCTGGCAAAACCAGTTTTTTTAAAATAATAAAGGTTGCCAGCCTTCTCCTGCATCCAGGTTTCCTATTGATAGTAGTGGACATTTTGAACAAAGGTCAATGAGAGAGCATGGTCTTCCACATGTGACTCCTGATCCTTCCCTTTTTAAAATCTCAGTGTGCTATAAATCACCATAGCTTCACTGAAACCAGTTCATTTAGGCTGCTTTACACCAGCTGAAGAGCTGACTCTCAGCTTTTAAATTCATTTTGGCCAGCAATTGCACAATGTCTGATCTTAGGCTGGTGTGTAACTCCACTGACTTTAGTAGAATTGCCCTGATTGGCACTGATGTGAGATTTGAACTGAGTCTTCAAAGAGCTACTGTCATTTCTTTCTTCTTCCTAATACTATATTTGATCTACATTTTAGCAAATATTAGAAAAACATATTCCCCATGCTCCCTCAGACATATACTCATTTTAGAATCTGTATATTCTAGTGCAGTCCAAATACATCTCCCAACACCCCTCATCACAAGAATTATCAGTCAGGGAAGGTAGAAATAATCAGGGAAGCCCAGTATCAAGAACATCTTACTAATGTTATCGCAAGTTCACGCACAAATATACACAGGTACTTGGGTACTATTTATAGATGTACATTACATACACAAGAGCCTTTTATGGGTTATCTTTATTATAATCTCAATAACAAGTCGATTCTGTTTCCAAGTTTTTCCACATCACTTTCTCTCACTCAGTCTACTTGATGTTAAAACATTAAATCTGTGATGGTTTTTGATGAGCTTTCTTCTTTTCTCTTCCAACTCAGATGTAGTATAATAAACTTCCAGGAACAAAGAATCATGTGCATTTGATGCCAGAGGGACCAACAAATAAATTATTTAAGCAGTGGCTTATAAATATGTTGTACACAGAATCAGCATTCATAGATTCCAAGGCCAGAAGTGACCATTATGGATTGAGCTTTTTGAGTTCATTGCTATAAAGCATATTTCCTAATCCTTGATTCATTCTTGTGGCTCTTCTCTGAATCCTTTCCAATGTATCAGCATCCTTCTTGAATTGCAGACACCAGAACTGGACAGCTCATAATGATTTCAGCACAGTCACATCAGTGTCAAACACAAAAGTAAAATAATCTCTCTAGTCCTTACTGCCATTTGAGATTTTCCTGTTCGTATTATTATATGACATTAGTTTTTTTAGTCACAGCATCTCACTGGGAGTTTATGTGCAGTGATTGTCCATCGTGATACCCAAATATTTTTCAGAGTCACTGCCTTCCAGACTAGACTGCTCCCTCTTTATAGTTTTTTCTGTCATCAATTTCCAAGGGATTCATGTCCTAAACTCCCATTAGATTTAATTGGAATTAACCATGTAAATCCCATGTGCATCCCAGGAAGAACTGATGCTCCAGGGAAGCTGAAAGTCAAGAATACCAGGCATAGGAAAGAGTGATCACTTTTCGCACATCACCTTGTTAAAATAATGGTATGTTTCAAGACGAAATCCAGGTAATTTGAAAGTGTCTGGTTGCATTAGAGTTGCCAGAATGCCATCTTATTTGCGTTATGGGTTCAATTATTAATAATAATATGAGTTGTCAAATACCCAGGCTACATCAGAATTTATTCATCAAAGATTATTAATTGAAGATAAATAGATCACAATGCAAACAGGAAGATTTTATGTTACCAGATCAATCGGAGAAGTGATCCCACCACTCGATTCATGCCCAGCTAACTCCCAAAAACTTTCTCCCTTATATACTATGTTCAGAACAAAGAAAATTTCTTTCCCATAATTGACCTACCCAGGAGTACCTTTTGTGATATCTGATCTTGCACAATCAATATGCTAGAGATGACTGCAGTCAAATCATTAATATGGCAAACATCTGTCACAAGCAATTCATGTTGAGTTACAGGACCTTTCAATAGATCATTGTCTCATCAATCACAGAACACATCTACAATAACTAGTATCCCTTATTAGTAACAACTGGTCTCATGTCTTGGTTTCCTGGATGTCTGACCACATTTTCTATGAGTCAGCGGGATCAGAGCAAGAAATTTCACACCTTCTATCATTGATTTCATACATTCTGCCATTTGGTCAGACTCTTAAGATTCCCTCAAAGTACAAAGCACTTTTAGATTTATAGGTACAGTGCATCAGCATTTTCATTCATGAACAACAGGGTTCTGGGAGATGTATGTACAAAGCATGATGAGAGTTCAATATCTCCTAACAAATGTACTATATTGTCAGCCAAGTCTTAGGGCTTTAAGACTATAAGAATTGCTTGATCAAGTGTTATGTATGATTTACCACCCAAGATAGGTTATTGGTTTCAATGGCACAGGAAATTACAGTAGACATGGGAATACATTCAAACTCCACTGTGAGCAACAGGAGTGAAGCCCTTTGTACAGAGAGAGCTCTGTATATGATTGTTGAAAGACTGGAGTTTTGCTTTTTGTTTTCTAGTGATATAAAACCATTTTCTGCTTTTTTCTTGAAACACACACACCACAAATTCTCAAGAATTAAGCCTTCAGGAAGAAAATATGAGTGAAAGATTTTTTTTGTTATAATTTTTGAACTGGTTGATCAGTGATTACTTATGGTCTTACGATCAAAACACAGAAATGTACACATGATGTGAGAGTCAAACATCTGCATAAAGTTTTATTAGTACAATTGTTCCTGTAAACTTCTCTCTGGATCATGGAAATAATGAAAGTCCTAAACTAGTGCTTGGTGCAGACAGTCACTGAGAAAATTCACACACAACCTGCCAGAATAGACATTTCATTTTCCCCATTTTGGTTATGGGACAGACACACACACACCCACAAAAGCCATTCTTAGCCATTTGTAAGAAACTGCTGTGCAATAGAGCTGTATTTACATTAAACCATTCATTAATGTTGAATCAAAATCTACAGTACTTTTTGTCCCCTCTTCTTCGTTTCAGCATGTTAGAAGCAATTGCTTTGCTCATTCTTAATTCCAGTGACCACAAATCCTTTTTCATGCTTTCCAGCACTGTTCTAGTTCATAAGCCTTAAAGAGTGACTTGGCATGTAGGTATTTTTCATTATAAAGAATATTTAATCACACACTGTCAGATTCTTGATTTTAATTCACTTTACTGTATTCAGTTGTTAGGAGGCATGTTTGAATATACATATGGCCCTGTTTCAGCAAAGCACTTAAGGATATCCATAAGTACAACATTAAGGATGAAATCCTGGACAAAGTGCAGTTAATAGCAAAACTTCCATTGACTTCAACTGAGCGAGCATTTCATTGGAATGTGAAGCTGCCATAGGTCTGACAGTGCTATCTATAGGTACCCTGTATAATCTTAACACTGCCCCATAGGAGCTACTGAAGGTGTTCCAGCCACATTTGCTAAAGCTTTGCTAGATAGGCCTAAATCAGTCCACACAGGGGCTAGAATCTGGCCCTGTGTCCCTGCCAAATTTCAATTTCCCATTACTTCCTGAAAATGTGCAAACATTCAAAAAAATTAGGAAAGAAAATAGCATAACGTGCATATTTTTTACCTTTTGTATTTGAAAAAGGTCTGAATCATTTTTACTGAAACTTTCTGAGGCTAGCGGAGGGAATCACTCTTGCATTGAGAACAAACATGCCACCTTTTAGCCAAAACAATAAAGATTCGAGAAAGCAATAAGAAAATAAAAAGGACCATTTAGAATTAAAATTCTTGTGCAAACCTGACTATATGCAAAGATACACACGTCACCATTATACAAATATATATGTGTGGGTGAGAAGGTAGGATATAATAATAGGATAAGTTTTACTGGAAAATTGCCACAAGTTTTGGATGTGCTGTGTGGAATTAGCATGTTTAATCATCTGATGAGTGTATTTGTGGCCAGACACATGTTCCAAAATGTCTGAAAATATACTATTATGATTAATGTTAATTATTAATATTTTTAAGTTACTGAATATGATCCAGAGAAGAAATGTATTTCAGATCAGTGACAATATGTAAGCAGTAAATTCCATGTTCTTGCTCCCTCATTTTACTCTTGAACCAGCCCCTCTTCCTGTCACTTAATGTGCCAGGTCAAATTCTACTTGCAGATACACCATGGCTGTGCACTTCTGCAGTTCTGTGTACTTAGGCAAATCCATTCTGCCAACCTCAAGAGTTCACAAGGTACAAGTCTGGTCCCCTCATGCTACAAGAAAAAAATGTCTTAACTATTATAAGATTTGTATCGAAAGCCACAAATATTTATATTTATATTGTCCTTATATTTATCTTTATATTGTCCTTATGGGCTGTGTTCACACACAGGGGGTTATCTCGATACGGTTGTTTCGAAACAACTTGTATCGAAATAACGCCTTATTTTGAAATGACTTATTTCGAATTAGCAAAAAAGTCACTTCGAAATAAGGAGAAAAGCCGGAATCGAAATAGCAATTCCGGACAACAGTTGTTTCTAAACAACTCACCGTCATTTCAAAACAACATGTTCAGACAACGGATGTTTCGAAACAACATGTTTGCACGGTGTTGTTTTGAAACAACCATTGTGAAACAACGTTGTTTTGCCCACAGACTAGGTTTAACTTGTTTCAAAACAACTGTTGTTCCGAAACAACCGTGTGTCGTGTGAACAGCCAAAACCTTATTTCAAAACAACCGAGGTTGTTTCGAAATAAGGAGGCTGTGTGAACACAGCCACATTGTCTGGATTTTTTTGCCCCAACTCTGAGGGCTAGAACCTTTCTCAGTCTCCACTTAAAAAAACCCAGAATTTCCTGCAAACTCACAACATCCAAGGTGCTGAGACTTTAAGAAAAAGAAAATATTGTGAGATTTTTGATAGAATCATGAGTGGGCAACTATGAAAGTCAATGTAAAATATAACCATCTCTAGTGAGTTGAACTTTCCGTTCCCCAATGGGTCATAGCTGGGGATGCCAAATTCAAGACAGACTGCTGAGAAATAGGGGAGATTCAGTCAAAACTGGTGGTTATTCTACCACTAGAGTATACCAAGCTAGTAATAAAAGTGAACTTTTGCCTAACCATACTGGTCAGCATGAAGTCAAAAATGCAATCTCCTAAGGCGTTCCACCCCTTGGCTTGTTATACGGGCCCTTCTATATGTTGTTAACATAGGTTTGTAAATAGGGATATGGATTCCATCTTGGATAACGTGGAGTCTGCATCATGACTGGCAGTGCACCAACAGTTGGCATTTTGTCAACTAATTGATGTCTGCCCAGTGATTCAGTGGTGGGAAGTTCTGATGCAGGGGCATAGCCAGATCTTGCCAGGCCTGGGAGTCACTAGCATGAGCCCAGCCACTTCCTGCTTCCAGCCGTGTGACCAAAAGCAGGAAGTCTGAAAGCTGCCTGATGACACTACAGTAGCTCGGGAGCAAGTGTAGCTAGAGCACTGGTGGTAGCAGCCACACTTTTGTTTATTGGCTGATTTGAACCTCTGCCAGCTGAAAAACAAGTGAGAGCCAAGAATTCAGGGGAGCCAGGGGCCGTCTACTCTAATTTGTTTTTTAGCTGAGGGAAGTTTGACTGGCTGAAAAGCAAGGGAAAGCAAAGTGTGGCTGCCACCGGTGCTCTGGTTCCACTTGCTATCTAGCAATTGGAGCACTGGCAAGCAGCTGTTTTCAGTCGGTTGCTTGCTGAACATCCAGCTTCTGGTCACGTGGTTGGAAGCAAGATGTTCAGGCAAGCAATCAGCTGAAAGCTACCTGACTCCTGAGATGCTCTAGTTGCTAGGTGTAACAAGCAGAGCAGCTGCAATTGGGTAGGCCTGCTTTCAAAGTGGGTGGCCCCTGGCCCACCAAGGCCCAGCTATAGCTATGCCTTTGCTCTGAGGAGAAATGGTTGTGTACCCTTAGTGGAGTTTCATCAGGAAGGTTTCCAGCCTTGTGATTGAAGGAGGTCAGACTCAGGGAATCTATAAACCAGCAAGCCCAATGCCTCAGGGCTGCCCATTATAGCGGTAGCATGCAGAGTGTAACTGTTTCTTTGCATGGTATTGGACAAGGAAGAGAAGTAGATGAGATGAGAAGAAGAAGAAGAAAATTTCACAATCAAAGCAGAAGAGGAGGAAACTTACCTGACAGAGACCGGTTCCAGCCATGGATCCAGGAAAGATTGTGATCAGCACTGTCTGGAGAGGAGTGAAGAAAAATAGCAAAGTGTTATCAAACACTGGGGAACCAAGGGTTACGTTCAGCAATAGCAGACCTAAAGTTCAACTCCTGTTATCTCAACACCAGTGTCCTGCTTATAGGGGCTTATTGGAATTTGTGGATCCAATGTTACTTTGTTTATTCATTTCCCATGTCCGATCTGTTTGCAACCCTAAATAAATCTGTTTATTTGTTTTTCACCTTAGCAAGTGTCTGTGCTTAGTCAAACCATCCAGGTGATAGATACAGGCAATCAGGGCAAACAATTGTGCATGGATTTTTGTTCAGGGAGTGAGGGCACTTCTCAACTTATTAAATTGTTAATAAAATCCCTTTTGGAACAGGCTCACCACCAAGACACTAGACTTCATAATGAGCGGTTACTGAAAACCAATTTAATCAAATATAGGGTCCTTGTAATTCAAAGGGATCAGTCATTTAGCCAAATCAATACATAATTCAGACCTTACCCAATAATTACACTGATGCCAATTCTTTAGTAACTAAAACTAAAAGTTTAATAATAAAAGAGAAGAAAACGAGAGTTAATAATGATTTATAGATCATTACGTACAAATAACTGTGAAGTCTTTATATCAGATTTATAGCAGTGATGAAATAAATTGCTGCCTTCTAAAGTGTCTCTGGTAACTTCCAAAAGATTGGAAGGTCTTCAGTTCATAGTTCAAAATGCTCCTTTTAGTTGTAAATCCAGTCAAGAGAATCAGGGTAGAAAGAGGCAAAATGGAGGTATTGCAGAGGGTATTTTATGTGCTCTGCCATGTGCCTAGAAATTTCTTGTCATAAACAATGCTTGTAGCGCAGGCAGCTGGAAAATTACTGGTCCACAATGGAGTCCAGGATCACATGAGCATATCACACACCCTTACGTGCTTTGATGACGCACAGGAAATGGCCACTGGCCTCTTCGACACTGTTCTCAGCAGGAAGAGCTATCTAGGCAGAGTGAATTTCTTGTCTGGTCCATTACCAAATCTAAGAGCCTGTGATGGGTTATAAACACATGGCAATTTGGCTCTAATGTAAATTCTACGCAGTGTGTGTTACCCTGGAATACAACACATGGCCATGGCCAATATACATATCTTTAGTTACCAAGTCTATGGCCAATATTCATAACTGTATATACAAAGAGGATACATGGATTTAACCAGGATAATCATGTTTAGCAAATCACAACTCCTCCATTTCCATGGGTTATAGCCCACAAAAGCTTATGCATTAATAATTTTTTTTGTCTTTAAAAGTGCCACAGGACTCCTTGCAACTTTTCCACTGACACCGTACATGACATACTTTATATAAGATTTGTTAGAAGTGTACAACATTGGCAATATCTATGCTATAAATGGTCATGTTCAATCATACAGCACCAGAGCTGAGTATAGTGTTTGTGTGTACGCGCGCACGCATGTGTGTGTGTGTGTGTGTGTAAGAGAGAGAGAGAGAAAGAGAGAGAGACTAGGACTCAGGTCTCTCTCGTCTCCCTCTCTTTTTTTCTCTCTGTGGGGTTGGGTGGCACTAGAATCTTAGCTGTAAGGATCATTGTGATTCTGGGAGACCAAGTGCCAGCTCATTCTAACAGCCCAGGTCAGTTCACTTGTGCATTGATCATAGTGATTGTTAAATGTATCAGAGTGTATTTAGTGTCTAAACTTCATGAAAAGTAATGGGATGTTACATGCCTTGTTTTTACTCATTTGTATCCTGTTATGTACATTGCTATAACATTTATAGTGCTTTGATCCCTGTAACTAAATAACCTATAGAAGGAAAAAGAAGCCTCAAGAAATGCAAATGACGAACTTTCACAGAAAAGTGCTAATTCCAAAGCAAGTGGTTATTGCATGTGACGATCAGAGGTAAACGACTTAAAATGAATTCCTAACTCTCTGTCATCAAAGGAAAACCCACATGGCTAGTGAGACTGTCACCTTGTTTTCTGTGGGAAGAAGCTATATGTATGGATTCATGGAAAGATCCTTTATCTCTAAACTGTTTAGATTCCTGCAGGGAAGAGTGCCAGATGCAAAGCAGAGATTCCCCAAATACCGACTGGGTATCCTGGAAAGACTTTCAGGAAACAGGTAGTTTATTATATCACTGATGTCCCATGGAATTACAAACTGTGACTCACCTGTACATATATTTTACCTGCTTTAACTTCTCAAGAATGCTCATTTATTTCTTCTTAGCTAATAAATATTTAATGATTTTACTATAGAATTGGCTGCCAGTGTTGTCTTTGATGTAAGAACCAGAGTCCAAATTGATCTGTGATAAGTGACTGGCTTCTTGGGACTGGCAGCAACCTAATATGATGTGATTTTTGGTGTAAGTTATCACTGTTTTCACTGAATCCATTTTGTCTGGGTGACAAGATGGACTGCAGAGTCTAAGGGGGCTGCTCGTGATGCCGTAAGACTGACGGAGTGATCCAGGAGTTCACATTTCTTACTGGTTTGGTGTAATCTAATGATAGATCATATCAGGAGCCTGGGGCGTCGGCCTTGTTTTCTAACAGTCTGCTGTGAAGTCGGCACTCACCGTGGTGAGCCACTCCAGGCAGTGTGACAGGTATAGTTACACTTTAATTGGGGCATGCTATTACAGCACATGTAAACATGCCCAAACTAGCTGTGATAAAGCCAGTGTCTTAAAAAGAAGTGGAGCCACAGCAGTATGTGTGGTTGCATGGGATAAAGTCACCGGTATATATGCAGAGTCTTCAGCAGGAATGTACTAAGAAAGCTAGTCCATGTTGTTATGGTTATGCTGCCATTTTTAATGAGTTATCATGAAAAAAGCTCACTTGGGTATGCTTACACATGCTAAAGTCACTTCTCTGGATTACAGTGTACACATACCCAACGTCATTGGTGTTACACCAGCATAAGCCACTGCCACTGAGAGTACATCTGTACTGAACCCAAAACTGTAACTGCAGCACGTGGAGGGTTGCCCAAGCCAACTTTCTTCTAGATACCTTGAGTACCAATAACTGTGAAGCCATGTCAGCATAGGCCTGCCTGGGACCCTAGGTATGTATTCGGGCCTTGCCCACACTGAAGTCCATGCTGTCAACAATTATTTATATTGGCATCCAAGCTAGCCAGGTCAAAACTAACTTGGATATGTCTGCACATGCTGCAACTGCACCTCTGACAGCATTGTAGAGCTACCCTGAAAGGAGATTCTGTTCTTGTACTTGTGCACATAAGTATTCCATACAAAAATATGCTAATAACACTAATATTGTGGAATTAAATAAGGTTTCATTGTTATAAGATGCTAAACAGGTAGCAGAAAAAAATTGCATAATAGATTGTGAGCCAGCTGGTGTTAAGTCCATTGACTTCAATAGAGCTAGGCAGATTTACAATCAAGGCTCCATCATTTTAGGTATAGTGGGCTTGACTCACCACTGTATTACCAGTTTTATACTGCCATAATTCCACTAACCTGAGTGGAGTTATGCCTAACTTATAAACAAAGATATGAGAGGAATATCTTCACCAAAGCCAGCATCATAAAACACAGGCACAGTAGTGAAGGGTCATCGTTGTCCATCCAGCCTTTTGTGTTGCATTTCCTGATTTTTGAGTTCTTTCTCTGACTTAACTTTTGCATGTTTGTTTTAACACTGTCAATAACTCCCAACTAACAAAGTTCAAAATGAAGCAAACCTCAAAGTTCTGTTTGCTGGCAAAAAATTGCAAATATAGGGCCAGAACCCCTATTGGTATAAAAATGCATAGCTACATGAAACTCAATGAAGCTACAGCATTTTGCACCAGCTGAGCATCACACCATACATAGATTTAATAGTAAAAAAGTATTTAGCTAGACACCACTAGAAAGCTGCCATATTACTCCTGCATACCTAAAAAAGAACATGGCTCAATTTTTATTTACCAATTTGTAGTTTAAAAGACCAGGTCTTAGAATTGATTTCCATTGACTACAAAGAACATGGAATCAAGCCTAAACCTGGCACTTGGTTACTTACCATTAAATAGCAGAGCACTAGCTAAATTTATGCTACTACTTGTCCAATTAAGCAGCAGTTATTACCAATCACTGTCACTAGGCTAGATTAGTTCCCTGGTTGAGGCCCCAGTAAAACAGTTATCCTGTTATACCATGCCCCAACGAAACAGAATACACTGTACTAACATATTACATTTCCATATTCCTCTTGGGGCTGTCAGACTACAGTTCCTAATGCTGTGCCATCTCAGCACTTCTCAGATGGCTCTACCAGCTTCTGCAGAATTTAATCTTTCATTTTTGAAGAGCTGTCTAGCCCTCATCCAAAGGGATTTTTTTTTAATTTCTGCATCCAAACAAGTATTGTAGTATCTAGAATTGTGTCTCCATGGTTTGTGTTCTAAATCATCATCCTTCACTCTCCTTTCTATTTGTTGGCAGAAAACTTTGAAATATAGCTCTGCACTTAGATACCAAGGCTGAGGTAGTGGGAATGGCACACCTTTAATATGCAAGTGATTTATGATATGGCTGGAGCAGTGCAAAGGAGTTTGCAGAAGAATGTCCCACAACATAGAGTCTATGACCTAAAGCCCCACCATAAGGGATATACAGGGCTCCCATTTGTTACTAACGCCCAGCATCCACACACTGCCAAAAAAAAGTTGGAACCAACAAAGACAGGTTGATTCTTCATCCCCTTAGATTTGTGTGGTCATTTACACTTGTGCAAAGTGAGTGCCAGATCAGAATGGTGCCCTTTTATCCCCCACTTTGCATTCCTCTGCACAGATATCAATAACTGCAAATGGCCATTAGCAACTGCATCTGCAGTATTCTTAAACTCCTGAAGACATCAGACAAACAGCAAGGGAAATCAGTTGTATGTAACATCTACACCTGAACCACTGACACCAGTGAAAGTCACTGTTTTTAATGTGAAGATTGTGTCGCCAAGCCTTTGCCAAAGTGAAACCTGGAAGCCCTATTAATTCTGTGGTTGACTTTTTTTTCCTGTGCAATTACCTTCTCTGCATACAGGAAATACTGTTGCCAAGTATTCGTTCTCCCCAGTAACCTGTGGTCCCTTCCCTTCCTTTTCTGCTCATATCCTGAACCTCTGCTATCCTCTGCCACCCCTACCTGGATTCTGCGGAAGGCAGGAGACTTAGGATATATTCTCCCTTCTATGGATAATGACTGATAAAAGGACAGTTATGTGAGCCTGTAAAAAGCCAAGCACCATAGCAATTCCCTACTCACTCCACAATTCCTCCTCAGTGAGTAAATGGGTCACAAGGAGATGGGGCCAAGTCCCCACTCACCTCACTTCCCTGATTCTGCCAAGCCCACTTCCCAGGAGAAACACTTGGCACCTACCCCATACACACTAGTAAGCTCCAAGATAGCTTGAAGTGTAAAATCTCCTGTGTGCTGCCCCAGACGCAAGGCTGGTTAGCCTTCAGTGTTTAAAGAAAGCTATTTCTTTACAGTTAAGTAGCGTATGCTAGGGCTATGGTGGTGCCAAACTTTTCTCCACTGGAAGTAACCTAGCCATGCCTCAGGGCAACTTCTTGGTTCCTTTTTATCTGTTTTTGTTTCAGATTTGTCACCACCCTACTCACTGTGTTCAACAGCATTCCTCCAGTATATGAGTTGGTAACAAATGAAGCACCACTGAATGGTGTAATTGGCACCCTTAATGGCCATGACACTAAAAGAGTCCCCCGCTGTATGCTTCATCAGTGGCTGGCTTACTTCCAGCTTTGACTTTCATTTAGCAAGGTAAGCCTGGCACATTAAATAATCTCTGAGTAAGCATTTATTGAAAACTCAATGTTAAATATGGCCTAGACCAAAACTCTGTCAAACATAATAGCCAGGAAGGGGTGAGGTAGGCAGACAGAACACAAACCAATCACTTAGACTGTTCACAAAAAAAAATCTACAGGCTTCTGTCAATCATCTGTTTCTACAGCTAATAATACATGCCTTTAAAATCACAGAGATAGATCCTCAGCTGGTGTAAACTAGACTAGCTCTGTTTAAAACAGTGCTGTAGCTAGTACATTGCTTGATATTGGCTGGCATAGTGTGTAAGTAAAAGAAGAGGGGGTGAAATTCTGTCTTGCTCTCGCTCACTCTGTGCTGTGGAAAGGCCAACACACAATAGACCTACTCTTACGGCTCAGAAGGTGAGAAGGAATAGGTTGGTGGAGAAGTCAGTGGAGTTGTGTGGATATAACCAGTGACTCCGATAGCGTATGTCTACACTGAACTGGGACTGGGCTTGCAGACTCTTTTTCCAAGCCTGAACTTCAAAATTTGTGCTGCATGGTAAACCTAGATTTACAATGCTGGACCAGGGTCTCGCCGCAGAATGACATGGCTTGGGACTGAATCTCAGTGTACTTGGGCTCCAACCCACTCTCCTAGCAATGTTCTAGACCTGGGTGTTTGCAGTCTCGAGTCAGACTGATCTTGTGTGGACAAAAGTAGGGTTTGGCTCAAATCTGAATCAGTGCCCAGGCTCAGAATGCAATGTAGGCATGTCCTAAGCCATTCATTGATCCCTCCGGGGATGATGTCACTAGCTGCAGTTACTACGGCCTAGTGACTGCAGGATGACTACCAGGATGCTCCAAGGCCAATTGCTTGCTTCCTTCCAACCACCATTTTTTCACATCACTAATAAGATAGGCTTTCAGCAAGTGTCATAAATGTCACCCATGGTGATCTGCAAATGAGCTCAGAACTGTGTTTTGTACAAGTTCTTTCATCTATATCAATACCTATTGTACCACACCCATCCTGGTGTACACACATTCCTATATGACACAGAGAGTAAAGCTAACCAGTGAATCAAAAGTATTTATAGCACTTGAAAGCCATGTTTAAAGCTTATACTAATATGTGTTTCATTAATTGAACTCATTAAACTCCAGACGAGAACAAACGAAATAAATGAGTCACTCCTGCTATAAGGCTATTCTTAGTGTTCATATGCACATTTCAGTGCCCCTCGGTTACTGAGTACGATACTGTGAAGGTTTGCAGAGCAGGGGCAATTTTAGTTTTTGTGAGGGACAAGGAAATGGTAGGTGTAGGTTTTACTAGCACTCCTGCTCCATCTTTAATGACTACAGCCTTAAAAAGCCTTTCCGGCTGAGGAGGCTGGATGCAACATTAATGCTGCTCTTCAGCTGGCCCACAGGGTTCGTTTGAGGATGATGTGGGTTCTTCCTTCTTCCCAGGATTGAGGTATGGCCTTTGCACCAAACAATATCCCTGTTAGGTTGGGAACTCAGGGCCTGACTGTAGATCCAGCTGCAGGAACAGCCAGCTAGGAACTTTTCATCAGAAGGATTTTTCAACAGAAAATGCCTCCCTTTACCTCCTTGGGGAAGTTTCAATTTTGATGAAAAATATTGGGAGAAGGCAAAATGACAGCTCCCCAGCTGGCATCCTGGAAGGCTCTTGTCAATTGTACTATTTTTAACTTAATCTTTGAAAAATTTAATGAGGCAGGCTCCTATCATCATCTTCAGGCATCTGCCCAGTCTTAAAAGGTACTGAGCATTCAACAGTTGTAGTTGTGTTTCTAACATTTTGTCCTGATTTAGGATTTCTTTTGTTTTAAACAACTGAGGACTCACAAGTTCCCTTCCAGTCTTATGATTCTATGATTTTTATGGGAGGGGAATTTCCAGGCTGCTGCCAGTTCTATCCTGCTGTTTTACAGCATGTTGAGCCATCACTGTGCGACACTGACCATGTTGCTTAAAGATAAAGGTTGGAATAAGATTTGCAAAAATAGATGCCTATGTTTAGGCTTCTTCATCTATCCCTCCAAAGTGCTGAGCACCCAACCACCATGACTGACTTAATGTGAACTATTGAGTGCTTAATACTTTTGAATCAAGAAAGTGCCTGAATATGGGCACAGGAGCCCACCTCACTGAATTATGAGCAGAGTAATAAAAATATTATATCATTTAAAAAAATCTTTACACCATCTGATTGGTTAAGAACCCAAAATGGCCACTACTACAGAAATATCGTAATATTTGGCTTATTTTATAAATTACTATCTCAGCAAGTATGTCTTCCTTCAGGACAGATCCTCAGTCAATACAAATGTCCATAGGTCTGTTGACTTCAGTGGAGCTACACAATGTGCACCAGATGAAGATCTTCTTGGCTGTATCTTTGAAAGATGTCGATTTTGAATTATCAGTCCAGCATGGATTTGAAAACACTAGCAATTCTGTAGCTTTTCAATAAACCACAAGTGAATTACAGATCCTGAGGGCTATTGAATGTTAAAATGTCTATGTTTCATAAAAACCTAGACACAAGAAAATATTTTGTTGAAATTAATAAGCTGTGTACTATACAGCTTACTTTTATCTTTCTGCATGTCTGAGGATACAATTCTGTCAGGGAGGTCACGGATCCTGCATCTTTCTGGGGATGACACCAGGATGTCTTCTGGGGTTGCCAGAGTAGCAGGTGCCAGAAGAGCTGACAGGCTGCAGCCAGTTCTGGGTCACCAAACAGCTGACCAGAGGTCAGCCCCCAGCCAGCAGAA
Organism: Podocnemis expansa; assembly: GCA_007922195.1. Taxonomy (NCBI): domain Eukaryota; kingdom Metazoa; phylum Chordata; order Testudines; family Podocnemididae; genus Podocnemis; species Podocnemis expansa. The sequence continues at coordinate 20,418,506 of ML682013.1, forward strand.
TAGCCGACCAGCAGAGCAGCGGTCACTGGAACAGCAGCCATGGTCAACCTCAAGGCTGCCCGAGTAGCGTACAGCCCCAAAGCAGCAGCCCTAGAACAACTGACCAGTGGCCAGCCCCAGGCCTGCCAGGGCAGCAGCAGTCGTAGAGTCAGCCTCCCTGGGGCTGAAGCAGCAGCAGCCAGCCCCTGCCTCAGAAACCGTGTCAGAGCTGGAGCAGGTGCAAGTCCTTGTGGTGCTCTCTCATTCTCTCTTTGCCCCCATGGTATTTTTAGTACAAGTCAGGGACAGGTCACAGGCTTCTCTGAATTTTTGTTTATTGCCTGCAATCCATCCCTGATTAAAAATGAAGAATGTACTAAAAATGCAGAATCTTAACCATATGCATAAGAATATGCTATTGGGAATTATTTGTGCCCATAGTTAAGGTCGTTTGCACATCCTATTACCTGATGTGCAGTTGCAGTCAGGTAATTTATGTCTGTATTACTTAACTGGCACCAACAAACAGTTACATGTGTAATATCTGTACCCACAAAACTCAGGCTCAAAAGAGAAGTTGTATCTTAAAAATGAAGCACTAAGAGACAAATTAAACATATGCAGGTTCCTCAAGATACAAGCAAGATGCCTGCTGGCATTGCCAGAAAAAAAAGCACCTAGGTGCCCGACACTCATTGAAGTCAATAGCAGTTAGGTCCCTGACCACTTTTGAGTCCCACTAGGTGTCTAGCTGTATCTTTAGGTGCCTAAATATCTTTAAAAAAAAAAAAGACCCTAAGACCCAGCTCTTCTAACATATCTAAGCACTAATGTGTTTCAGGTGATACAATCTATTTGGCTACTCTAGCTTTTGTACAAATAAATTGTACGTCCACTTAAATCTGTGTGGTCAGGGGTTACTAAGGTGTTAATATGGTCCTGTAGAAACATCTGCATTGCTCAGAATGAGTCTGTAGGTCCTCATGCTGCAACTGAATTTCTGCAAACACAGGCCCTTCTGACTGCATAAATGCATCTCCTGGATAGGGGCTTGCTATGTATGAACAGGTAGTAAGCTACAATGAACTTTCTCTTAAATATTTATCTCTATAAAATGTGCAAAGGAACTCAATTAGAAAAAAGTTTCTAACACAGTTTTGAAACATTTTAAAGAACCTCATTTGATGTTCTTTAGAATCCAAGCCAATATTTAAAAAAAAGTATTCATATCATACAATTGCAATAAACATGTATATAAATTTCCTAGTGGACACATATGTAAATACACAAGTATTTACACAAGTAAATAATTCTATAGGTAAGGTTAATTTATGTGCCTGCTGTGGAGTACTGTTAAGATATTTTCTGAAAATAGCACAGGAGCAAGTTGTGTGTTGCATTTAAAACATTCACAAAACAGCATCTCTTTTTGAAGCTTCTACTTTTGATATGTGTGAGACGTGTGCCAGGAGATAAGACACTCTTTTTGAAGTATGCCAGACTGTAGCTGAGCCTTGCCTAGGCATTTCAGCTTACACTAATACGCACAAAAGCCTGGAAACAGAGATTTAATGCCAGAATTTGGATATGTTCATCACTATGTCCCTCAGACTCCAAAACAGGTCTTTGAATGAGAAGATTCATACAAACAACATACGCATCTTTCACACACTTGATGCATTCACTTTGATTTACATATTCCCTTGCATTCTTCTGCTTGCATAGTTTTCGAATAGAAGTGGTGCATTTAATTACACATAAGGAAGAAAAAACTGCAAATACAGCACAGTACAAGCAGTGTGGGACTCATAGGGCATTTGGAGAGAAATTCATCCCCATGACAAGGGTCAACAGCACAAGGCTGTGGCATTGCTAAGAGCTTTTAAACACCATACCAGTGAAATTTTGTGCAGAGGGCCCACACAGGGCTAGGTATCATATTAAGCTGCTTAAATATTATGCTGAAGTTCTAAACTGGGGGTTGAGTGGTACATGGAGCTGATTCTGGCCTTCTGCATAAGGATAAGATTTCCCCCGGAAGAATTCCCTGAGTGCTTTGAAAAGAATGTGCTTCTGATAACAGACCCACACAGTCACGTAAGGAGTAGCTACACCTGATGTTGCTCCTCTGCACCAAGCTCCGTTTCACCCTGGTGGAACATTTGTGCTATTCTGTAGAAACCTCAAAAATCCCACAGCACCCTGCAAACTGCACTGTAAAATAGTTATAAACAGATGCTGCAAACACAGCCGACACACCTCAGTTATCCAAATATGCAAGAGAATGACAAGATGAATATTCTGCCATTTGTGTATTGATAATTTATAGCTCTAAACTGAAATCCTAGTCCCACTGAAGTCACTGGGAGTTTTCCAATTGACCTCAGTTGGGCCAGGATTTCACTCATGTATTTTTGGCCCTTCAGCTACCGGTTATTTTTAGTAGTGTATGTCTTCAGGTCCTGACACAATCTCCATTTCCTTTTCTCCCCATTTAAACAGATTTCACATTGGAGATTTTTTTCTCAATATCTCTCGTCTATTCAGGAAGCTAAATTATTAACATAATGCATCTTCCACTCAGCCTTCCTGACTGGCTCCTACCTTTGATACTGGATTCTGAGTTCTTCCACAGCTCAGGCTTTCCTCCATGTTGATTCCTGCTCCTTGCAGACTTCTTTCGCAGGCCTTCCACTTAAGAGCTCTGGAGATTTATTCAGCCAAGGCTTCCTCCCCTTCCCTTTCCTGACTTTCTTCCCACTCTTTGAGGGACCACTCACACGTAGGTCTGTTCTTCTTGTAGTCTTACCATGACTGTCCTTGTCTCTCAGTCATCCAGGTTCCTAGTCACATGATCCTTGTACTCTCGTTTCCTCTGCTGGAGTCAGCAGTGTAAACCCTCAGCTCTCCCTGTACAAAAGCATATTCTTCCATCAGACAGCTAGCATTGCTGTTTGGGTTCTCCAATTACACCTATGTGGCAATAAGTTGTGTTTATTTGCATTAGACCATCCTTTTTTATATTTTTTTCTACATGAACATATTATCAAATTGTGTTCTATGCATAAACCCTATCTGTGAGCATATTATAACAATTATATTCAACAATGAATTATATATCAGCTGACTTGCTTCCTAATGAGAACCTTGAAGATACAGCTGATAGGCTACTATCAAAAGTACATCATTTTCAAGCTATTCAGGGAATTCTTTCAGTGTAGTTGATCAGTCTATTTAATTTGCCAACTCATAGTAGGCATTTATTTGTCTTTAAAGTTGTTTTAACCATAAGAAAAAATTATTGAATAAAAATGCACCTGGGTACATGTATTTGGATACAGGAAATGACCAACGGGAGGAATTCAAGTTAACTAAGGTGACTATGGAGTAACAATTGTACAGCTTCAAGTAGCATACCTTCAATTACCTTTTTAATCACCCAAAAAGTCAATTCTTGTGGGGTAAAATTAACTCCAGTGTGCAGTGCACACACATGATCTCTGCACAAATTGAGTCCTCAAAGTGGAACTGAAGTTATACAAGAGCTTTGTGCAGGGTCCCTGCACAAGGATGAATTTCATCTAATGAGAATAACGCACACCAATGGGCTGTTTTTTGTTTTGTTTTGTTTTGTTTTTGCTTTAAATAAACACACTTTTCAATTCTTGCAGTCCCTTTGGGCCAGATTGTACTCCCCCTGAAGTTAATGGATTTTGCCACTGAATTCAAGGTTACTTTAAAAGTGAAACAAATCCCAGAGAATTTTGAAAGCAGATTAACAAAAAGGACTTCAATCTACTAATGATGTACGGATAACTGTATTCTGAAAGGCAGGAGCTACAAATGATGACCTCAGCCATACAAATTCACCCTAGAAAGCATTCTCTTTGACTTGTAAGTGTTCATCATGCAGAAAGTTCACAGGACCAAAATTTCCCCTAGTAATGAGCTGTTCCACAACAGTCTTGAAAGCAAACTGAATTCACTTTTGGTTCCCAAGATAATCTTGTATAAAATTAAATAAGACAAAGGGAGGGAGGGACATACTCTATGAAATTTGACCCAAAAGCCTTGTGTTTTTCTAGTTTTAAAAGTTCAGATTGAAATCCAGCAAGAAGAGTGGGAAAAAAAAATTAATAAAAAGCAAGGAGTCTTGTGGCACTTAAAGACTAATGGATTTATTTATCGCATGAGCTTTCGTGGGAGCAAATCCCACTTCATCGATGCCGAAATGGGATTTTCTCCCACGAAAGCTCATGCAATAAATAAATGTTTTGGTCTTTAAGTGCCACAAGACTCCTTGCTTTTTTTGCTTGACTAGACTGACACGGCTGCCCCTTTGGAACTCAAGAAGAGTGAGTTAACCAGCAGCACACAGGAGGAGGATAACAGGCTGCAACAGCCTTTGGTCAGCAATGCCATCTCATCTCACCGCACTTGCATTTCATTCTAGCAATTCCTGGGACATCTCAGGAGTTCACAATATGCAGCGGAGCCTCATAGCACCAGCATCAGTTCAACAGCTCTGTAGGCCAGGGGTAGGCAACGCCCGGCACGTGTACTGACTGTGGCACGTGAGCCCATTCAAAGCGGCACGCAGCACCCTCTGCAGTACCACAGAAATTGCCACTTCTGCCCCTGAAAGACACTCTGGGTGGCTTCCTTCGGGTGTAGCTGGGATGCAGGAGGTCCCCCCATGCCTATGCCTCCATGTGACACAGAAAAAAGCTACACAGAGTGCCTCCTCTCTGTAGTGTGAGGCTCCCCAAAGAAGCCAGTCCAGGCAGCTTCTTTCTGCAGCATGCCTGGCAATGTCTGAAAGGAACCGCTTCATTTCGCGGCATGCCCGGGGACCCCAGGCACAGTGCCACAATGAGCCACGCTGGGCGACCTCTTTCCATGGCATACGTGGGAAGCGCTCCCACTCCAGTCGTGACCGATGAATTTTCAGGCAGCCCCCACATTTTTTCAGCCAAGGGGCTGCCAGCACCAGCTGAGGGTTGGGGAGGAAGGATTGTTACAGGGGTTTGGCAAAGGTTGCCAACACCTGCTGTAGGCAGTGACCCACACACACACTGACAAGGGGAGGCTATCAGTAGAGCCCTGCATGGATACAAATAAGTGGATCCGTATCCAACCTGCCTCCACAAGAAATGGTCCGCGGACATCCGTGTTGTATGTGCGGATGCGGATATAAGGCGGATGTCTGCGGATTTGCAGGGCTCTAGCCATCAATACCTTCTGTTATGGGAAAACTCCCATTTAGGGTGCCTAGGTGGGCCAATCAGTACCAGACACCACAGCTTAGTGGTTGAAATGATTTTTATTCTGGTACAAGAAGGGAAAGGTTACAGAGTTCCAGCAAAACCAGTAAGCTTCCCACCCCCCTGGTGTCAAAGCTATAGCTTATATACTGTGTAATAAACAACATGCATCACCATACATATGTTACAAGATAACCACAAGGCTTTTCCTGCAGTAGTTCTTTGTATATCCTTCATGGACATGTCCTTGCCTACTTATCTCTTGTACAACTGCTCTTTGTATTGCTGGGGAGTTAGCAGTTTTTCACTGAGCTTTGCTTTTATTACTTGCCTATCCTGCATTGTTTTTGTCTACTACACTATTAGTTTTTATTCCCAATCTATGTTAGTCTTAATTTTATTAAGATGCACACAGACCTTTATAAATTTTCCATAACACTTCTACTCACTTACTCAGGAGTCTCAAACTCAAATCACCATGATGGCCGCACGAGGACTAGTCCGTTAGCCTGAGGGCCGTACCACTGAAACCTTTGCATATAATAATACTACAAATATTGGTAACAACAGTGTCATTGCGGCCCACAGGAACTCGGGAGTCGTGTGGCACTTTAAGACTAACAGATTTATTTTTCGCATGAGCTTCGTGGGAGAAAATCCCACTTTGTCAGATGCTTCCATGGTTTGAACCTAACAACTGCTCTGATTTGCTGTTACTGTATGACCTGATCCTATATTTTACACCCCCTTGCATTTATTTTCATTCCATGCTGTTAGTTCACCCATCTTCGAAGCACCTGACAAAGTGGGATTTTCTCCCACAAAAGCTCATGTGAAAAATAAATCTGTTAAAGTTTCCAAAGCGATAGCCGTGTTAGTCTAGTCCAGCAAAAAACCCAAGGAGTCGTGTGGCACTTTAAAGACTAACCGATTTATTTTTTGCATGAGCTTTAAAAGTGCCACACGACTCCTTGGGTTTTTTTTGGCTAGACTGAAAGTGCCACACGACTCCTTGTTTTTTTGGCTAGTCTGAAAGTGCCACACGACTCCTTGGCTATGTCTACACGCACAGTTTTATTTTGAAATCAGTCCTTTCCAAATGGCTTATTTCGAAATAAAACCCTTATTTCAAAACGGCTCATTTCGAAATAAGGAAAACCGCGCAAGCGAAACGGCCGTTATTTCAAAAGGGATATTTCAAAATAACGCCAATTGGACCGCTGTTTCAAACAGTTGTTTCGAAACAACGGTCTTGTTTCGAAACAACAGGTCTACTGGCATTATTTCGAAATATCCCTTTCGAAATAACCACCGTTTCGAGGGGGGGCCAGGTTTTACTTTTGCGAAACGACGATTCTTATTTCGAAAGGATGGACCCCGTCCTTTCGAAATAAGAGAATGTCGTGTAGACCTAATTTATTTCGAAATAACGAGTGTTATTTCGAAATAAAAGTGCCGTGTAGACGTAGCCCTTGTTTTTTTTTTTTTGCTGGACTCGACTAACACGGCTATGCCTTTGGAAATTCACAGAAAATAGCTTTAGGAGCCGCATGTTTGAGACCCCGGCACTTGGAGGCAAAACGGTGGCCGGCCCACCGTCCTGGTCTTGAGGCATGGGCACTTCTGCAAGTTGCCACCCCAGCAGTCCAAACTCACAGCTCCCCCCGTACAGAGGAGGGGTGTTCCCAAAACACTCCCCACCCCGGCTTTGCGCCCCTTCCTCGCTGGTGCAGAGAAGCGGGCGGGCGGGCGGCTCGCCCCCGCACTAAGCCGGGGCTGGCATGGCTACAGCCCCGCAGCAGCTGCAAAGCCGGCAGGCTGCTGGGTGCCGCAGGGCGCCAGGCGGCCGGCGGGGAGCGCGAGCGCCTTGCCCCGCGCGAGCCCGCGCCCGGCCCGCCGCTGCGACAGGCCGGCCGGAGGCGGCTGAGCGCGCATGCGCCGCCCGAGCCGCTGCCTCTCCGCTCAGGTGCCCGGGCAAAAAAAGAGCCCGCGAGCTGCCGCGCGCGCGGCTCCCCGGCGCCAACAGGTAGGAGGAAAGGGGCTGCGGGTGCAGCTGCAGCCGCAGCGGGGGGCTTGCTTGGCTTGCTTGGCTTGAATTGAACCGAAAAGCTGCATCATGGAAGTGGCCGGAGACAATGCTCCGCTGCCCCGGGCTGGCCCTGCAGGGCTCGCCGGCCGTCTGGGGGGCGGCGGGGAGCGGAGGCTGGGCGCTTGGAAAAGCCTCTGTGGACGCGGCGGCAGTGGGGCGCCGCGGGGCTGGGAAGGATGGCAGGATGCTGGGGAGATTCGCTGGGAATCGCCTTTGCACGCCCGATGGCAGAGGAAGCGCTTCATGGGGATAACGGAGCAGCCTCATCTTGCTGTGGAGCTGGTCCCCGGCTTTGGAGAAGCAGCAGGCAGTCTTTTGTTTGGTTTTTTTAAAGCATGGGTTTTTTAACATGCAATGTATTCGGTTGCAATTCATGGGAGGATGAGTGTAAATCCTGCTGTCTTCATTAACTAAGGAAAGATCCGCTCAGTCATTATACCTTGATTTCAGCACCGTCAAAGCCAGCTCTTCCAAATGGATGGGCATTGTTTCTTGGGTGTGTTTGGCTTTTCTCTCCCTTCAGTGTTTACAACAATCATGGCTTAATAATAATGTGAGGGCGTTAAAGATTTGTGCTGACAAAAGGGAGAAGGTGAAGAACAAGGGGGGGGGCGGCTTAAAGCACGGTGCTGTTGTCTCTCGAGCATCTGTGTTTATTTCAAAGCCTAAATGATAAAATCATGGTTAACAGGAGGGGAAATAGTGAATAGCATTTTCTCTTGCAATGTGCATGAGCTAATGCTGTGATTAATGTGCTTGGTGACTTGGGTTACAAAACATACATTCTGCAGGGTTTGATCCGTATCAAAACAGCAACTGCTCCTGAAACACTGACAAATAGGTAGACGTAAAATAAATGTAGGTAATGTCCGAATGTAAGTGGTCTTCTAGGATTTCTTTTAAAATGCCAGTGATTAAGTCCTGTGGCTGCGAACTGGGCATCAGTTTATTCATAAAGACTTTGAGGCATAAACTTTAATTTTGTATATTCTACCAAATATAAGGTTAATATCAAATATGGTATGTGTGTTCTGTTCAGAAACTGTAAACAAGCCAAACCTATGAAATCCCCAGTAAGCCAAAATGTTATACAATAAGAGCGCTGATCACATAAAGAAATGCCTTGTGGCATATAAAAACAAATAGTACTCAAATTCACAACTTTGTTTGGGTCCCCATAAATTAACATCTTTGTTAGCACTCTCTGACATCATTACTTGTTAACTTAAGAACTGATAGCTCAATTTTTTTTTCCAGGTTTGTTGATGGCATGGCAATTCAGAAAGAAGAAAAGAGGATGTACTGTATGACTAGACACAAGATCTGTTCTGTTTGTGGATTACATTTGCAGTAAGATGTATGGATCTATTTTTTCCTTGTTCTTATATATAGATCATAAGACTTGACTGAGGCAATATCCATATCATCCATCCATCTATGGCGAACTACAGCCATGCAGCTGACAACATTTTACAAAATCTCTCTCCTTTAACAGCCTTTCTGAAACTGACTTCACTGGGTTTCATAATAGGAGTCAGTGTGGTGGGTAACCTTCTGATCTCCATTTTGCTAGTCAAAGATAAGACCTTGCATAGAGCTCCTTACTACTTCCTGTTGGATCTTTGCTGCTCAGACATCCTCAGATCTGCCATCTGTTTTCCATTTGTTTTCACCTCTGTAAAAAATGGCTCTACTTGGACGTATGGGACTCTTACTTGCAAAGTGATTGCCTTTCTGGGGGTTTTGTCCTGCTTCCACACCGCTTTCATGCTGTTCTGCATAAGCGTCACCAGGTACTTAGCTATCGCCCACCACCGGTTTTATACAAAAAGGCTGACCTTCTGGACTTGTCTGGCTGTTATCTGTATGGTGTGGACCCTCTCTGTAGCCATGGCTTTCCCCCCAGTTTTAGATGTGGGCACCTACTCTTTCATTAGGGAGGAAGACCAATGCACCTTTCAGCATCGTTCTTTCAGGGCCAATGATTCTTTGGGATTTATGCTTCTTCTTGCCCTTATACTCCTAGCCACACAGCTTGTCTACCTCAAGCTGATATTTTTTGTTCACGATCGCAGGAAAATGAAGCCAGTCCAGTTCGTTGCCGCGGTGAGTCAGAACTGGACTTTTCATGGCCCTGGAGCCAGTGGCCAAGCAGCAGCTAATTGGCTGGCTGGATTTGGAAGGGGTCCCACACCACCAACCTTGCTGGGAATCAGGCAAAATGCAAATACCACAGGCAGGAGAAGGCTACTGGTCTTAGATGAGTTCAAAATGGAAAAGCGAATCAGCAGAATGTTCTACATTATGACATTCCTCTTTCTGACCTTGTGGGGTCCCTATTTGGTAGCCTGTTACTGGAGAGTTTTTGCAAGAGGGCCTGTAGTACCAGGGGGATTTCTAACAGCCGCTGTCTGGATGAGTTTTGCCCAGGCTGGAATCAATCCATTTGTCTGCATTTTCTCCAACAGGGAGCTGAGGCGCTGTTTCAGCACAACCCTTCTTTACTGCAGAAAATCCAGGTTACCAAGGGAACCTTACTGTGTTATATGAGGGAGCATCTGTATATCTTTAGCCTTGTGAAACACTACCCTTTCTCTGCTAAGCAATTGTGGCCTGTAGCCGTGTCTTGAGAAGAAAATCAAGAATGGGATGTCAGCATCTGTAAGGATTTGGGCAACATTTTGCAGTCTTTGCAATAGCTCACCTATAATCCTATTTTAAACCTAAAAGTGTTCCTGCTGACCACCGATGAAGGTTTGTAATTAAGAACAAAGGACCGAACCACTGCCCTGAATTCCTTTATGTGGTTGAAATCTAGATAACGAAAGTAGCGGATGCTAAGTATCAGTGCTAAATGCTGTGTATATCAGTACATAAAATAAGACCATCCAAATGATTAGCATTGGACAGCTTAATAAATTAAGTTGATATGAGGTCAATGTGTTGATAAAACTAATTTTAGACATCTGAAGACGTTTAAAACATTTCATACAATTATTGTTTTGCAAAGACTGAAAATTGGGGACTCAAGTACTGTAACTGATTAAAGATGTGCCATGCATTATTGGATTATCACACTGACAAATCTGTTTGCCTTGTGAGTAAGTTTTGGGGAACATTCCAAAGCAGTATTTTTGTTCAAATTAGACTTCAGTCTTTTTTTCCCAAATATATTACTCTTTCTAAATACCATTTCTTTAACAGTGAAATTACTAGCATTCAACTGTATTCTGTGGTTTTTTGCTAATTTGGTATAAAGTTTATTGGACTCTTATTTATATTTTTTAAAAAGCTAGATATCAGTCTGTTAGGCAACGTTAACGGTAATATTCAGTCATAATTGAACAATCATAATTATACAGAATAAACACATGTTGCCTTAAAGGGTTATCTAGTATCTTCCATTTTGTTTAGCAATGAAGCAAATAAGCAAGGAAAATTGAATCAGTAACTCAGTCATTTGGGAGTGCATGAAAGATCACATAATCCTCTCTTTCCTTTTTACTGTCATGGTTCCCAAAATCAGTATGCACATCACTGGGATTATATGATTTTTTTCTAGGTGTGCTGCCCATTCCCGTTTGTTCTGAGAAACACAGGCAGTTGATGTATGTTTATATTTTAAGACAGCTGTCATAGGGAGACCGCAGCCTTGGTATGATATCTTGCACAATTCGTGAAGCATTTATTCTACTGAAGGCACAGTCTTGTTTATACTTTCTGCACATTTTGGTGTATTGGTTGTTTCAAATTATTTAAGTTTTAACTTGTGGAAGCATATAATATGATTTCTAGTATTTTAGAAAAACATTAGAGTCTGTGAGTCTTTCCTTCTTTAAGGTACAGATGTGTGGATTTCAATATAAAGTTGCATTTGCCAAAATTTACCTGTGTAGCCTGTTAATTTTCTTGGAATAAAATTTTACATTTTTTCCAGTTATAAAATTAACCTTTATTATTTTGTCTAGTGAGCTAGCATGAGAATTGAGAATGTTGCCATTATGGATTATTATTCTTTGAAGTCACTGTATTCCCAAACTGTAAATGCATGAATGATGGGGACCACAGGATTGATAAATGATATTATCTACTATAGCACTGTTGTGTAGTTTATCATAATTACCCCTCTATCTAGTCTAAGATGTCAGTTATATTTAAAGATACAATACAGTATGAGACATAAACTTCACAGTTTAATTTTGGTAAGTGTGTATATTTGGAGCACAACATCATGAGTGTCAGACGTAAAGAATATTGGTTTTCTCAGTGTTTGAAAGAAAAAACTAGTTGTCTTAATTAAATATCAGTGTACTCTGTCATTGTAGTTTTATGACCAGCTGGTTAATCTAAATATACACAAGCAGCAGTCAGTAACTGAAATGCTTAAATTTGTATGATAACATTATACAGCGTGTGTGCCGCAGTTCAGAGAGGTATGTCTGTATATGATCGGACAACTTGATTGCAGATTTAGTGAGCAATCTGTTTGTTTGACCTCACTTACACTTTATACCAAGGTTGATTGGTTGAGAGGCATGGATTAATATACTGATTTGGTACAGTAATATTTCAGATGATAATTTAAAATAGGGCCAAGGAAGATCTAGCAAAAAGGCTTTTTAGTACACTGAAAAAGGCTTTGAAAATATAGCTTAAAAAAATGACCTTAGAGAGCAAAATGGAATAAACAGTAAATTATATGTTGATAAAAATACTGGAAGTTGTCCTACTTAAGTTTACTGAAAAGCTGATTGACAATAACTGCAGTCTAATTTCTATAAAAGAGTAGTGTTTACAAGGGACATTGATATTACATATTGTAATAAAGAAGTACATATACATAAAGCTGTAAATAATGTTAAAGAAGAGATATAGTAGGTTCTGAAGATTAGCCAGATAGTTTTCAGGTAAGATACTTTCTTAAACTGCAGATTTAGGGCTTGGGCTCATCTCCTAATAAAGTCAATTGATATTTTCCCTTTAAGATAATTTGGAAGCAGAAGCAGGCCCCAAAAGTTCTATAAAGCTCTGATTCTAGAATACTAAAAAAGCTGTATTTATGCAGGAAAAAAAACCCCTATTTCCCTGGAAATTTAGCAAGCAGTAAATGATGTTAATTAAAATAATAAGCAATGAACAAGTCTGAAAGCAATTTTTTTGCTATTTTTTCTTTTTAACACTAACTTGCTTTATTATATCATGTGATATAATTCTTTTCACTTTAACTAAAAATACATGATTATGTTGTTACTCCAGAAGAAGCCAGAAGTATTTTTCAAAATTATACTAGTAAGATATCGTAGGACAGAAGTACTTCCTTTCATCCTGTCCCGTTATAAAAGAACAAGGGGACAGTCAGTGAAATTAAAAGGCAACACATTAAGTTATGTTTAATGCAAGATGTAACTGCTCTGTAGAACTCATTAGAATGGGATGTTATTGAGGCAAGTAAGTAAGATATGAAGATTATATGCTTACATGAATTAAAATAGTATTTGCGGTTATTTTAACTGTTCATTTTGATCCTGGTTAGTTTATCAACCTCATGCATCAAGTTGCGCCAAAAAGGTTCTCTCCATGATACTGCACAATTGTTTCTGTTCAATATGGTTTTCCTTTTTTTTTTTTTTTTAACTTCCCTCTGAAATTCAGGGTTTAGACCACTGCCAGAGCCAGGACAGTAGACTAGCAGGGTGAACAGTCCGTTCTAGCATGACAATTATTATCATCGCCATTGTACATCTCCATTTACCTTTTACTCTCACATATTTAACTTAAAGTTAGTGGTTTTAATTTTAATCTTGCTGATGAGATAGCAGAGAGGAAATGAGCAAGAACTAGCCTCTTCAAGCAAAATGTCTCCAACCCCACTCCCTTCCTCCCCCTTGGCAGCCTCCCTATCAACTCCTTTTCCAGCTGCACTGTTTCATTTCCTTACTCTCTCTCTAATCCCATTCCTGGGCTCTTTTAGGAGCATCCCATCTAGTCCTTCCTTCCACCTACCCTGCTACAAATAACAGATTCACTTGCTGTAGCAACACACCCCATCTATATGGATTCCTCTCCTGAAAAAGAAGATAGCAGACAGTAGATTCCTTGCAGCTATTGCTATTAGCTTTCAGAGCTGTCATTTCCCATTTCCTGGCTAACAGGATCTGGTCCCTGTGCCATGGGGTGTCAGCCAGGAAGTAGATAAAATGGGGGGGGAAAGATCAAAATAAAATACTAATGTTTTTCCCCAAAGTAAAGAAAGCCATAATTGCTCTCGTGCCCGGGAGACATCAGATTTTGTGAAATCTTTGTTTAAAAGCAGTGCTAACCACATGTTAAATGGATAAAACATCCAGATAGCAAATTAAAGCAACATTTTGTCCAGCTACAAAATATTGTTAAAAAACAGCTTTCAAGTAATCTTTAGGCCTGGAATTTATAGGAGACCAGTGTGTTTATCCTCTTTTAAGTGTGTTGGTTTGTTCACTTGCATTGTCTTTGCTCTGCCTTTTATGCATGCGAACATTTACTTTTATTAATGTAAGTCCAGTGCTTGATCAGCATGTTATTCCTGATGGGTAAAGAAGCTAGTCTGAGGACTTTTGAAGAAGTGAATTAGAATGTGTGTTATAACTAGAACATATTTTTTATAAATTTGAATAAAAGTTGTGGGTTATCAGTAATTACATAGTTATACAGTTTTACAAACCACATATTGATCTTCCTTCTAAATCATATTCCTTGAAAATTATTTACATGTATATTTCAGTACTACTCTGACTTTTCAAAGGAAAAGGGAGAATGTTCATACTAAGATTTGTTCTCCATAATTAAAAGTCAGTATAAAATACTTTCGTATTTATTACTGAAGTGACTTTCAATGAGAAGAGTTCAGTGGGCTCAATTTAATGAGTCAGGGTCATAAACTGACCTCCACTGATGGGATGATATGGCATTATGCAATGCATATACCAACTCCAAATCAAATAGCTTTTTATAATATACAGTGATTTCCCTGGAATGATGTGGAAGCATCTTATGTGCTTTATAACCAAAGAAAGGGAGCTTTCAGGTCACAGAGAGTCTTTGGCTAGCTAACATGGAGAAAGCATGTGTATGTTGGTGATTGTCTTATGACGCATAGCAAAGGTTTTTTCTTTTTTTCTTGTTTAGGAAAATGGTGATGCAATAAATAACTTGGAACTTTGTTTTCTAAGCAGGAAGCATAGTCTTAAAGTAAAAACAGTATTTCAATATTGGAAATTAAATATATCTGGCATACAATTGAGATACACTTATTAACAAAAACAATAATGATCAATCTTTTCAAATGTTACTGGTGATTTTGGGTGCCTAACAATAGAGGTCTTAAAAGAGCCTTGTTTTTAGGGGATGGGTAGGATCTGATCTGAATCTACTGAAGTCAAAACCCGTACAAATATTAGGCAATCTTGTTTCTCAAGAGATTGTACCAAAGTATCTCCAAGTGAACTAAGTGAACTGCTCCCATTTTGTTAAGCAACAAAATCATGTTGACCCCTTCACTGGTTGCTTAAAACAGTTTCACATTAATGTGAAGTCTAAAAATCCTGAGCGTGAAACCATATACTCAATGTTGCACTGTTTTGTCACCATTTTATTGCATTATTACATTTATAATCTAAGTCAGACAACAAAGATTGTGGCTAAAGAGTGGAGTAAAACATTGATAGTATACAAACAAACGCTTCATGCAGTCTTGCACCTTTCGATTCCTCTCTCATTTTAAATGAACATCAAGATTACACATTTATGATCTCTACATTCAAGCAGAATTCCTACTGGAGTAAATCAAAGCTTTGTTTCAATGAGGAATGTGGGTTTACGCTTTGAAAATATATTCAAAAATAGTCAGGATGGGCATAATGCACAAGCTCAGGTTCCCATAGCAATGAAAATATGTTGACTCAGACTTCTTACACATTCTGTACATTAAACAATGCATGGAACAGCCTAGCAGTCCTAGCTATCAGGTAGCAGCATGTATGTGCTATGTGGGAACTTACTATTGTTAGGAGAACCTGGTGTATTTCTGGACTCTTTATTTTGACCTTGCAGATTCCAAGCCTGCTACTTTGAATAGTCTCACAGAAGTCAGAGGATTGCACCCTCTAGAAAGAACTACATTCAGAAGTGTTCTTAGGTCAGGCCTTTAAACTGGACATTGATTGAGGCTGCTGTTGCTGCTCTGCTAGAGCAGGAAAGATATCAAGGAAGATTTCACCTCTGTCCCCTGTGCACAGGCCAGCCACAATCCCAATCCTTGTGCTCCCAAGAAGAAACTCATTCCAGTGCAGCATGCCAGCAAAAAAGCCTGTCCCCCCTCCCCAAACCCTATTTTGAGGGATTTCTGCAGTATTGGAGGGCCAGTCTGTACCAGTGGTTCTCAACCTTTTTCGTGTCGTGACACGCCTGATAGATGACGTTCCCCTGCATGACACAATACAATTTGGCAGTCAGTGGTGTTCGGGCTCGGAGCACTTTGGAGGCTGTGGTGCTCCAGAACCAGCAAGCCCAGGAGCAGGGCACAGCCACCTAGTGGTGGCAGCCATGGTGCTTGAGCTGGGAGCACTTGGGAGGCTGCAGTCCTCTGGAGACTGAGGTGCTCTGGGCAGATCCGTAACGTGGTGTTTTGCCACGTGGGGCGTGTTCCGATCGGAACGCGCCCCTTGCCATCAGCAGTGCTTAGAGCCGGTACCGCGAAAGCTGCCCCTTAATAGAGCAGCTCCATTGAGCCACTCCAGGCCTCCCAGCACTGTGCCCCATTGGCCCTGCGGTAGTTATGGATCTGGATCTGGCACCTGGGTGAGTGCAGAGTTCACCCAGTGCAAGTTGATGCCCCGGCAGTCTGGTTCAGCAAGGCTGGGTTATTTTGTAGGGCAGGCAGGTGTTGGCTTCCCCTTTAGCCTGGGGTTCTGGGCTGCAGCCCCTAAGACTCTTTTCTCATCTGGCCCTAATTCCACCTGGGTTGTGCAGAAGCAGTGGGCTGCTGGGGGCAGCGGGAAGCAAGAGCCCCAAGCCAGCTCCAGGCTGAGCTGCCAGTTTTTCATAACACACCTCCTGGCTCTTCGCACCACACCTTTGTACCCAGACACAGTGGTTGAGAACCACTGATCTATACTGCCACACAATTTCAGTGGCAAACGAAGGGAGATAAGCAAAGTCCTTAAAATAGCCTGCGTATCTCCCTCCGATTGCCTATCTTTTACTTACTGTACTGTCTTTAGTAGCCTGACCCAGAGGGAAACCCCTTTCCTCTGACTCAGAGCTACTCTTTCTGCAGGGGTGGTCCTCCAAAGTCAGCTTTCTGATTGACTGAGCAGGTCTTCACAGACCCAATCAGTCAATCAGGGAGATCAAATTCACCACCGTCAGTGAAGACAAGCCGTAAGTCTGGTGTTATTTCTCTACGTAGGGGCAAATACTGATCTCCCACAAAGGAACATCAGCTCTCTCCCAGCCCCCTTTCTTTTACTTTCTTTTAGAAGGTGCAAAGTATCTCAGCTAGTGACGATATGCTCTGCTCTCAGCTGAAAAGTCTTAAGAGCATGTGCTTTGGGTGCTAGTGTATCCATCTCCAACCTCCTGCCCCCCCCCGACCCTACCCAACCCAACCCAGTGTCACCTGAGCAGCAACAATATATACATATCTGCTTCTGCATTTAATCTTTTGCATAGGTGTCAGAGAGAGATGGGTTGGCTTTGGGGACTGGTTTGTTTTTGTAAAAAGTAATAATACATGTAGCTAGGGCACAAGCTCTGAGGACTTGCAATGGTGGATGCATGGGCACATTTCCATAACCTTCTTCTCTCTTACATGTCCTACTTCTGAAACAATGCTATTGTGTATTTTCTGACCTCGTCGGACATCCTTCATGAGAGTCCCTCAGCTTTGAAACGCAGTCCCTCTAGGCCAAAACTTGTGTTGTTTGTGATCTTAAGGGCATGTTGGAAGGCTCATTTGCTTTCCTTGACCAGGAGAACTCTGGTGGAGAGTATAAAGATTAGAAATACATACTTACCTGGTTGGATTGTTTTATGATAATTAACCAATGAGGCACCCAGAATAGACTATATGGCTAACTATAATTTAATAATAGGACAAAGGACACATAGAGCAGAGGACAGTTCTCCCTTTAATAAAATGAGTGTGTACTTTGAAAGTAAACACAAAAAAGTAAATAAAATTCCATAAGTTTTCAGTTAACATACTCTGACATTAGACTAACACAACTATCCCTTTAGAATCTGACATAACAGTAGTACTATGGGCATAACATAACCACCAACCTAATACAATAAAGTTTTACTGAGCATGTAATTGCTCGTAACTTTGATTCCAATTCTGTACTCACTATCCAGGCAAAATTCCCACTAACCTCAGTGGAAATTTTGCCTCAGTAACAAATGCAAGATCTTTGCTATTTCAAAATAAATAACATTGTTTAGACTTTCCAATCCACTAGTTCACAGTGAGGGCCAGCCATATGAAAGTTCATCCATTTCTTAATTTATCTGAGTGTAAAGTTAATCTGCCAATTGTGTGTGTGTGTGTGTGTGTGTGTGTGTGTGTGTGTGTGTGTGTGT
>ML682013.1:20436464-20447573 GCA_007922195.1 Podocnemis expansa
TGTGTGTGTGTGTGTGTGTGTGTGTGTGTGTGTGTGTGTGTGTGTGTGTGTGTGTCCACAAACAACTAAATGAACTTAGCACAAATTTTCCATCAACTAATTCAATTTAGCTGAGACCACGCATGGAATCATAGAAACTGGAAGGGACCATAAAAGGTCATTGAGTCTAGGCCCCCTGCACTTATGGCAAGACCAAATACTCTCTTAAGACATACTTGACAGGTGCTCATCCAACCTCCTCTTAAAAACTTCCAGTGATGGAGATTCTACAACCTGCCTATGCAACTTATTCCAGTGGTTAATCAGCCAGACAATTAGGAATTTTTTCCTAATGTCCAACCTAAACCTCACCTTCTATAATTTAAGCCTATTGCTTCTTGTCCTACCATCAGCAGTTAGGAACAATTTTTCTCCTTCCTCCTTGTGACAACTTTTTAGGTGCTTGAAAACAGTTATCATGCCCCCTCTTAGACTCCTTTTTTTCCAAACTAAACACACTCAGCTCTTTCAGTCTTCCCTCATAAATCAAGCGTCCCAGACCTCTAATCATTTATGTTGCTCTTCTCTGGACTTTCTCCAATTCCACCACATCTTTCCTGAAATGAGACACCCAGAAGTGGACACAATACTCCAGTTAAGACCTAATCAGGGCTGAGTAAAGCAGAAGAATTACTTCTTGTGTCTTACTTATAATACTCTTGTTAATACATCCCACAATGGCATTTGATTTTTTTATAAGTGTTACACTGTTGACTTATATTTAGCTTGTGGTCCACTATGACACTCAGATCCCTTTTTGCAGTACTCCTTCCTAGGCAGTCATTGCCCATATTGCATATGTGCAATGGATTGGTCTTTCGTAAGTGGAGTACTTTGCGCTTGTCTTTATTGAATTTCATGGAAGGTTTGAGCCAGAAGTAAGACATGTTATGAGCAATTAAAAACAATCATAATGAAAAGGGAGGAGCAGCCTTACCTGTAGCTCTTTTGTGGCTATTCTGCAAGTGATACTTTGGAAGTCAGTTGTAAGCCTGACTATTTCCCTGTGCGGGTGCTTAAATGGGTGTAAGGGCTGCTTGCATTGCCAGAGGCTATGGGTAGAGGTTGAGAAATCTCACCACATACGTACTTTTACCCGTCCTGCACAGGTGTGTGGGGAATGACTGTAGCAAAGGGGAAAGCAGAAATTGCAGTCTGCTTCCTGTCCTGTTCCTTGCTGAGTCATGCCATCTGAGGACTTACTGCAAATGCATCATTAGACCAAAATGCAACTTTTCAAATGGAATTTTTGAAAGATTTTATAGAAAATGTTCTCCGTGAAAAGTTTTTGCTGGAGTGTTAGTGAACTGTTTCTAGTTTTATTAAGGAAATTGAAAAGTGTGATTAAAAAAAAACAGGTGAAATTCGTCCCTTCATGCACTGAGCCTCAGCCTTTGTGTAAGGAACTTCTTGGGGTTGAAAAATGTAATCCATGCTCCCCTACAGAAGTGGTGGAGCTATGGGCAGGCCCCGAGTTGGACATGTGCCCCCCTGGTTGGCCAGCAGGCCCATCCACACAATAGCGCCTGGCAGTGGCATGAGCTTGCTGCCATGGCATGGGTAGCCATGGGCAGATGGGCAGGGAGTGGCCTATGTTCCCTCTAAGCTGTGCGCGTATGCACATGCACACAGGTTGTGAAACCCGCGCACACATCAAAATAAAGCGCGCAGAAAAAAATTCAACAGTGCTGATATTTTTATGCTACTTTAAGAAGGCGATTTCAAGTAGCATGTTTCAAATAAGGTTTTGTAATTTATAAAATCATTTCCATCACCATATCAAAATAAAATTTAGATATTATTTGCATCATACAGACTTACTTCATTGCACTCACAAGTTTGATCACACTCACTGGAGTGCGCACAAATTTGGACACTGGTTCCAAAACTTTGCATTAAAGAAATTTTTTGTGCACACAGCCTATGAAAAATTAGAGGGAACACTGGGAGTGGCTGCTCTTCCGCCCACAGTTCCAGCCCGATGGCAGAAGCTGCCTCTCTCCCTCCTCCCACCCTGAAGCATAAGGGGCCTGGCTAGAAAGTAGGGTCTGACTACGCCCCTGTCCCTCATCCTGGCACACCATGGACACTCTCCTTGTATTCCAGATTATAGGCACACACCACACCTCTGCCTAACTGGGATCCAGTGGCCCTCCCCAAGAGTCCACTCTAATTCAGGGGTGATGTGAAACCTCATTGCGCATCAGATCTGCCTTTGTTTCTTCCCCCAAGAGGCACATCACAGGGTGTAAGTGGCAGTATGATCTTTGCTTAATTTTTTGGTGCTGGAGTGACTTTAAACCATTTTGAATATCTCAAGTTAAAAGCTCTCTCAACAGAAGTCACCTCCACTCATAAGAACAAGTTAATTTGTCAGGAAGAGAGCATTACAAAAGAGTAGCTGCCCTGTAATAAATCAGGGAATTGAAAGACTAACTGATAAACACTTCCATGGCCAGGCAATGCAATGTGGTCCAGAACATGATCAAATTCTTTAGGAAGCAATTAAGTACATGCTGATGCAATAATTATTATGAATACATTTCACTTAAAGGTTCAAAAGCCTGAAGAAATTGATTTCCTCTTTTGACATTTCCTTTAAACTAATGTCTTCATGAAAAACTAGTTTGGCTAACAGGGACACTTTGCATGATATTGACGTCCCTTAAGCCAGGCCATCCAAGGACAAATACAAGCTGCTAAATAATTTATTAATTTAAAGCTCAGAAGAGATAATTAGTTCTAAGGCAAACTAACTACAATGGAAACCAACTTAAAATAGCACATGTAATGCATTAAACATTGGCACTGGCACTCTGGGTGTTGTCAGAGATACCAACTCTGGAATTACAGAGTCCAGCAAGTGACAGAGGAAGTGAATTAAGATAACTGAATTGAGGTCACATTAATTCGGTCTGAGACTGACCACACAAGAGTTTGGTGCAGTTTAGTTATAGATTCACACCTTTGGTTAATTCAGATTAATATTCTTACATGTCCTCAGGGAGCCAAACTTATTGTCTTGAATGGGGTATTGCCATGGGATGTTATTTTTTAATAGATTATAATGAAGAACTATAAATTACATAAATGCACCATCACTGCTTATTTACACAGTTGTGTAAAAGTCAGTTGCTATTCCCTCATTAAAATTATTGGCAAAACTCCCATTGATTTCAAATGTACCAGGATTTCACCCATTTAGTCTGACTTTTAAAGATGCTGAGTGTTGGCTTCAGTTACAGTTGTAGATGCCCAGCCCATCTGCATATTTTGTCTCTATGGCCCAATTCACCCTTCATGGAATTCTGTCAATCTTATCTATCTCTGTAGGATTTTAACTCTGTTAAAATGGTATTTGAGTTCCTATTATTATGGTTTATTTGTAGTACCATCTAGTCTAAGGAATGCCTGTCTCAAAAATTTTGCAGTCTACTAAGACAAGAGACAACACGTGGATGCAGACGGGTACACAGTGGCATACAAGGAAACAGAGAGACAATGTGGCTAAGCATGGCAGGCAGTGTTCCCAGCAGCCTAGGCTTTTTCAAGTTTTTTGGAGGCCTCCCAGGCACAAGGGGCAACATAGGAGAAAGCAAAGGTTCTTGTTTGAAAATATAACCAGTGTGCGTTGGAGGTTGGCATCATGGGCCAAAAACGGACAGGAGTCAACATCTCATTATGGAACAAGTGGTGATAGGTAGGCTAGGGGTGTTCTGTGAAGATTTTTGACAATGAAGAAAACAGCTTATGTTGGATGCTATAGACAAGAGAGGGCCAGTGGCAGAATGAGGGAAAGAGAACAGATAGACGATGCCGACAGAAACCAAGTGATGGTTGGAAAGATAAGAGAGAGTAGTGCTTGGTGAAGATCAAGTCAAGTCGTCTTTTGGTGGGTGGGAGAGTTGCACCAGAGCTGCAGGTTGAATGAAGTGGTGAGACTGATGAAAGGTATATAGGAAGATGCAGCTTACAGGTCAGAAGGGTTATCAGCATGGAAGTTGAAATCACCAGGGGTGAATGTGGGAAATTGTGATGAGAGGAGAAGAGAGAACCACAAGTCAGTATCAAAGAGGCAGGTTGATGGGGAGGAGTTGGGTGGATGGCAGTTGATAGTAATATGGACAGATTGCAGAGAGGAGTGTTTTTCAAGAGAGTGCAGTGTTTTTCAAGAGAGGAGAAAGTGTAGGAAGGGAAAAGAAGAAGGGTTGGGAAACCATCAGAAATAGGAGAGGAAATGCCCAGTACCTCCACTACGGACTGGGAAGTGTGAGAGGAGAAGAGGCTTCCATAAGAGAGGGCCAGTGCAAGAAGCAGTGTTGGACAAAGGAATCAAGGCCTCTGGGAGAGCCAGCTAATGTGGGGAGAAAGATAAGAGGTTGCAACTGACTGAAATGTTCTTGGATGTGAGGTGAGCATTTCAGAGACAGCAGTAGAGGAAGGAAGGTGGGGGATTGGTGTGACATTAGGAGTTGTGGCCCTGGAGATGCTGATGGAGACAGGTGTGAGCTGTAGGGATGGAGGGAGGGCCAGGCAGGAGGAAGAGGATACAAATGTAAGATCTGGATTGATGCTGGTAGGAGCAGTAGGAAGATCAGGATGGAGAGGGGAACAGAACCAGTGGAGATGATAGGAACTGTAGAGAGGTGAGAGTAACCAGAAAGGAACCAACGGAAGATGGGAGATCAGGGTGGAGGAGAATGACAGATGCTGAGGTGCAAACACTATGTTAAGAGCCATTTGGGAGGGGCAGGTGACCAACACTGGAAAATCAATCATGTTTGAAAAATGCTGCTGGGGGGTGGAGGGGTAGGGAACAACACTGAGACAGGAGTAGCTCCTCCATGCTGGTAGTAGCTCCCCTTGTCAGTCAGCTAGCTTATGTTGCCTCAGAAAAGGGGAAGAAGGTGGCGGGGGGGCAATTCCAGTAGGCAGAGCTGGGTGGGTGGGAGACTCCAGAACGGGAGCAGCTTGACAGCACTTGTAGGTGCTCGGTCTGTTAGTCATACATCTGACATCAGGAGTTTTGGGGGTTCAAGGAAGACTGGACTGGACCCGTCATTTACTTTCTCTTTTTTACAGTTATTATTGTAAGGAATGATATTTCCATTCTCACTTTTTGAAGTGGTATGAACACTAGCCTACCAACAAACTACATGTTCTTGGTAGGTGTTCCTATATATTTAGAAGGAGATTGCCCTGTCATTTTGATACATTTCAAAGTGAATGATAGGTTTTCAGGAGAGTGAAAGTGCTATGCATTTTTGGTGCAGTTTGAAAGCCCCCCCAGTGTTATATTATCATTATTTCATATAACAGCAGCAGTATGGCCAGTAAACTGAGCATTGGGATGGAAGCCAACGATTCCTGGGCTCTGACTGCAGCCTTGCTACTGACCTAATTTGTCATCTGAACTTGGACACATCACGTAGGCCATTTTTGTGGCCGTCCAAGTCATTTTAGAGACATCAGTTTTTGGGTTCCCAACTGGAGACTCACGTGGCCCAATTCACAGGAGAGTTGAGCACCCATAACTCCTGGTTAAGTTAATAGGATCTGAAACTGCCCATCATTAGGGCTGGTTAAAAATCTTCTGTTGCAATGATTTTCAGAAGTCTGTTCCCTATGGACAATTTCAACTTTTCTAACCAAAAAAACCCCCTTATTTTCCCATTAGTTCCGCTCATCACTTCTGAAAAATCAGGTCCCCATAGGTACTTCAGGTTGGGCATCCAAAAAATCAGCGGACACTTTAGAAAAACGTTAGTTTAATCCTTTTGATGTATCTCAGTTTGTCCAATCTGTAAAATTGGGATATTAAAACTTCCTTATGTAGGTAAGAGATTGCAACTGCCTGGGTGATGTAAGAAATCATTATCTAATGTCTATAAAACTCTGAAAATAAAAAAATGCTTAATACTATTAATGGTACTCTGAAATATAGGCGATTTGGGATGTTCCAGTAGTCCCATCCTATAATAGGGTTTGTCAGCAAAATATAACAGCAGCTTCATTAAGGTTGCCAAAGAACTAAAATGTATGTACTCCTCACTCATCTGTCATAACATAACTGAACAACAAACAGCCGAATTCCTGACCACTGGGATAATATGAGCTTTTGCAATTAGAAAAAAAAAAAAAAACCTTATATACTTGCATAAGCAAACACTCTTGGAGTAAAAGTGCATTTTTAAAGGACAGTTAAAAAGCACTTCTGGAAGCTAGCAGATCTTGACAGCATTGATTCATAGTGAACTACCCAAATTTAAAACTCTCTCTTCCAAAAAAAAAAAAATAATAATAATAATAATAATAATACTTCAGTGGTATCACAGATTTTCAGTATACTTAATAAAGCCTTTCTCTAACCTGCAATATGTGGCAGCAGTGTAAGTGGCTGAAATAAAGACACTCCCTCCATCACATGAGACATTTCTAAGGACTGAATAAATAATCTGTGTGATTTTAAATATTAAAAGCCTCTTTCAGGCTTCCAGATGTGCTTGCAAAAATGCAAGCTGGCAGTTACACATAGTTTAAGCAAAGTCATCTGGACAATTCTGTATAAGGGATGCATAAAAAATTGTTATAAATAAATGGAAGTATCAATATCTGATTTTTTAAAATTGTAATATTACCTTCACTCAGCCAGTAATACTCTCAATATTTAGAAGGATTTGAGCAGCATTTATGGTAATATCTTAATGTTTGAAGCAAGATCATCACAGCATTCAGTTAAGAGGCAGGGTTGCAAAAACTGTAGATTTTTGTAGATAAAGAGCCAAATGCCATTACTCAGTTCTGAGTTCGTGTTTACTCTGTCTCTTTGATTCTTTCCTCAGTAGGGTTTGAGGGAACTTTGAGTGGAGGCTGAACAATCATTCTTCTTCGAGAGCTGATCAGATGCCTTCAGTAATAGGTGTCTCCGTGCCGGAGTGCCAGATTGGTCGGAAAAACTTTTGTCCCAGCCTGTCAGGAGAGGGTAGGTGGCCTCCGCCCCTCGCGCCACCTGTGGCTATATATATGGCCGCCTCCTGACCCCTCCTCAGTTTCATTTCTTCCGCCTTGCGCATCGGATCTGGAATGTCCGCTCCTTGCGAACTCAAGCAACCTGTCCTTTCATGAGCTTTTCGCCTGACTGGGAGCAACTCTTCATGGACATAGTTCCACCGCAGGAGCCTTCCATCGTTGGGCCGAAACATCGTTCGCCGCTGGATATGCCAAGGTTCAAACCCTGCTCCGAGTGCGGCAAGGCCTTCCCCTGGGACAATCTCCACGGGAAGTGCCTACGGTGCCTAGGCACAGACCACCTGGTCTCAGCCTGTTCCCTATGTCTCTCCTTGAAACATAAGACCATCAAGGAAAGGGAACAATGGCACTGTGCCCGAGGCTTCAGGTTCCCTCCTGGTGCTGAGACACAGCTCGGCACCAGAGCCCCCACGGCACCATACCACCGGTGGCTGCCACCACACTACCTTGGTGCTGACTCCAGCACCTTGGAGCCAACCCAGCACCCCGGTACTTCGGCACCGTTCGAGGCCGCCCCGGCACCCTGGCATAGTCTGGTACTACCTGCACCCGGATCACCCCGGCGCCGATCGCCTGCGTCTCTGGTGCCGTTGGCCCAGTACAGTCCAGTGTCGCCGGTGCCGAGTTCACCTCAGCACCGGCCGCAATCACCCTCAGCACCGCAGACTCGTTACACCCCTTTACCAACAGAGCGCGAGCCCTCCCAACCAGGCAGTCCCCCTTCCCCAGGCGAGGACTCACTGCAGGCCCGCTCAGAGTCACTCCTGGTGCCAACAACTCTTGAAGCAGTGGAAGCCACTTGAGCCCTCCTCCTGCTCCCCACACCACCTGCCCCAATCCCAGCTAGAAGGGGCAAGCCAGCCTTCACTTCTGAGGCCTGGGTCTACCATGGGCATCGCTCTCCCTCACCATACAGCCCTCTGTCTTCCACTCCATTGGGCCCTGGTACCGTAGGACCATTCCCACGGCAACATATCATCTTGCCGTTGCTGGTACCGCCCCTGGAGTCTCACACTCCTTCCCCTGCTCTCAGCCTGGAGGAGGGGCCATCGAGGGGCTCCAAGCGACCTTGGCGCCGCACTTCGGCACCGTCACCGTTCCGCTTCCACCCACAGGAATGGTCCCCACAGGAGACTCCCTCTCCCTCTCAGTGAGCTCCCGGTACCGCTCTGTCCCCAGCACTGGGCTCCTATACAGGGAACCTATCAGCACACTTTGATTTGCTGCACCGGGCTACAGCCATTTAGGGATGGAGGTGCAACCCTTTGACCCTCCTCTGGACACCCTGTTCGGGCCCGCCTTTGCATTGGCAGAACCCCTGACAGTCCCACTCCACCCGAACATCTGGGACCTCACGTCCTCCCGGTGGCAGATCCAAGCTCTATTGCCCCAATTTCGGACATGGCAAGTGTTAAGCACCGGGTCCCTGAGTCAGACTTCCCTTCCCTCACTGATCAGCCGGTTCCCCTGAGGGACGTGGTGCAAATGGTGCTAGGCCCAGGCGAGCCCACTAGCAACCCCCTTCCGTCTTCCAGGGAAGCCAGGGAGCTAGACGTCTTGGGCTGTAAGGTCTACTTCTCCTCGGCCTTCCAGCTACGAGTGGCAAATAACCAAGCCCTGACCAGCAGATATTTGCTGGACGTGTTGGAGTTGGTTGCGAAATTCCGACGCTTGTTCCCACCAGAGGCTAGAGAGGAGTACGATGGTCTTCTAGAGAAAGGTCAGATAATCTCCCAGGACCACCTCCTCTCGGCCTGTGGCGTGGTGGATACAGCCACCCGCATTATGGCCTCGGCGGTAACTATCCGCCAAGTAGCCTGGCTCAGGGAGGCTAGGGTGCCCCATACTGCACAACAGGCGGTCCTTGACCTGCCTTTTGGAGGGGAGGCCCTGTTCCCTCCAGAAACCCTATCGGTGGTGGGCACAGCGTGGGACCCCAGAGGTGAGGCCAGATACTTCGGCCTCCTCCCTCCCGGGCCCTTTCCTCCCCAATAAACGTCTTGGGGCAATGCCTTCTGCCTCCAGTGCCGCTTCTCTCATCACTGTGGGGATACAGATGAACCTTCCCCTCCCACCCCAGCATCCTGTTGCTATGGTGCTGAGACCTCTCCATGCTTTCACCTATAAGGAAGCTGCCGGCCCATTTGACTGCCCACCCACTCTCAAGACATCCGGGGTGCAGTAAGACTTCAGTGCACCTGCAAGGAAGGTTCTGGCCCATTTGGCTGCCGCCCCATTCTCTAGATATCCGGGATGCAATAAGACTCCAGTGCACCCTCAGAGTGGGCAGTTGGTGTCCTTTCCCTCCTCTTGTGGGGATCGGGATTTATCGGGACCCTTTCATCCTCTCTCGATACTGCAAACTTGGGCACACTAATTCTGACCGTGTACTCTCCCCAATCTCAGGGGAACATGTGCCACGTCAACCAAGCCCTCTGCCCGTCGGTACGTCTATACTGAGGTCCACTCCTAGACATCCTAGACATTACTCCAGCATTTATGGTAGATCTGCCCCTCCCACCCCTCTTTCAGGTATGCTTTGACCAGAGGTGTTGCTGGCGCTGGGCACCCAGGGGACGTGCCCTGAATCCCAGCGCCGGTGCCCCGGGTCTGGCGCACCCCCCCGGGTCTCCAGCCCAATTGGGCTGGAGATCCCGGGCCCAGCTACCCACGGCCGTGGCAGCCCTGTCCCCAGCTGGGGATCCAGGGCTCGACCGTGGAGGCCGCGCCTGGCCCTGTCCCCAGCCAGGGATCCAGAGCCCAGCTGCCCGCAGCTGCGGCAGCTCCATCCCCAGCAAGGAATCTGGAACTCGGCCGCCTGCAACAGTAGCAGCTGCTCCGGCCCCGGTCCCGGCTGGGCATGCGGGGCCCAGCAGCCCATAGCTGCTTCCGTCCCCGTCCCTGCTGGGGATGCGGGCCCAGCCGCCCGCAGCAACACGCGGTGGCTTCTGGCCCTGTCCCTAGCCAGTGGGCGTGGCCTGCAGCCAGGGGGCGGGGCCTGGAGCCGTGCCCCGGATCCCTCCCCAGGGCAGCGACGCCCCTGCCTTCGACCGACAACCCCTGCACTGGTAAGTGACAGGACGAGTCTTGACAAGAACAAGAAGTCTCATAGTAGCCCCAGCCACTGCTGCAGAGGCTCCGACACGTGCAGACACAGCGCTCTAAGGACGCAGAACCACTCCTGCTCACCCAAAGACCCTATATCAGGTAGGATGCATGCTCATTCCTGGGTCAGGGAGGGAACCCCTCCCCTCACTAGCATACCATTGACATGCTGGCTAGGCGAGTTCCACTGAGGCTTGTGACACCTCTGTGCTAGACGGGAACCTCCACTACCCCAACCGCCAAGCGGGACGCGTTTCACATCATTACAGTGGTCCTTAGCCTCCAAGGAAGGCCAAGGCAGGGCAGTCCAACCCCTGTCACCCTATATCCTCCCCTTCTAACAGAATCTGAGGCTTTGCAACAGGCCCTTTCCCTTGCAGGCAACCTTGGCCACCCTATCCTGGGAGTCCCCGCCTTGGGCCCACCCCACCAGAAGTGGGGTAAGCCCTTCTCACATACTCCCCTCCTTTCCCCCTTTTTCACACTCTAAGCAGAGACCTAGCATACCTGACGCGGAACTTCCCGAATCAGGGAACTTAAGAGGTCGGAGTCAATGTCATGTTTATCTTTGGCAAGGAACAGCAGTGAGAATACTTATCCTGGGCCTCCTGCATCAGAGCCCACCTTTTCAGCGGGGTCAGCCCCCTACATAGCCGGTGCAATACCACAATCTGGGCATGGAAGCCCCTCCACCGAGTTGCTCGTGCCTGCCCACCCCAACCCCCTGCCCTTCGGTTGCACATACGTCAGCAGAGGGCTCTGCGCCTTAAGTGCGCACCAGCCTTCTGCCTTGGGGATCTAAGTTCGAACTGTAAGCAACCCCTATGTGAGCTTGGTGATGGCCTTACCGCAACCGTTACTTCCCTCATTCCCTTGAGGAACCAGACTCTGTGTGTGTGTGTGTGTGTGTGTGTGTGTGTGTGTGTGTGTGTGTGT
>ML682013.1:20447583-20513696 GCA_007922195.1 Podocnemis expansa
GTGTGTGTGTGTGTGTGTGTGTGTGTGTGTGTGTGTGTGTGTGTGTGATAGAGGAAGGCAGGTCAAAGTCTCCTGTTTTCCGAAGTACCTAGAATCTCAGAGGCTTATACCCTCCAATAGGTATGCCATCGGTTTTCATCCGGCTGGAAATAACCCTACACATGGGTTCTCTAAACCCAGGGTACCTCTGTAGTGCTGCACTTGACACTTTGCGAGCAACTCCACTTCTTACGTGCTCGGAAGGTGACTCATCCTTCTTATGGCAACCGTACTTCAGGTGCAGTTCTGTCTCTACCTGCCCTTGTCCCTGCTACGCATGTAGGTGCAACATAGCTATGGCACGGTTCTTCACCAATGGTGCCCTTGGCAGACAAGATTGTATTCCTACTACTGGATCGCTACGAGCCTTTGACCATTCAGATGGCGTGGCCAAGTGGCGGTTTGCATTGTTCCCCGCCTCCCCTTCTTTCCTTCTTCATACACGCCTGTCATCTGGGCAATCCTTGTGATGCTGGAACCCCGCAGGATTACAGGCCAAAAGATGGGCCCTCTCTGTGAGCTCGTACGCTACTGAGGTGCTTATAGTACCAAACCATCAGCACCACCTAAGGCCATCATGCCGCCTTGTGGGTGCTAGTGTCCTGGAAGACCCCTTCAGAAAAAAAAAAAACCCTAACAACCCCGGTTTTTGGTTCCATACACTGCTGGAAGCGCGCGCTTGCACACTAGCTTAGGGTTCTCCAGCCGACATGCCATGCGCTGCTCACCGCACCTCTCTTGCCTTCGTTTTTTGGGTACTGGCTGGAAGTGCCTTCCTCAGACACTTCTCCTTTGCACCTGGGGTTCCCCACCCCATTTCCCAATGCATCTACGCAATTTAGCCCAGGCCCCCTCAGGGGCTGGTCATGGCCAGACCAGGGGATAAGCTTCATTCCTCCAGTGACTGTCTGCGTAATCTGCAGCTGTCATGGCTAGGCCGCAACCCTTTGGCTCCCGGCTCGGGCCTGATGTGCTCTGTTTATGGGATAATTTTCCCTTCTTCCTTTGCTTCCTGTGCAGGCTACAGACACTATGGCTAATCCTACTCGCTGGACTCCAGCATCTCCTTACAGCTCATGCTGGACAGTCTTATGACCAGACACATCCTCTGGTCCCACTCCTCATGCTATACCACTTAAGTATAGCAGCCAAACGCAACCCTATGTTGTCATGTTGCATTCTTCATCTTCTCCATGGTGACCTTGGTCCGTCCTGTCCTTGCACATCTGCCTCGGTGGGGTTGGACCTACCCCTAAGTTTGGGTTGGCCCACAGTTATCGATTCCTCTGCGCCACACCAGCAGCCTAGTTCGCCTCCTGGCACTGGTTAGAGTCTTGCTCCCTGGGCCTCTTCCCATCTGGGGTGTTTTTTCGCTATGCTGAAGGTGGAAGAGCCAACTCCACCCGCCATCCATCAGCATGGCTAGTAGTCACCTATTACTGAATGCATCCGAGCAGCGCTCGAAGAAGGATGGTGGGTTTCTCACCAGTAACCGTCCTTCTTCGAGATGGGCTGCTCAGATCCATTCAGGTCCATCCCCTCCATCCCTGCATGTGGAGTTGGCGACTCCAAGGAACTGAGGAGGGGTCGGGAGGCGGCCGTATATATAGCTGTGGGTGGCACGAGGGGCGGAGGCCACCTACCAATGTTCCGTCTAAGTTGCGCCAGTGAGCAGTAGCGCAGCTGCCGCTGCTCACTGGCGCAGCAAGCCCTGACCCCAGCACAGGTCCAGCAGCCACAAGACATGCCTGGCCCCAGAAACATTTCTCCTAGGCACCAGGAAGCCTGGGGTGGAGCTCGCAGGGAGCAAAAGTGGAAGTGGAGGGGCCAGGGGATTGGGGCTTGTGGGGAGTAGAAGAGCCGGGTGATCGAGGCTGGTGGGGAGCAGAGAAGCCAGAGAATTGGGGCTTGTGGGGAGCGGAGGACCAGGCCTGGCGGGGAGCAGAGAATCTCGGCTGGCTGGGAACGGAAGAGCTGGATGATCTGGGCTGGCGGGGAGCGGAGGAGCCGGAGAATTGGGGCTGGCAGGGAGCGGAGAATTGGGGCTGGCGGGGAGCGGAGGAGCCGGAGGATCGTGGCTGGCAGGGAGCAGAGGACCCGGAGGATCAGGGCTGGCAGGGAGCAAAGAATTGGGGCTGGCGGGGAGCGGAGGAGCCGGAGGAGCGGGGCTGGCAGGGAGCAGAAGCGGGGAGTGGAGGAGCCGGGGTGGGGGCTCCTGCGCTGGGGGCAGATTAGAAGCGGGGGTAAGCTCATGCCACGTGGCGGGGAGGGGCGTTTTGATGTGTAAGGAAACATATTGTTTCCTTTTCAAGTCAATTGTTTCCTTTTCAAGTCATTGCTGCCACATAGGTCAGTGATTCCCAATGTTTTCTTTGCCATTGCAGCAGCACTCCTTGCTACCTTTAATTCATTTGAGGCACACTGCCATATAGTTTCCAAATGAAGCCATATATTTTCATGAGCCAATCCAGAGCTCTTTGAGTAGTTTTTCAAAAAATGCCGTGGCACACCTGTGTGCTGTGGCACACTGGTTGAGAAACAGTGGGATAGGTAGACACAACACACAAATTCCACCCAAGATTCAGAATAAACACAGAAAACTGTATAGAACCTTATGTTACTTTATTAACACACAGCATTTTTACAGCACTTTCCATCCCAGGATCTCTCAATGGCTCACTATACTAGGTATTCACACACGCTTGGCTCTGTGGTATCCAAGAGGCACACCCCACCTTGTGCTCACATTTAAGTGAATGGCCCTGACAATTCATTATAGGCAAACTGCATGTCCTTCCATTTTGATATCTTTACCAAGTGCCATAAACAATGGCTTTAGGAGGAGGTGTCCCCTCCATGTATTTTTACCACAGCTCTGTTTTCAGTTGGAAGCTGGTAAAGCAAAGTTCAAAGCTTGCAGACAAGAATAACACAAACCTGGTAGATGGGCATTGTAGCAGAAAGAGAAGGCAGCCTAATCTAACTTTTTAAGTAAAGTGGAAAAACTGTCATTGACCTTAATTAACATCTACTCAAGTAATATATAGGCCTAAATCAGGCTGACTTCATTTAGCTCAGTGAGTGAGATCTAGTCAGAATTGGCACATTCTTTAGGAATCTGTAAAAAAAAATAGATTCTTGGCTATTGGTGATCATCAGCTCTTATCTGTGTAATTTCTCACACATTTGCTTATATATTTTCCCATCTTCTAAAGGTGAGCTGAGATTACAGACAACCAAAAAATCAGAAGCCTTCCCACAACGCAGCTTCACAAATTCATAACACAAAATGACAAATCGTACAGCCAACAGTTTGGTGCAAGACAATTGCAGTGATGTCAAGAAATATAAAGGTATTGGAAGTTTTAAGATCGAATGGCTAAATGAATTAATTGCAACTGAGACTATGGAATCTGGAGAGGTGCTGCATGTCAAATTGGGTCAGCTATTTTCTTATTCTGAGGACAATGGCGTATTATGCTTGTCATGTGCAGAAGCCAAGACAAGCTGTGATTTTGCTAAAGGAAAGACATGGAGTTCATGGAAGACTGACTATTTGAAGAGGCATTTCAATCAGAAAATCTATACAATGTTCCCTCTCTAAGCTGGTGACGCAACTGAGCAAGTTATGGATGCACTTGGGGAGCCGATGGGCAGTGGCTCAGGGGCCCAGCCCGGGCCCAGGAACTTGCTCAGCTGCATCCATAAGTTGCTCAGCTGCATCACCGGCTTAGAGGGAACATTGCCGCCTACCCTTTCCTGACAGGCTGGGACAAAAGTTTTCCCGACCAACCCTGCGCTCTGACACAGAGACACCTATTACTGAATGGAGCCGAGCAGCCCATCTCGAAGAAGGACGGTTACTGGTGAGTAACCCACCGTTCTCCCTTTGTGCATGAACCTGAAACCTTCCGGGTGGGCAAAGAGGGGTGACCTGGTAGCAACTGTCCCCATCTTCCCCAAATCGTCTGACCTGGTAGCAACTGTCCCCATCTTTCCCAAAGGCAGATCCTCTTCAGGTCACAAGTTCATGATGTGGGTGGGAAGAGGGCCATAGCAGAGCCCAACAACGAGAATACTGACTAGATGGTAATGCAGTCCTTAACTATACTATCTTTCCTGCAGTGGCAGCCCCCTGCATGTAATGATAAAACCAGGGGTCTCAAACTTAAATCATCATGAAGGCCGCATGAGGACTAGTATGTTAGCCTGAGGGCCGAAACAATGAAATCTTTTCATACAACAATATTACAAATATCGCTAACAATAGTCTTGTTGTGGGCCACAGGAAATAGCTTTAGGCCGCATGCAGCCTGCAGGCTGTGTGTTTGAGACTCCTGGATAAAACCCTCACTCAGGACTGAGTGGGAGAGGGAGTGTTCTGGGGGCACCTAGTGGAAAGACCACTGGCACTGAGACCCCAAGAAGCAGAAGAGAACTGCAAGGGCCCACAGAGCTGGTGTGGATGGCCCTAATCTACAGTTGATCCTCAAGAGCCAAGTGCATTTTAGAGGTTCCACAAAATTTGGGTCCTGGACCTACTATATCTTGCAGCCTCCAGGGGAAGAATTTGAATGAAATTCTGTTCAAATGAGCTTGCAGTGCTTTGCTGCTCCTGTGCCTCCTCTCAAAGATCTTGCCACAAAAGGACTTCAAGATTTGGCCTGGTCCTTAGTCAAAGTGATATATGAGATTCACTCCAGTGCTTCTGCCAGTGCATGCCACAGAATCACGGTTTCAGTTCATTTGCAGCAGAGTGTGCACCAGCACTATGGGTTCAATGGCATGAGCTGACCACAGCTCCCATTGCTGCAGAGAAGCTCATGTGACTGGCACATCCTCCGCAGTGGCAGAGCCAGCCTGCTAGGATGAGGGGCTATGTTTGAGGGAGATGTGTGATTCAGTAGCTCTCCTGTACAGCATTTGCCAACCTGCTCTTACAGAACCTGAATTAGAGCTGAAAGCAACTGTATTCTGCCAGAACTCCCAAGAAAGGAGGGCTGCAGGCTACAGCATTGCCTCCTGGTCAAGGGATGAGCTCTTCCTCCTCAGCCCCACATGCAACAGAAGCAGGGAGATCAATATTGCACTTCATTAATCCTGCGAGGTGAATCTATCATATTTTACCATAAGTGGGAAATTCCTTTACTGGATTTAAAAAAAACAAAACAAAAAACAACATTAATTTTAATGACCTCATCAGCTTTTGGCAAACCTTGAAACTCATTTTGTATGCATAAGCAAATCAATGTGTTTGTTGCAAAGATGAAATGTGTATATCCAAGGCCATTATGGGAGTAAGACTTAGGGCCATTTGAGCAGGTCTGCATATGAATAAACAGCATTCATCTTCACAATGCCCAAAAGGTGCAAAGGCAAATCCTAAAGCACCATAGCTTTCGGCACAACACTGCCCTCTGGAGCTGTGTGAGTCACTCTCCTCACATTCCTAACAAAAGAACTAAAGAATGAAAAATACAAGCAAAGGGCCTTGATCTCTGCTTTCAGAATGAACAGCACAGTCAGACAAGTAATGCAAACAAATACTTCAGAAGCTCCGGTAACATAAAGACAATCCACGAAACCACATATACTGAAAAATGCATGTCAGCACATAGTGAGTAGCAGCATGAAGTTGGGCATGTTGAATGCTGCTGGAGAGAAAAGCCTGCAGCAATAACTATGTTTTTTAATTTGACTTAAAAGTTTTTTGGCAGATGAATAACACAGCCAAATCACAACCCGATCAGAAAACAAAGTTGTTCTCCCAAGCCCATTTTAGATGCAGCCCTTTTACAGTCATGTATCCTTTCACAGCTTGATAGTGTCTGTGTCAATCCAAAGACGCTAGGCTACCTTGCACCAGCGAGAGCTTCCCAAAAGGAACCTTGTCAACAAAGCATTAAATAATAATATTACCTTTTCCCTAAAGTTTAAGTATTCTATGTGATGTACTTATGAGCATTTTTTGAAAGGAACATACATTATTGATTCTCTTTCTATCAAACCTGTCTAAGCAGCCAAGTGCATATAGACTGCAGCTCAGTTCTAAATGTATTAAAGAGTAAGCCACAACCCATCTACCCGTGAGCCAGTGAGACACTGGCTTGGGGCGCCGATGCTTAGGAGTGCCAGGGGCAGGGTGGGCTGGCCCAGAAGCCGGACCCAGCGCTCCTTCCCCTCCCCTGAGCCAGTCTCTTGGCCCCCGGGGATGAAGCGGGCCAACCCATGGGGCGGACTCCTTAGGGAGGCACAGCCAGCTGAGCCTCTGGGCTGGTCTGCTCTGCCCCAGGCTGTTTTTTCCATGCCCATGGGCCAGATGTGTGAGCCCAGAGCGGAGGCTGGATTCCACACACTCCCTCTAGCCCTTACCGGGGGCACAAAATCTAAAGCTGACTTGGGGCACCACAGCCCCTTGGGCTGGCCCTGCCTGAACATGAAATTGTTAAGATCATGTGAAATTTTTAAGCTTATTTAAGCAAATGCTACCAATGAGCAGTAATACTGACTGCAATATCATGTCAACAGCACAACTCCCACTAACAAACACTGCACCCAGGCCAAGTCTACATTACAAACTTGCATCAGCATAAATGTGTCATTCTGGTGTGTGAAAAATCCGTACCCCAAGCAACATACTGACTTAATCCCCAGTGTAGAAATAGCTACTGCTTCTCACAGAGGTGGATTAATAATACCAATGGCTATGTCTACATTGTAAAAGCTAAGTTGACTTTATTAAGTTGACTTAATAAAGTCTACTTAAAGTCAACTTTAAGTAGATCTTATTAAGTCGACTTAGTGAGTCCACATTACATTGTCGACTTTATAAAGTTGACTTTAAATGGGTGTCCTGGCATAATTCAACTTTATAAAGTTGACTTAATTGCCCCACTGCACTAAGGCGACTTTATTAAGTTGACTTAGTGAGTCCACATTGCCTTAAGTCGACTTAATAAAGTTGATTTAACGGTAAAGTTGACTTTATAAGTGGACCTTATCAAGTCAACTTTACTGGACCCTAAAGTCAACTTTATTGCCCTGCAGTGTAGACCGGGCTCTGTTTAAGTCGACTTAAGGGCCTTTAAGTCGACTTAAACACATAGTGTAGATGTACCGAATGACACAAGCGTTTGCATTCATGTACATTGTCACTGAAGAGTTTTGGTGGAACAGGTGTACTGCTGCAGCTTTTTAAATGTAGACCTTCCCTCTGGAATACATGTGCTCAGACTCGGGTCCAAGTATATGAGAACCATTTCAGAATACCTTTTTTCTCTTGGAACATTTTTATATCAATCATTAATGGAACAAAACCATATAACTTGCTCCTAGCTGGCGCTGAGCAGAAACAATAATCCAAATAATGACTTGCAAAGGAATAGCAGGATAGATCTGCTCCTACCTCAGTTGAAACAGAGATCCCCAAGCTCAAGGGGATGCATAACAATAACCAGAACAGGGTAAGGAGATGAAACATCAGATCCTTACAGAAAAAAATCATTCTGATCAGAAGAGAACTCCATCCTACACAATGTACTGAAGGCTTCATCCTGTGCCCAGTGGGTTTTTCCATAGGATTCTGGAGGCCCTGGATGAGACCCTAAAATACCTAGGGCTATGTCTACACTAGATGGCTCAGGTAAGTCGACTTAATAAAGTCAACTTAAAGTCGACTTCATAAAGTCAACTTAGAGAGGCTGCATTTGTTTAAGTCACCTTTATAAAGTTGACTTAAGCCAGGGGAACCATTTAAAGTTGACTTAGTAAAGTCAACTTTAAATGGGTCCCCTTGCTTAAGTCGACTTTATAAAGTTGACTTAAATGGCTCTCCTACCTTATGTCAACTTTATTAAGTTGATTTTGATGGCCACATGTTGTTAAGTTAATTTAATAAAGTTGACTTAACCCTTAAAGTTCACTTCAAGGGTGAGAGTTGTTAAATTGACTTAAGCAAGTGCTTAAGTCAAATTAATGAATTCCAAATGTGGCCCAGGAGTTACTTAAGTTGATTTAAACCTAGTTAAGTCAACTTAAGCCTCCAGTGTAGACATACCATACATGATGAAAGGAAGCAAACAAATGTTGTTACCTCTTGCAACTGAGACAAAAATAACAAAACTTCCATAGTTTTCATTGGGGACCAGATATTACTTACTGTCATGATGTTTCTAAGGCTTAAAAATCAAATGAATGTAATTAAAGAAAATCAACAAGCAACCGTCACTTGAGTGGTTTTGTTAGAGAAAAGAGGAAGGATCATAACACACCTCTGAGATTCAGTTTCAAACTAGAAGAATGGAAACAAAATATAAATTACTCATCAAGTGCTTCATTGCTTTACTTCTCCCTGCTGAAAAACAGCTCTAGTCTTCACCAATGGCAGCAAATTTGCTAACGTCAGATCGATCTTCCCAATTGACTGATCAGGTCTGTGAAGACCTGCTCAGACAATCAAGAAGTTGATTGCTCAAGACCACCCCAGTAACTAAAGTAGCACTCAGTAGAAGGGAGGCCATTTCACTTAGACTCAGTTTAAGTGCACTGAAGACACCACAGTAGGTAGGCAGTCAAAGGGAGATATGCGAGGTATTTTAAGTACTTTGTGTATCTCCCTTTGGTTACTGCCAAAATCCTGCTGTGGTGTAGACCTGCCCATTATCTCATACCTGGTGGGAGAGAGACACGTGGCATAGAGCTTCCTATGCTGCCATGCTTATGCAAGGCTGGATTAACAGGGCAGGGGGGGCCAGCCTGCCCACCACTATGCTCACCCCCCTGCATGGAGGCCTGTCACTGAGGGGTGGGAGTCTGGGGCCAAAGGGTGCTGCTGCCTAGGCCCCTCTCTGGCCAGTCTGCCCCCAGGCCCAGGTGCGGATGGACCACCTGGCACTCTGAACATTCGAGCCCTGCCAGTGCCGAGTGGGCAAGGCGGAGCCAGATAGGAGTTTTTAACACCTGTAGCCTGCAGCCCTATTTTTGTCTTCAGTCCCTAAAGCCCCTGTGATAAAACAGCCCTGTCCTTATGGCAACTGCATAACTGCTTGATACAGCTGAGTACTCCAAGAGAAGAATATGGCCCTTTGTTTTGATAGCAGTGTAGACAGGTCCTGTGCCATTCTGATACTGAGATGCTCAGAACTTTCTTTTAGGAGCAGTATTGTTTTGGGGTCATTCTCACTAAATGAGCTGTTCAGCAAGCCTGCCACCTGCCATGTATGGCACTGGATTTAACTAAGTAGTTATGTCTTTAGCTGTGCTTTTAATTTATTTTCATTAGCTAAATGTGATTGTACTGTTATAGGTGTGGAGTACAGTCAGGTGGCTGAATGGAGTGCTGTGTAAACCACAGGAGAAGAATGTGTGTATAAACCTTTGGGAACATGCAAGGCCCTGCATAAACGGTTGGCCTTCCCAGAAGGAAGGGTTATCTGGTTCTCATGGTTGAAAGGAAAGGTATTCAGGGTGGAGTTGCTCGGCTGTTGTAGTGGGAGGAGCAAGCTGCACAGTTGCTGAAAGGGCAGACAGCAGAGAGGATAGTGCATGGAAACATACTATTTACTCACCAATGTTGCAACTCATTTATTAGATCTAGTTCTGCACCCCTACTGTGGAGTTTACTTCAGTCAGAAGTTGCACTGATCCTTACTCTCACATAGGATCCATCTTAGCTTGTAGCACTACTCTCTCTGTGTGTGTCTCTCTCTCTTTCTTTTCTTTAATGAAAAATCATGGCTGAGGGAGAAGACTGTGACTGACATCCTCAGATCCTAAAGATGGGTTCAGATACATCTCTGTTGCCTCATGCAGTTATTTGAGGGGGGATAATTTCCCCATTCTATTTCAATAAATCAATAAAGACTACCTACACATTAGGATTAGATGCCTGTACCAGCTGAGTTGCATCATTTTTAACAAATATGCAACCCATTCAGCCAAAGGCAACACACACTGCATTGTAGAATACATACAGGAATGGGTTGACCTTGACCAGCTCCATTCAGGCAATGCAACAGCTGACCTTGTCTACACTATGAGAACAGCATTTGTCACAGTATTTCAGCATTGGAGCTCAGAAGTACGGCCGCTTGCAAAAATAGAGAAAAAACAGAAACTCTAAACCCAACATTTTCATATTAAGTATGCTTCAGCGGAGTTTTGGCTTGCAGTCTGTGCAGTGGTGCAGAATGACTCGCATTTTGCCTGTCTCCCTTTTCTGTCTCCATTAGTTTGGAAGTGTCAAATTCAAAAGGTAGAAATTTGCAATGTGCTAGTCCATGGCAATACAATTGTGCATTTCTTCCTGGCATTTCCTTTGCAGGCTGTCTTGCAGGCAGTGCAAACTGCATGGAATTTTGAGCACTATTATAACCAGGTGCAATGATTTCACACAGTTACTGACCTCTTTCAGCATGCCCCTCATCCAGAGTCCTTTCGCCAGCTGTTGCCTGCAATAGTTTTGAAGAATATTAACCTGGCTATATTTTATTTTCCAGTCCATTAAACAGAACAGCAATACTGGCAAAGCTTCCAGCTTGTGAAGGAGGTTTGGACTCCACATGTGAAAGTTGTCACAACATGAGAAACTGTATCCTTATCTAATTTTCTTACAGCATGTGCACTTTTGAATGGAAATCTTACATGGCAAAAGCAAAGGACAATTCATAAATACAAGGGCAGGTCTACACTTAAAACACTGCCTCAGCACAGGTGCATCGATGCTGCTGCACAGCCGTAGCACTTAGGTGAAAATGCTCTTGTACCAAAAGGCTGCCTACAGAAGGGATTAGATTAGTACAACTACATTTCTCAGGGATGTGGATTTTCACCAATATAAGGCTGTAGTGTGATGTAGACTGGGCTTCAACCAACAGGAATGTCCCAGTTCTGAGTCATACTGTTACAGAATCTTCTAGTCCCAATGTTTCAGACAGACCATCATCGAGGAAAGCTTTTTAATCCCCCACTGCAAACCTTTCCTGTTCTAAATACTGAGCAATCTGAAAGAAGAGTAACTGGATTGTCCTCTTCATGGCTCCACTGCAATAAATAAAGACGACTTCCTAAAGCATAAGGGCTCAAGTGTCTGCTGTGAATGGCCCATCCAATTTTAAAAATCTGTTTCCAGATAGACATTCCTTTCAATCCACTTGACGCTGAACTCAGTCAATCTGCAGTGGCAGTTAGTCTCTTCTCATTACTGTTTAGATATTTACTTCAGTGTTTTAATATAGCTTCTCTCTTGTCATTCTAATTGTATTTGTATTTATGTTGAGCCTTTTATCCTAATGGATTTCAAAGTGCCCTACAGACTATTAATCTATAACACCATGATCCAGCTTGTGAAGCTGGCACAGAGGATGGTGCATTAGTTGTGAATAATAGTCTGATACAAAGGAGACCTGGGTTCAGTTTCCATATGAGCCACATACTGCCTGTATGACCTTGGGTGACTTGTGTAGTCTTTCTGTGCTTCATTCTCATTCCCCATCTATTGTAAAAAATTTACATTTCCTCATGTATACTAAGTCTTTCGCTACTAGAGCTGCAATGATGTCTAAAATCAGACTTAATTCCAAGTTTAGGCTAAACCTAAATACAAGATTTTCAAAGTCAGGTTGGGCTTCTAACAAGAGAGGCATCCAAAATCAGAGGCCATTTTTTTTTAAAAAAAGGTCTAAATATAAAAGTTAAGGTTTGGACCAGAAGTAGTTTTATATTGACTGTAAATGGCAAGTCAAATACAAACCCTTTACTATCTTGCCTTATTTTGAGTGCAGCTAGGATATTTGGTGATGTCTTTCACCACTTGTGAAAACTAGTGGGCTAATAGTCTGGAATTTAATCTACATTATGGGAATCATTTAACTCCTGTATAACTTTTAACTCCTCTGTAAACCACTTTTGATGAATGCATTTTTCTGATACTGAAATAAATTTATTTCTAGTAAAATGCAGGGTGTTTGGAACAGACAAAAATTGCTTTCAATTCCTTGTGTAAATAAACTGGGGTTGTCTACCATGTAAATAAATTATTTAATATCCAGCCAAGTTGGGAAAGAACAAATCTTATTTGTTCTAAGACATTGAGAGGTAGGGAGGGGGAGAATATAGCTGAAGAAAAAATGGTTTTATTAGTAATGATTCCAATATGGAGCACATCTGCTTAAGCTGTAAGCAGAATAGTTTTGAATGTATTGTTTACACTTCTCTATCTTAAAGACAACCACTTATAGTTTTATTTAATTTGAATTCCTACCTGGCCTCTACAAAAAAAAAAATGAATAACCAAATGGAAAATGTTCCCACTAGCACCCAGATGAAAATGTTATTCATTATTTAAAACTTTACCATTAAAAATTAACTATTTATACAGAGAAAATAAAATAGATAATTTTTTACAGGCATCCGTCCTACACAACTCAGGAAAATCTGAATTTCTATGCTAACTTACATGCTTATGTAACAAATGCTCAACCACAAACATACAGACACTTGTCACCTGTACTCTACTCATGCAAAATGGGGATAGAACCCAAGCCACCTGACTTCAAATTATAAGTTTCTATTTAATGGTGTGACTGGTGCTGGGCACACAGGGTACAAGACCCAAGTCCCAGTGCCAGTGGCCTGAATCCAGCTGGGGCCCAGGAGCCAGGCCACCAGCAATGGTAGAATCTGGCACCAGCCCCAGCCTTGGATGGGGACCCAGGATCGGGCATCAGCCCCAATCCCAGGTGGGGATTGGGAACCGAGCTGCCACCAGTGGTGGGATCTGGCACCGGCTCTGACCCTGGATGGGGAGCTTGGGGTGGGCCTCTGGAAGCAGTATCCAGCCCCGACCCCAGTTGGGGACCCAGGGGTGGCAGTGACAGGAGCCCAATCCAGGCCTCTCAGCCCCTTGCCACTGGAGGCAGGAGCCAGTTCCCAGCCCCTTGCTGCATGCAGCAATGGCAGGGGCCAGATCTGACTCCCTGATGCTTGTCCAGGGTTTGCCTAAAGTCAACCTTGTTAAGTCGACTTCACTGAGCCTTTCAGTGTAGACAGAGCCGTGGATCCTTACATATAGAACTTTATTCATTTCCAGCTAAACTTATGGGTCAGAGGAGTTCTTCAGCATCTTATCACTTCACCCAAATAATTCTAAGTAAAATTTAAAATTTGGACAAGTCACTTAAATTGTCAGGCAATATCCATTCACTTCACAATTACCCTTCCAATGTAATCCTGATAGCCAAGTTTTGCCACAAATACACACAAAACTAGCACATACTAAACCTGAAATGTAACATGCAAGTAATTATTTTGAAGTTATTTATCTGAATTTCACCAGTACTGTAAGCTTTTGTGCTACTTCACTGAAAGGTTCAGACAATATTCAAATCTGTAGTCTACAAGCCAAATTCTTCTTCCTTTTTTATTTATTTATTTGTTTGTTTGTTTATTTTTAATTTTTGGTCTAAGCTGTTGATTTTCTTTGCCACTAAATCTGAGAGTTCTAAACCAAGAATCTTTGAAACTTTCAGGTTTTTTTTTCTTGTACAGAAGCTCAGTTTCCTGCTATAAGTAGTACTAA
Organism: Podocnemis expansa; assembly: GCA_007922195.1. NCBI lineage: Eukaryota > Metazoa > Chordata > Testudines > Podocnemididae > Podocnemis > Podocnemis expansa. Next base: position 20,461,199 of record ML682013.1, read on the forward strand.
GCTTAGCCGGTGTAATGAATTTCTCCAGGCTCAACAATCTTAACTAAATTAGTGTAACTTTTAGACTACTAAGACTACATTTGTTAGTAAAACACAAGTATGCATATTGCATTTTAGTCACTCTGAGGGTTTTAACTCAAGTACATACATATGAGCAACATTTAGCTTAACATAACTACATTGTCAGTTAGGTAAACATTACATATACAAAAGGCATTTTTCTACAAGCAGTTGGAACTGGTATGAAGGTAGGTTCTCCAGCTTTAGGTACTGGTTTCTTGCAATGAAGTTCATTCTGATGATCCATTCAAGGTGGTTTCCTACCTCTTTTCCTCTTCTGTTTTTGGATATTACAGGAGTCTGCCTCAATAGGACTTTAAAAGACAGACTCCGTTGACTGGCAGTGACAACAGTTAAGTGGTTACCAAGCAGAGGATGCTTTCATTCCAATGACAGTCCCATTCAGAGCCTCTCTCCTCCTGAGGGTTGCCTTCTGGGAGCAACATATTGAACAATTCAGGGCATTTTATACAATTTCTGCTGGGCTGCACAGCCTACTTCCTCTTCATGGCAAAGCTGGTGTGGACCAATCAGAAAGTGATTCATGCTTCTGACAAGGACTTGAAATGTCCAACTAGGATACGAGTTGTGTCCCTTCTGATTGTCCAATAAGAAAAAGAGATGTCTCCTATATGTCTTCTTGAACTTTGTCTGGTCTCCATGCTGTTTGCATTAGCACTTCCTGTTCCTGCAGCAATGTCCATTTTGAAGTTAAATCACGGTCTTCAGGTAATGTCTCTTCATGTTCCTCGATGGGCTTGTCCTTGTTTAGTAGTTCGTTATGCAATACTATAATTTGACACATTTGCTCAGTCAGTCACCAATAGGAGACAAGTTAATGAAATGACACAAAATAGCTGTACACAGCAACCAATCGTACCAGTACTTAACTATTTCCTACACTTCAGTGTTAAGATTACTAGGATCACTTCATTTGTGTAACTATGTGTAATGGCCAGTTGTACCACTGAGCAGCCCTTTTTCTCCTAACAGTCTTATAACATTTTGGTTGGCTCATCACAAAGATTTACACCTCACATTAGCTTCTCATCATGATATCAATTTCTTCAACACAAAAACAAAAACAAAAACAAAAAAAAATACCCAAAAACAAACTTTGTATTCATCTCTTTGTGAAAAATTAGTTACAGTATTTATCGTATTGATCATGTTTCTATTTAAAATGGACTGCATGGTTGAAATTATTTACAATATTTGGTTATTAAGTTGCCCGAGCAACAGCAGTTCTTCAAACCAAAAGGATCTGGTCATGAATGTTTTAAATAGCTTCAGTTTTCTGTTAGGGTATGTCCACACAGGCTTCTTATTTTGAAACAACAGAGGTTGTTTTGAAATAAGAAGCATCATGTCCACATGATGCACCATTATTTCGAAAACGTTAAACCTCGCATCTAATCGAAATAGCCGTTGTTTCAAAACAGTTGTTTCGAAACAACGGTGTTTGGACACTTTGTTTCGAAACAACGGTGTTTGGACACTTTGTTTCGAAACAACACCATTGTTCCGGAACAACTGTTTCGAAACAATGGCTATGTTCACATACAAAGTGGTTGTTTCGAAACACCTGATTTCAAAATTAAATAAAAGTGTTTTCGAAATAAGGGAAAAGGAGGGAATCGAAATAGCGTGTCCAGTGTGACATGCTATTTCGAAATAGGAGAGGGGAGGAGGAGGGAGGCTCTGTGCTGGGCCCGGAGGCCCCACCCCCGGGATTCCCCTGCCCCCTCCTGCCAGGCGTGGGGGGCTTCCTCCGCGGCCTCGCAGCCCCTGCCCGGCGTGGAGGGGCTTCCTCCACCTCCCATGGCCCCTGCCAAGCGCAGGGGGCTTCCTCCACCCCCCCGTGGCCCCTGCCCAGCGCAGGGGGGCAGAGGCAGCCCGGGGGTGGGGTGCCCCAGGCTTGGAGGCAGCCCCAGCCGGCTTCCCCCCCTTCCCCTTGCTGGGGGTAGGGGGTGAAGGGGGCTGAGGCTCCCATCCCCCCCTGTTCCAAGCAAGGGGAACTGGGGGGGATGCGGGTGGGGCCACCTTCGGCCCCCCTTTTTTTTTTTTTTTTTCAGCACCCTGGCCTGGGTTCTGATCCCTGGCCAGGGTGTTGAGGGCGTGTGGGACCTTCACCCCAGGGTGCTATGCACCCTGGGAGGAAGGTCCTTATTTCGAAACACTCTTTGTTTCGAAATAACATGTCAAAACCAATGTTCCCTCTAAGGTTTGATGGCTTGTGTGCAAAATTTTGAACCCGTGTGCAAAACTTTTTCTGAAGAAAATTTTTGTGCAACTTCACGTGATGGAAATTATTGAAAAATATAGAACAATGAAAAATTAATATGTTATTTAAATTTTGTATTAATAATCTGAATGTATTCTATGTTTATGTGACATTTTGTCTCATCAATTCTTCTGTCCTATTTGTCTGCCTTTGTTGGTTTTCCAAAATGAATAAGCACATAAAAAAGTTAAAGTGAAAGCAATTAACTTGCCTCTCATTTTTCATTTTGCACAGCAGCCCATTTTACAATTTAAAAAAAAATGGTCCTAAATTGTTCCTAGCCTGTTCAAATGTGACCCTTTATTTGTTTTACTTAATTGGTCACTATTAGTAATTTTGATCACAGTATACTTTATTTTCCTTCATTTTATTAGTGTTTGCTATATATTTTTTCCCCCAATTTAACTCTTCCCTAAGGAGCAACAGGCCAAAAGGTAAAAAAAACCTTACCCAGGGCTTGGCCTTGTGATCCTGAGATTACAAATCTGTTATTCTACCAACTGAGCTACAGGCATTCCATATATAAAAAGTTCTAGGCATAAAGGATAACTGTGTACTCCACTGCCCCTTGCTCCCCCCCCCCCATAAACTGCTCTTTATTCCGTGTGTGCATCTGTGCAACAAACTCTTAACATCAGGATGGTGGGTTCCAGCACTGTGTGTCTCCCCCCCGCCCCCGTCTACTTATCAGAAGTAAAAGGCTGGACAATCACCTATTTTTGGAATGCCTGAGGGAGGAAGGACATGAAGGTAAGAAGGAGCCCTTGGATAGCTAGCAACTCCCCCAGCCAATCCTCAGTGAGGCTTCATGCCTGCCCCCTGCCCATCTTCAGCTCCTCTCCCAGCCTGCCCCCTCCCCCAGTTGATCCTTGGCCATGGTTAAGGCCTGTCCCCCCACCCCCCATCCAATCCTCAACCACTTTGCCAGACTAGGTTTACCGGATACCAAAGCATGGACAGGAGGACAGGGAAGTACAAAAAGGAGGATGTTGGAGGACACATACACATCTGGGGCTCCGCTTGGGCCCCCTTCATCTACCCAGCCAATGCCCCCCCCAAATGCTTGCCCCATTGATCACCCAACTCCAGGGAAATCTGTCTAGCTCCTAGTTACAGTGTGAGATTAATTGCAACAGAGGCTCAAGAATATCAAATGAATGGCTTAAGTATTTTTCCTCTTCACATTAAAGTAACCATAAAGCCAACCACTTTAAGGAGTCACAAAACTAAGTATTTAATGTTTATATCAAGGTGCAAGGAGAATCACACTGCAGAACTCCTATCCAGACTGATGTTTTTACATTGTGAGTTGCAAACAGAAGCACACCTCCAATAAATTTAATGTAGTGATTATGGATAAGATTAAAATCAGTTTTAACACAGTAAGTTCCTTCACAGAATTCACTCATTGTTTGACACACAGAGGGATGGGCCCTTGACTACATGAAGTCTAACAGAATTTGAGGTGTTGGCTTCTAAAGGAAAAGTAATCTCTGTCAGCAGTATTCTCCCCATGACTTGAAATTAGGGGTGTGGTGCAGGGGGATGTTTGGGGGGGGGGTATAGGGGGTGCTCACTCATTTGCTCTAACACTGTTACTGGCCAACAACTGGGGTGTACAGGTGGAGTGTACAGAAATCCCTGTCTAGCCTCAGTTTTGAGCCTCACTGTGCAGTATTTTAAAAAATCACAGACAAGCTCTTTAGATTTTATACACACAGGAAAGGAGAAATCAGAAAAAATGAGAGCTGCTGGTTTTTTATTTGCAGACCCGCCTGAAACATAGCCTTTTACCTAAAATGCAAATTTCTGGAAACATCATATCGTACTATGTCTGCCATAAACCACAGATGGATATATATCTATTTTATGACAGTTGACATTTTGTTTGCTTTTATGTGAAATACACATCAACGGGGGTGGAGTAGAAGTAGATGTTTGTGACTATCAAATGCTTCACCCAAGAGGACAGCACCTATTCTTGAATGCAATGATCAGTTTTTTCCTAAATATACCAAAAGAAAAATAAGCATAGAGTACATAGGCAAAAGCAAGCTGCTTGTTTTCTATGATTTGATAAACTAACAAAGGGACAAATATTGCTATCCTTACGCCATCAAATTTCCCACTGACTTCATTTAAACTATAGGATCAGGCCCAGCCTAGCAGCTACTTTAGAATGGAGAATACTTGCACATCTGTGTATCTTACTAAAATTTAAGGACACATCTATAGTGGACTAATCTCTTCTTGGAAAGGAGAAACAAACTGAAAAAAAAATCACACTGGGAAAAGGAAAATCTTACAGATTCAAACTTCCTCACAATCAAAAGTGAACTTTGTTGGACCTCTAAACAAAAGATTTGTTGTCAAAAGCCAAGGCTTATTAGCAGGAATAAAGATCTGGCTTAGCCCAGCCATTAGAGAAAGAAACCTCCCCAGAAACCCAGAAAGCCAAGCAGGGCAGCAAAGCAGAAAGCAAAGAAGGAGTCACAGGTTTCTCTCTGGGCTCTTCAGAGACCCATCAAGGTGAAGAAAAGCCCCAACCCCACCAAAAAATAAGATCAAACCTCCCCCAAAATCAAGTGCAGGGAAAGGGGAGAGGACCTGAGCTGGAGCCTGGAAAGAAGCCCGGGGTGAGGAGGCAAAGCAACAAAGCGAAACCACGTGTAGCACTGCAGCTGTAATGCCTGGAGCAGGGAGGAGGGCAGGGCAAAGAGGAGGAGTCAAAGTGCTACACGACTCCTTGGTTTACCCTGAGCCTGACCAGCCCCCAGCTGATCTTCAGGCGCTTTGCTGGCCCCTGCCCGGCCCTGGCCCCCCCCCAGCTGCTCTGCTGGCCTGGCCCTGCTCCCCACCCCCCCTTCGCTGCTTTGACGGCCTGGGCCTGCCTGGCCCCGGCCCCGGCCCCGGCCCCTCCTCCCCCAGCTGCTCAGCTGGTCCATCCCCAGGCCCTCCCCTGGCTGAGCCTGAGCCACTCTGCCTCTGCCGGCCTGGCCCTCCCCGTGTGCGGGGACTGCAAACCCCTGCGCGGGGAGGGGGGTCTTACATGCGCAGCCACGCGGCCGCGCACATTAAAGGGAACAGTGGTCAAAATGGCTTATTTCGAAACCACTGGTTTCGAAATAGCCCTCCCTTTGAAAGAAAAGTGGGTTTAAGCTGTTTCGAAAGGAGGGCTCTTGTTTCAAAACAAGGAGCTCCCTCCTTTCGAAACAAGAAAACATTGTTTGGACATGGGGACTTTTATTTTGAAACAACCACTGTTGTTTCAAAATAAAAGCCCTGTGTGGACGTACCCAACATGTCCGAACAGCCTTGTTTCAAAATAACCATTTTGAAACAAGGGGTATTTCGAAAGCAGGCTTTCCCTTAATTCAAATTAACAAACTGTTAATTCGAATTAACTTATTTCGAAATAAGGACTTTATATTGAAATAACTCATTTCAAAATGGGTTATTTCGAAATAATGATGTATGTGTGGACATAGCCTTATAGTTTAATAAATCTTAGCTGACACCTTTTATGTTATCTAATAACATTTATTTTATCTTTACCTATTATATCTTATACTCTTATCAAATATTATAGCTTGATTTACTGAATCTTGCTTACAAATTTGTAGGCAGCATAAAGCATATTATTATGAGCTGGGTGATTATTATGAGTTGAAATTGTTCTGAGTTCACACCTACCATTGAGACTGTTAGGTGTGTTGGTGAGATTGGTATGTTAGTTGAAGGGTGAGTTCATACCTACCATTGAGATTGGTAGGTGTGAACTCACCTTTCAACTAATGTAACTGTAAACATAAACCCCACCTAACATGAAAGGTGTTTGTGAATCTGCCCAGGGACCTTTTGCATGAGTATTGTTTTTGGTAGGGGAGTGTGTGTGTGTATGTTAGGGTTACCATATATCTGGTTTTTCCCAGATGTTTCCTCCTTTTCAGGCATAGTCACTAGTCAGTAAGCTGAGCTCCTACTGCTGGTCAGAGCCCTTGCTGTGCTGTTGGTATTCAGGCAGCTGCTCAGCCACCTCTGCTCCCCATTACGACCGGGCTGCATCGTTGCTTGAATCTGAGAAGGAGGACATGTCGAGGCAAAAACGGATGTATGGTAACCCTATAGTGTATGTAAGCAAGAGCTCATGGAATCTGACGTCAGACAAGAATAAACAGAGTGAGTCGGGTACCCTGAAGGTGCAACTAAAAGCATATGACTTAAACAAACCCAGAAAAGGTTTTTTGAGTCAGGGCGCAGACTGAAAAGTATGCTCTTGAAGATGTGAGTAAAGAAAGCTGTTTCCTGCTATTTGTTTCTTTCTGCCTTCCGAGACACAGAACTTTGTACATTCTTTTAAAAATAAACATAATTGAGTCAAACACCTGACTGCTACCAATTTCTGCTGTTAACAGAGAAACCTACAGGCCCCAATCTTTGACTAGCCACTCAGGTTGCAAAAGAGCAATGATATTACAGGGAGGAAGAGAGTGAAAGAGAAAGGTATTCCACACTTCAGGAAAAGTTTGTGGGTAAGCCTGATTAGTTAGTTGTTTATAATTACTCAGCCTAATTTCTTCACTGTGAATCACAAAAACAGCATCTGATGTTTGGCATGATTTAAAGGCTTAGGCCTAAGTTATGCCAAGTTTCTGGCCTATGTGTGGATGTTTATAGCATTACTGTTATTGAAAAGCTCCATGTTTTCTGCATCATCACTACACATCTCATTCACATGATGGGAGTGGGAGCTCCTGCCAGCAGCATTCCTCTTTTACTGCTTGTATTAATTAACAGAACGTGGTTAAGACTATCTCATGCAGTGATCAATACAGCAGTATCCCTTTTTATCCCTAGCAGGTACATATGATGTTACTGTTTTCAAAGGATTGGGTAGGAAGAGATCTGTCCCTCTATACCAGGGGTCTCAAACTCAAATCATCACGAGGGCTGCATGAGAACTCATACAGGGCCGCATGAGGATTAGTACATTAGCCCGAGGGCTGCATCACTGAAACCTTTCCATACAATATTGCAAATATTGGTAACAATCATGTCATTGCGGGCCTCAGGAAATAGCTTTAGGGGCCACATGTGGCCTGCGGGCTGTGTGTTTGAGACCCCTGCTCTATGCCCTTCGGGGCTTATAGAGTGGAACTACTTGGCCCTAGGTGTTTATTAATTTTAGCAGGTTGCCAGGACCCACTGGTAGATAAAGGGACAGAGCCAGAACAGAGAGAAACACCTACATTGATTCCCCAGCGTCTTCCACCTAAGCAGCACCTGGGTACATAGATTGATGTCATGAAGCAGAGAGAGTTGTGGGGAGGGAGATTGTTTTGCTTGTGCACCTGGTCAGCCTTTCTGTTCAATAAATTACCTTAGTGCACAGCTAGCTTATGTGCCCACAAGGCCCATAACTTTAATTTTGTACCATAAGCCTCAGATTCCACTAATCTTGAAGCTTTATAAGGTTTTCATTGGCCAGGTAGTAGATGTTGAAACAGTTCTGCTGCCCTTTCTTATGTAGAGAAGCTCCATTTTCTTCCATGCAGTTTCTCTCTGGAGTTAGATAATATTGAACATGAGTAACGATAGCAGAATACATCTCTCACACTTGAGTAGGAGTGATTCTCTCCACAGCAGTAGTGTGTGTGCGTATGTGCGCGCGCGCACACACACACACACACACACACACACTAGCCGTTCTGTTCTATTCGACCCCCCTCAGAGAACTAGCTAAGTAACTCCAGCTGTGCATGAAGCAGTGAGGATAATGTGTGATATGTGCACTATCTTTTTTTCTGATTTCCTTACTCCAGTTGCTAATTGTGTGGGGATTTTTTTTTTTTATATTAACTATCAATGAAGCCCATGGTACATATTGACATTAGTAAAGGTAAGGCTTTGACACTTTTATTTTGAAAATAGTTTGCTATGAAGTGGACTGATTAAACATAAATCTCCATGATTCCTCGCACACTATCATTCAATTTGACCTTGTTTGACATGTGGTGCCCATGAAAGTGCAGTTTTACATATAACACTATGAACTCATTTAGGGAACATTTTGTTTAAAATAGCTGGGGAGTTTCTTTCAGTCTTTGCTACAAAGTAGTAAGAATAAGTCCTATTAAAAGTAATGCAAATTTCTGTCATTAATATAACCCTAGTTGGGTTATAGAGAGTTCATGTTTTTCTCTAGCAAAGCATTTCAAATACTTCTTTCAGTAATACAGTGGTACAGATACTAGCAAAATCTTTATTGACAAATATCACAATAACGGCTTGTTATTTTTACACCAACCTTGCCAGTAGCATGCTTTGAAGCAAGTCAGCCATATATTCTGTAATTAGCCACACATCCAGCTGGTGGTATAACAATTCTTTATTTTATAATACAGGTTATTGATGAGAAGTAAAGCTGAGAGGTAACAGAAGGGTCTGATGTTCCAGGCAAGTGGTCTACTGCTGATCTAAGGAAGCTTGCAGATATTTATTATACCTCATAATGTATTACCTTAATAATATGCTAATAATATGCTATTGTGCTTCACAATGCACAGTCATTCAAACTGAGATATATTGTCAATGGTGAATTTACAGCAGATTCTATGACAAAATAATAATGTGTTCTAAAACAGTGATGAGGTAGAAGATGGCATATATGAAATGTGAAAAGTTGGCACCCCATAATCTCAATTTACAGTCCTAAAAATGTCACTCTGTCCTTTCTGAAGGTAATATAACCATCACATTGACTTATTGTGAATATACTAATAAGGCTTTTAACATTGAAATGAAATAAATTGAATAGGAAGAATAATCACTAATATGATCAGTTGTGGATCTGGTTTTGTTCAATATTTTCATTAATAATTTAGATAATTGCATGTACTTATATACTCATATTGTTCCCCCTTCCCCAGTGGGACAAGGTTTGAGGATTCAGTAGCAACAAACACCGAGCTACATGTAGCAGATAAGACCGATTTATTAGCTAACAGACTACTTGTTTTACCCAAGCTATTGAAAATGACTGAAGTTCAAAGTAAAGTAAGATGACCACCTTACACCCCCAGCAATTGGGGACCCATGGTGACCACAGGCTTCATCAGGGGAGCGTTGTCTGAGGCACCCTCAGGATCCCACGGCAAAGTCCATTGAAGCCAAGGAATAGGCCATAGTTATAGCTCATTGTCCATGGGGAGGGGCGATCAAGCCGTGCCGCTAGTCATGTAGACTTCTGCTGAGGGGTGTTAATTACTACAATCATAATTCTGCGGACTACTTAAAAACTAACAATCTTACCAATGATTACATATTTACTGTTTAGTCTGGCAGAGTGTAAATTGTCTGGGAGTCCCCATCGCCCACAAATGCTTTGCCTTCACAAAATCTTCTGTTTGCCCTACACTTATTAAGTACCTACCTAAAGCATAAAGCTTTTAGAGGGTACCAATATAAAGTATACTTACAAAGTTTGCAGATGGGACCAAGTTGGGAAGGATTGCAAGTAGATGACAGAACTAGGAGCAATGGTCTCAAGTTGCATTGTGGAGGTCTAGATTGGATATTAGGAAAAACTTTTTCACTAGGAGGGTGGTGAAGCACTGAAATAGGTACCTAGGGAGGTAGTGGACTCTCCATTCCTGGGGCTTTTTAAGGCATGATTTGACAAAGCACTGGCTGGGATGATTTAGTTGCATTGGTCCTGCTTTGAGCAGAGGATTGGACTGGATCAGTGTTTCTTCAACCTTTAGTGGGCTGGGGAATACCTAAAGGTATTAATTACTTTACATAGAACACCTGATGAAAACTTTCTTGAAAAAAAAAGTATATACTGGCTGTAATGTCTGTAGTAACTGTGTATTACACATTCCTGTGAAAAAGGTTCAGGCAATCAAACTAAATACAATGTTAACATGCATTTATTTCTAAAAAATAGATACATAATGTTTATGCACACTACTTAAAACTGAAAACATTACTCAAGTTTTAATGTGGATTTTAGACCTGCATGTTAGAACAAGGTTAATCTATTCTTGGAGTAAGGTTCATCAAATAAATTCTTACCATGAAAGTTATGTCCAAGCGATTTTTATTCTAACAGTAACAGTGGCAGGACGTTTAAAATGCTCCAGGCTCAGCAAAGGAGCAAGGTGGTGGCAGATGCTAACGCATACCTGGAAGGTATTTTTCCATCTCCCAGGCATGTGTCAGCTCACCACGTAGCTCCTGCCCCCTTTCTACTCAGCCGCGGCAAGGAGGGGTCAGGGTTGGTCCCAGAACCCCATCACTATGTCCGTAGAGCACTGGTGTTCCATGGACCACCAGCTGAGAACCACTGGATTAGATGACCTCCTCTGGTCCCTTCCAACTTTAATGTGCTTCGATTCTAAGAGCTCTGAAGGATGAGATTAATCTTTAAAATGATCTAGACAAATGGAGAAATGTCTGAAGTAACTAGGATCAAATTCAATAAACACAAGTGCAAAGTACTCCACTTGGAAAGGAACAATCAGTTGCACACATACAAACTGAAAAATAACTCCCTTACAAAAAGTACTAAAGAAAACGACCTGGGAGTTACAGGGGATCACAAGTTAAATATGTGTCAACAGTGTAACAATGTTGGGAAAATAAAAAAAAAAAAAAAGAACCAAACATTGTTCTGGGATATATTAGCAGGAGTTTGTACGTAAGACACAAGAAATCATTTTTCTTCTCTACTACATGCTGATTAGGCCTCAGCTGGGTATTGTGTCCAGTCTTAGGCATCACATTTCAGGAAAGATGTGAATAAACTGGAAAAAGTTCAGAAAAGAACAACAGAAGTTATTAAAAGGCCTAGAAATATGACCTATGAGGGAAAATTTAAAAAACTGGATTTGTGTAATCTTGGGAAGTGAAAATTGAGGGGAGAGATGATCATACTTTTCAAGAGCAAAGTTGCTACAAGGAGGAGGAGGAAAAATTGGTCTCCTTAACCTCTGAGGATAGGTCAAGAAGAAATGGGTTTAAATTGCTGCAAGGGAGGTTTAGATTGGACATTAGAGAAAAATTCATAATTGTCAGAATAATTAAGTACTGGACTAAATTCCCTAGGGAGACTGTGAATCTCCAACACTGGAGATTTTTAAAAGCAGGTTAGACAAACACCTGTTAGAGATTGTCTAATGCTTGGTCCTGCCATAAGTTCAGGAGAGTGGACTAGACGACCTCACAAGGACCCTTCCAGTCCTACGATTCTATGATTTTATTATCTGTGTTGTTTGGAGCTCCAACAGGCCAGTCACTTGCCTGTGATCAGTTGGTACCCTAGATCTTACCCCAAAAACAATGTCTGTAATCATTAAAATCTGTAATAAACTATCTAAAGGTTTATTAACTAGGGAAAAGTTATTTACAGGTTAAAGCAAGCAAACATATATGGACAAATGAGTTATTATCTATGGTTCCTAAAGGTGAGGATGTAGTAATTTCTGCATTCAAAATGTTTTTCAGGGCAGACTCAGGTAGATCCTGGAAATCTCTGCTATAGTTTAATGCATCTGGCCCTGTGACACTCCAAACTGCAAAGAGATGAAAAAGTTTTTTCCCCTTTTTATTCCTCACGTTTCGCCTTCCAGTCAACAACATGAGTTCTTTTGCACATAACATTTCCAAGGTGTAGTAGGGCCATTCATAAATTCTTTGGATTGTGGTGTTAATAAGTTTCCTGAATAGGTGACAGAACCACTCTTGTTGTCTGAGTTCACAAGTTCAAAGCAGACATTTTTACAATTATCAAACAAACTCGTATGTTACCTTACAGTGTAAAACACACATTATGAGTGAGATTAATGCCATTTGCAAGCATCTGATAAGCTCGGCACACTGAACATGTTCTTACAAGACCAATACCTGTTTTGAACAAAATTAACATGGAAGTGAGCTAGTTTGGTTTCCGATTATGAATTTGTCCATTGTGAGATAGCTCCTAGGGCCCTGGCCAGAGCTGGCATTTAGTTTACCAGACATTAAAGGCCTAATTCTCATGTACGTAGTAACTCTGAATATTTCAGTTTTGGTGTGCAAGCTTCAGAATGTTTGGGTCAGATTTCCAGAGGTGCTGAGCACCTAAACCCCTAAGATGAAAACAATGGGAACTGCAGATAGATAGTGAGTGTCACGCTGTCTGGAATGGCTCACAACTGTGGGTACAGAGCTCAGAACAGACTGTAAGAAATAGGGCAGAGACGCCAAGCTGATGGTTTCTTCTATCATTAGATTTCACCAAATTAGTAAGAAATGTAAACTCCTGGATCACTATGCCAGTCGTACCATGGCATCACAGACAGTTCCCTTAGAATCACCAGCCTATCTTGCCACTGAGACAAACTGAACTTTGTGATAATGACCACAAACCAATACCAGATCATGTTTCTCTCAGTCCCCAAAGCCCAGTCACTTATACCAGCTCTCCTGGTGCTCTAGATCTTACACCAAATGTTGGCAGCCAATTCTGTAGTAAGCTGACTAAAGGTTTATTATCTAAGAAAAAAGAATGAGAGTTACTGAGATGTTAAAACAGGTGAACTATATGTACAGGAGAATCAGTTTGTAACACCAAGTGATGGCAGTGGTGTAATAAACACAGTTTCCCAAAAGCTCTCAGGGCACCCAGAGTGTGTCTGGGGCTCTCTGCTTTGCATCTGGTACACTTCTCTGAAAATATCCAGAATTTCAGAGATGAAGGATTTTTTCCTTGATTCCATATTTATAGCTTCTGATAGAATGCAAGCTGAGATATATATACATAGATGTCTAGCTCCATATGGGCTTTTCGTGTGATGATGGTGCGATATGAATGTATTTTGAGTCTCTACCTCCAGTCATCAAAAACAATGGCGATTCTAATAGAGGCTTTTATTAACATTCCAGAAGGCTTCTTTGATGTCTGATGACTTATTTAGTTACAGGGGTATTTATAATTCAAAGCTTTGCTGCTGCATCATAACAGGATATAGATAAGGGGGGGGGGTCACTGACGCTGGGCCTGAGGTGCTGCAGCCCTCCCCCTCTTGCATCTTTGGCCCTGCCCTGGCAGCAGCTGGGACTAGATCTGGGCCCAGGCTGCCTTCCACTGACCAACCCCTTTTTCAGGGCAGAGACCCTTGATTTAGAGGTTAATAAAAGCACGTGCATGAAGTAATTCATATAATGGTCACACCTAACAGATTGGGAAAAGCACATCTTGTGCAATATTGCACTTATTTTCTGCTGAAAGCAAATGTATAATTAACTTCTGCAGAGGTTCCCTGTCAATACTATGCATGACATTACAAACATTTTAAAAATTTTTGGCAGTGGGAATGGCTAACTCGGGGGATTGTAATCTTGTCCTCCTGCTATTGGAAAGATTCCACTTCAAAAAGTGCCATTGCACAATAACAGTCTGGTCTAATCCCAGCAGAGGCAAAAATTTGAAATGCTGTAAAGATCCTTCTCACTTCTACAGGCAGTCGCTCCAGAGAAGGGTTGAGGCATGTTAATGGGATATAGAGCTGGGTCAAATCATCCTAATGAAGGCTGAAACCAGACAGCGATTGTTTTGTTATAAACCCAAAACTCTCCTGACGTTTCCAAACCTTTGGAGAACTCAGGCTGAGTTTTGAACAAAGCTGGCCCAAATTTCACAGGGATCTCCCCATCTCCATAGTGGTGATATAATTGCATAAGGGAAATTCAGGAGGGCTCTAGAAAGTAAAATGCATGAGTCATTGCATAACCAGCCTTGTGAGTCCACAGATTCTGTGGTCATGAACCTTTAGTCTGGAAGATGAAGAATTGTAGGGGAATCTCCACATTCATGTCTCCTTACAGACAGTTCCTAACCCTTTTCTTTATGAAGATGACTTTGAAACCCTAAGCTGGCATGTATTGATCTGTTGGGTTCTAAATGGTCACTGATTATTTCTTAAAGATCAAATATGGCATTTTTTAGAATCCTCTCATAGTCAATATCGGATGATCTTTGGAGTCCCAAAAAATCAGTCAGAGATTCACTAATTTCTGAGAAAACTGAATCTGTTCACAGCTGCAGTGGGGTATGCCATCCACATTGTCATTGGCTAGCAAGCAGCTCAGGAAGTAGAAGAGAACAAGAGCCATTGATACAAGACATTTTAAACACTCTGTGAGGTATTGATGCTAAATAGGAGAGAATGATCATTGATACTTTTGTACTGATAAGTGTTTATTGTCACATTCTTGCAGCAGGGGTGAAATTTTCAAAAGCCCTGAACTGACTCAGGCGCCCATTGACTTTCACTGAGACTTGGTTTCCTAAGTATCTAAGTCACTTTTGAAAATGGAACTTAGGGATGTTTGAAAATGTTGTCCCATGAATCAGAAAGAAAGCGCTTCCAGGCAATGATTGCGTCTTCCTGTACAATGCAGCTATGAGCCTGATTGAGGCTGCTGGGCACCATTGCAAATGACATCATAAACGGACCATTATTTTAAATCATGATTTGATCATACTTTATTTTGTACAAATAATACCACAACCCTTGTTACTTTTAAAGACAATGATAAGAAAAGTCTATTAAAGGCTCACAACAATTATAAAAGAAGCAAGGAGTCCTGTGGCACTTAAAGATTAACAAATTTATTTATTGCATGAGCTTTCATGGGAGAAAATCCCACTTTGTCAGATGCTTTGAAGTGGTATTTTCTCCCACGAAAGCTCACGGGATAAATAAATTTGTTAGTCTTTAAGTGCCACAGGACTCTGTGCTTCTTTTGCTGGACTAGATTAACACAGCTGCCCCTTTGGAACTTAACAATTATAAAATGTTTTAAACTGCTGAAGGCAAACATATAGGTAAAGCTTTTTCAAATAAAAACTTACAATGACAATAGTCTATTTCTAGGGCTGTGATAAACATTTGAGTATTACAGGAACTGATTAATCACTACTCCAGTCCCTGGCCTCTAGTTTCTTTAATGATGTCAGTTGGTAGAAATGTCAGTATGCTAGTTTTCCCCCACAAAATAAGCCTCTTCTGTGTTTGATGTGATATAAATAGAAAAGACACACAATTATATTTCAAGGACCTGATCCTGCAACCTCTCTCTTGGCACAAGTAACCTCAATCTTAAGAATCATCCCTTTACTCCAATGGGGAAACATTTTCAGGATTTGGCTCTCTGTCTCCACAAAGCTGAGGCATGAACTTGACTTTGTATTAGGAATAGGTAAAAAGCTTAGTTATTCAGAGATGGTTAAAATCACTCAAGCATTTTGCTTCCTGCAGAGTTGGAAGTAGCTTCCCTGCTACAGTCTCCTCAGACTTCTTTCTTGCTGAAGTATCAACTCAGTCTTTAAATGACCCATGATATTATTTCAAGTTTTTGCTACACAGTTGTTAAGATATGGCATCTTACTCTATTTTCAGAATATTGAAGCCTTTCCCACATCTTTTTCATATTTAGTATTACAGAAAGTCTGAATAAATCACAAACAGAACAAAATTCCATCTACTCTGAAGATAGCAGTATTTTTTGTTCCATCTAACAATGTTCTCCTGTCATTCTATTACTTATAATAAAGCAACTTAACACAAGACAAATAAACAATGAAGAGACAGTCTATATAAAATTTAATAATACAGGACAAATATCTTACCAGATGTACTAAAAAGGAATTCTTATTTGCACACTATATGCCATAATTTGGCCATTTTCAAATCCTTGGGATGCTTTTCATCTTTGATAATAACAAGCCTTTCCATTTATGAGTGTTTCTATGAGAAATTTTTATAAGAGATGGTCCCAAAAGAACTTTTATATTATTTTATATATGAATATATATGTGATCCAAAACTTGAAATGGTTTCCCATTCTCTTATGAAAATGTAGTACAGGATTTAATTAAAAAAAAAAAGATAAGTTTTTTCTATAGGTTTGTGGAGCCATCCTTCAAAAACAGACAGATGACCATACTAAAAGTTAGCATTTCTATTAAAAGTAGCAATTTTCATCCTCTTCAGGTTGGTAACAAAGTAGAAAGTTAGCATGGATCAGTAGGTAACAGCAAAGTTCTCCAATTTACTGCAATGATTTGTTCATGAGAAAAAATAATGGATAATGGGGAAATGGAGAACATTGTTTAGATGGACTAGAAAAAAAAATTTGATCATAGTCACTCAGCAGGACCTGCTAAGAAAACTAAGTAGAGAGTTAAATGTCTGTTATGGGTGCACATTGGGAAAGAGAGATATTTGTGAGCATGAGTGAATGGTCAATTTCCAGCTTAGAAGGAAATTAATAGCAGGACACAACAGAAATCCATATTAGAAATATTGTTCAACAAACTGATCATGTGAACAAGAGGCTGGAGCAGTGAAATAGCAACATTTTTGGCTAACACAGAATTTTCTAGGCTAATCGAGAGGAGAGGAGACTATGAGGAACTAGGATACCGGGCAACATGTTTACTGATGAATGACATGCTAGGCAAATTCAAGACAATTTACATTGGAAAGAACAATTTGAACTACTCAAACACACTGATAGATTGTAAATGAACTGGAACCACTCAGGAGAAAAACCTAGGTGTTCAATTAAAAAATCTGCTCATTGTGCAGTGGTAGTTAAAGGCAAAATAAATGTTCAGTTTTGTTTAGTAAGGCATAGAGAATATTCTAATGAAATTATTTTAGGCCCTGGTATACTTTCATCCTGAATACTGTTATTATAGAATCAGTAATTAAAACAACTTAATTTTCAAACATTTCACAGTGAGAAATGTGTCCACACATCAAACTTTCTAAATGCTGGACAAAACAACCTACAGCAAGCAGTTTTCTGTTAAGTCTGCTCACAGTACAGCAAGTATTGACATTGCCAATATTGCTATAGGGCTGAAATTCAGTGGGTTCAAAATTCACTCTTGGAACTAAATTTTTTCAAAAGTTCTATAGTCTACAAATATGGCTCCTGGACATTGCAGTGAAATATAAAAGATCTTTTAGGGTCTCTTTAAAGTAAACTGTAGATCTTCCAGTGATTTTGGTAGGACAGGATCCTAATCACTACATCTAAATACAAAGAAAATAAAATACGGTGATCAACTATTCCCTATTTCAGTGGCGTTCCATGAGTCTGCAGCCCCTAGGGCCAAATATTTATATTTTCACAAAACCTCATCAGTCTAAGAGATGACAGCATCCCATGAGGGGTGGTCCGTGGGCCTATTTCTGGCTGTGTTCACACACAGAGGGCTTGTTCCGAAACAAGAGGTTTCAAAACAAGCTGTTTTGAACTAAATGGTAATTTTGAAACACCTTATTTCCAAAGACAAAAAAGGTGTCATGGAAATAAGGGAGCGAAATAGCATGTCCACAGTGTGGACATGCTGTTTCGCTTGGGGAGGGGGCTGCAGGCACCCATGGGGTGAAGCGCAGCCAGGCGCCTCACCCCGCGGGTGTCTGCAGGGGGCTGAGGGTTCCCTGGCCAGGGTGCTGAGGGGGCAGCGTTTTGAGAAATGGCTCGTTTCGAAACAACGCTGTTTCGACGGGAAACCAGGTTTAAGCTGTTTTGAAGAAACGGCTGCCATTTCGAAACAAGGGGTTTACTTGTTTCAAAATGGCCGTGCATCGTGTGGCCATGGCAATTCTTATTTCGAAACAACCTCGTTGTTTTGAAATAAGAATGCTGTGTGAACACACCCTCCCACTCTTCCTCGTTCGCCCTCCCGCTGTGGGGGTGGAAGGTATGGCTGGGAGTGGGACTGACAGAGCTGGGCTGCCTAGTGACAGGGTTGGGGATGGCATAACAGGCTCTGGCTACCATAGCTCTCTCATTGTGCCCAGCCCAGGATGGAGGGGCTGGGCATATGCTTGCTTCCCCAACAGCCGGAGCCTCCAGCTGCTGGCAGGCCTGAGCTAGGGTCAGTGCATCCGCAGGGGGGTCTCAAAGCCTGACAATCCCTGGGTGCCTGTGACAGCAGGAGGTGGCTCCTCCAAAGAAGGCCTGTCCAGTGGTCCCTCCCCTTCTCTGCAGGCCCACGTCCATGGGCATGGCAGCGTCCCCCCAACCCCACTTGGTACACCACTGCCCTATTTTAAAGGTTATACCTCATTTTATGGACCATCTTCTGGTGATTAAAGTAATAGATTTAGTCATCATGGGATGAACTTTGTTTGATATGTCAGAGATAATACATAGGATCATGCACTGTGTTATAAGTAATGAAACTGCTCTTGTCTTTCATACAGTAAGTTCATAGATGCTAAAAGCAGGTGGTCTTTTTAATAATCTAGTCTGACTCCTGAATAATACGAGTCACAGATTTCCTTGAAACAGGTGGCGACTCAGTGATGTTTCTTCCATCCTTACTTGTGTGAGGAAGTCCTTATTAACAAAATAAAGGGTCTCTAAGTCATAAAAACCCACAAATGTCTGAATTGTAATAAAAGAGTAGTTAATCAAGCAGGAAGGTTCCAGTGTGACAGCCTCATAAAGCAAATGAAGACAGAAAATTCACGGCCTATTAAAAGCCATTGAGAAGCTGTTTTAAGGACAATTCTGTTAATATATTTTAATTGTTTTGGTAATTTAACAGCTTAATAAACACTTCATTGAATTATCTAAAAGCCTTTTAATTGACAGGAAATATCTTCACACACCTTTGAAATAATTTGATATTTCCAAAATCCTCTAATAGGATATGATTTTTTTCATTCTTAATCTGCTTCATGAAGCTCATCATTCTGCTATAAAGTATAATTTGGCATCAAGACAGAAGCCTCCAGTGAGTGAAAGACACAAACCCCATTGTCTGAACCAAATATACTGAAATAGTAACAGCCCTTTCTAAAAATCTCGTTTGAAAGTTCCTTTTTAATATACATGTTCTTATCTGGAAGTTATTTATTTAGCTCCCTAGAATTCTAACACATTAGTGATATTTTCTTTAAGTTTTTGATAATATCAACATTCCAAAATGTCATAGCTAAAACTACCTTGTGTTGTCAGAAATTATTATAGCATACGTTCAAGTATATAAAAACATATTATTTAACTTAAAGGCACTGGCAAAAGGAGTTAAGCATGATACATTTTCAAAACTACTACCTTTCCTGGAAATTTAAAAAAAAGAAAGTTAGCTTGGAAATAAGCATTTAATCTAAGCCTATATCAAACTGGCAAAAACCTGGACTGAAGTCAAGTCATCTCATTAAAGTAAAGTGAATTAAATTAATATACACTGTAGAAAATAATAGAAGAGAAACACAGTTACTTTGTTAAGCAGTCCATTTTGCTTAACTAGGGCAGATTCACCCCCTTGCGTGCCATGTGCCTGCAAAATGCATCCCCATGTAAGCAGCTGTGCTTGGTGGGAGCTGCGGCTCCATCATTGCTCAGTAGGGTTCCACTAGGGGAGAGTAGCATCAGAATCTGCTTTGAGTTCCATAGGAGTCCTGTCAATGAATCAGTACATCTCCAATCCTGGGTGGGAGGCACTCACTAGAATGACAACTGTCTTTTTCCTCACTTGCCATTTCAGGGTCTCAGGCAGAGCAGAGGGTGAAGGCTGCCAGTAACTTGAGCTACTACACATTCTCCTTCTAAGGGACTTCCAGGTGTCAAGGGCACATAGCTAGAACTGGTAGAAACTATGAAAGAAATCTGGCCTCTGATATGTAGAACTAATTTTCACATTTTTACCAATGGATGCCTGGTTATCCAGTGTCATTCAGTTGCCCATTACCTTTTCTTCTTTTTTGTCATTGCAGAGAATACAGGCAAATTGGGTTAACTACAGAAAGATTCACCTCAATCTCATCTACAGTAAAAGCCTTACAGTTCTTCCACTGAAGCCATGACTTTTCATAAGTGGACTTCAATTAATGTTAAATTACAACAGGGCTCTTACAGCAGTACTTATATTTATGCAGACATGCAAAAACAATCACCAGGATGAGTGTGATCTCAGTGGATATAAAGCAATTGCAATCACTACTAAAAGCATCACCATGACACAATATTTTTTAAGTAACAAGAGCAGCAACAAAAACAGCATAAAGAATTGGCTGCTGTTTTCACAAACATGACATACGGTATCTAAGTAGCTTGGAGTAACATTATTTTAAACATTTTGCCTACGGATATGAGCAGATTAAAAAAATATGCCAGAAAGAAAATACAATGGAACAACATTATCAAAAGCAGCCTCTATTTCTGGATGTCACGTGTGTGCATGCCTAGCTTTAGATGCTGAAATGCCTGTGTAATCTTTGATCCCTCCTTCCGTGTTCCAATTTCTGGCCCCAAGTCCATATGTTCCTCCCCCATGTCAAAACTAGGTAGTGTAGCTTCATGCCATCTCTTCAGTGTTGCCAAGTCGCTATACCCACTCCATGTTCTTTTGAGCCCTGTTCCATGCTCCCATCAAGACTCCTGAATCTCCACATTTTTCCCGATTGTCTACCTCTCCATTTTCGCCCAGCCTCCAACTAAGTCCAGCAGCTGGAGTCAAGACTGTCAGCTTTTATTTTTAAATGTTATATTAATATTGTTCTTTACATACTTAGAAAAAAATCTTGATATTATTTTACTCATCACCATTCCAATCAGCCTTCCCCAAAATATTAAACAGCACTTCTCAGCAAGGCCTACAAAAATAAATAGAGGGTAGAGGCCAAGACAGCTCTGATGTATGTTGAAACAAGAGAACCATTACAATTAGTTTAAAAAGTAAAACAACAACTACATTTTTCAACACCAGAGATGAAACCCTGGCTTCGCTGCAGTCAGTACTTAAACTGCCTTTGATTTCCCTGGGGTTAGGAAAGGATATCACTCTTTCACTTCTTACAATGATTTTTCCCAGGAAAACTTTACTCTAAGAAGAGATACAACATTGAACATATCAGAAAAATCAGTTTCCTTTCTGGAAGGATGATGAATGAAAATCAGGCTTCTAGTGGAGAGTTAGCTATGAAGTAAATAACACGAACCTCCTAGAAATAATCTAACTGCTCTCTCAGCACACCAGTTTCAACAAGCTATCAAACTAAAGTTATAAAACACATTATGTCAAAATGATAAAGGCTACATTTCATTATATTTTCAAAGAGCACATTTATCTTTAATTAATTTAAATAATGAGTTCATGTTAACGAAAGTGCTTTGTGGATGTGTTACGTAAGTGCTCGGTTTTGTTATTTCAGTTAACAAGTTGACTTTTCTTTAACAGGGTAAAGATCATCACTGTATAGGGTAGTTGTTATGCACTGGGCCAGTGGAGATTGCTGCTATCTAGTTAATTTATTTGTTTGTTTATAACTAAAGCTATGATTTGGGCATGGAAGTCATGGACCACCTGGCCCTATTGAAGTCAATGGTAGTTTTGCTACTGGGACCATTATTTGCTAATGGGACCATTATTTCTTCCATGAATCTCTTTATGTTTGTATAGCACCAATCTTAATGGGTCCTCAGTCCTGATGGGGGCCTCTAGATTCTTCTGAACTGATGACTGAACTGACCTCAAAATCTTTTTATTTACTTATTATCATCATTTTTATTATTATTTTCTCTGGAGTCTGGACCTCGACTATATCTTGACCAAGAAATTTGGACTTTGACAAAAAATAATTGACTACCTCTGGGACAAAACAAACAAGGAGTCCTGTGGCACTTAAAGACTAACAATTTTATTATTTAATAAATGTATTAGTCTTTAAGTGCCACAGGACTCCTTGTTTGTTTTACTGAACTAGACTAACACAGCTGCCACTTTGGAACTTACCTCTCGGGTGCAGCACTTGTAGAGCTGCAGAATGGTAGTACTAGCATCTATTAATGTTCCTGTACAAACATGGAGAACAGCAAGAAGGAACACTCAAAATAGCCCTATGTAAATGGGTGGCAGCACATCACCCACCTGATGGGTACCTCCTGGCAGTGGTCCTGGGGAATTGGCTCAAATGCCAGCTCTGCCCAGTGCTCAGTGCTCCATTTCTCTCACGGTTCTCTCATTCACAGTCCCCACCTTCCAAGGTACAGTCAAGTTTTGTCCCACCCACTTGTATCAGCAGCGACTACTGTGGATTCAACACTGTAGTGACCACTGTGGATTCACTGTACATTCCCCACTCATTTATAGCCTCTCCACCTACTAGCTGCCTGCGGGAGGTGGATGGGACCCAGGCCACCCAGTTTTCTGGGTCCCAGCTTCGGGACCCTATACTCTCTGACTGAGAACTCAGCCTCCTCATCCTTGTTCAACTTGCACCTTAACAGGTATCCTGGCCATATCCACCTCCCCAAGTACCTGTTGCCCCTATCTCCAGGCCACACTCCCACCAAACCCTGGTAGTGCAGTAAACTGTCCAGGGTCCTGTCTTCTACTACAATGGAGACCTCACTCTCCTCTACAGTCAAGAGGTGAACTGTCCAGATCAGGGACTACATCCTTGCCCTTATACTCACGGATGCTCTTGGAAGAGGGTGGGACTCAGGGCAAATTGCCATGTGGGCCTCTGCAACCGAATCACAGGACACAGTGCCACCCACTGCTGAAATGCCACCAAAAGTGGCATGGCGCCCACAGTGGGGCAGCACAGAGCCCACCAATCTGTGGGGCTCAGGGTGATCACCCCATTCACAGCCCCCAAGGCCAGCCCTGCTTATTCTGTCCCCTGGGCCCTGACTGGCCCTGCAGCTGCCTGCTGTCATTTGGTTTCCCTCTTTTCCTGGGTCTTTAAACACTTCTAAGCCAGTGTGGGGCATCTACCACACTACACCCTGTTAATGTCATGTACAGTAGACCATCTAACTTTTAACTGTTTCACTATACTATATGATTGCAAATGTCTGATAACCGCTTCCAGTACTTATTTATGTCTATGAAACTTGCCCTTACAACATGCATCCAGAGTTAAGTAGATAGCTTTTATTCTGAGAATGATGCAGGAAAAATTAATCGTGACCAAAGTGTATTACATCTTCCTGTTCTTTCCCCTGATGAATATTGTTCATTATCCACCGGTTCCTAGAAAAAAAAGGATAAATTGTGGATGGTCCTAAAACAGAGAAGTGGGGGTACAAAGAGGAATAAGATGCTACCTCCCCCAAGTCCACTAGACAGCCTCCCCCTATTTTGACTCTAGTTGTAAGAGTCTCCTCCACAAGGCTGCTGCTTCCTCCTGTGCAGTTGGGTGGAGTGTGGGCAGAGCCTTGACAGAAGTAAGCTGGTGAAAGATAAAATAGATTACCCCCCATTGGAGAAAGGGAAGGGTCAAGGAAAAAATCAAATTGAGGGACAATTTATTTTTGCTTGGCTGCTCCTGGGGAGCAGGGCTTAGCTAAATGTCACCCTTATGAAAGATAACATACCAGTCTACCCCAGAATACAGAGGTATCCAGCAACACAAAAAATTAGGTTAGTATGGCACATAACAGAAACTTACTTATCTTTCATTAGAATATGCTGTTCTCAAAAAACTGGAGAGATCTACTTCCCAAACTGACAGGAGCTTTCAAATCTTGCACATATTAAACTGGCTTATGATATATCATTTTTAAGACTAACAGTCACTTACAATGTAAGCTGCTCTCAACATCCAAATATGTGACATAGGTCATAGTCCCTACTTTATGCCACACAGGTTTCATTGTTCTTCTTTATCTGTGTGCCATAACTTTCAGATAGAAAATATGAAAAATTGAATTGAATTTTTAAGGAGCAGACTTAGGCAACTGCAGAGCAAACAAGAACAAATAAACCTAACTTGTTTCACTTATTTTTAAAAGTTGACAGAAAGACAAACGTGTGTTACTTCAAAACTGTCTAATAAATTACTTTTCCTCCCCCTCATAAATTCTAAGGTTAGGTATGTGAAATAAATCTAAAGCTGGGGCATGATCCTGGAAAGTGCTACACACTTTTTGAATGGTGCTCAAGACTCTTGACTTCTCCAACTGAAAGTAGCTGCAGATGTGTGTATTCACTGTCACCCCAAAAAACAACCAGGATTTCACAGCTTCAGATGTTGTATGTCTAAATGAGAGACTCTAAAAATTGTTCAGACCAAGAAATGATATTGCATGGGGTCAGAAATTGGCTTGTGCCCAATGTCGTTGCTAACAAAGTAAACTATAAAAAATTCTCACAGATTTGTCTGAGTTTCCAAGTCTAGTGATGTTGTTACCTACATCTAAAATGCATGTTTATTCTTAGTTTTAAAAACTAAGGTATCAAATTCCCACTAAGTGATCAGTCACAGCAGTGCTTCTATTATGTACCTAACAGACTTAAAAACACATGAGTGTGACGATGTTTACCTTGTTCTCTTTTTTGTAATTCAAAACAAAATGTATTTCAACATATTGGTCATGAATATAATAATAATAGACTCACTTTTGCAGTTCTTTTATACTCATTCAGGAAACATGACTTCATTTTGAGTAATCTTGCTCAAAGCACAGTTACAAGCATGTTTTTATCATATTTTTTAATCTGCCTTGTATGCCTCTTATAACATAAGGAAAAATAAACTGTGAAATGGATTGTAAAATTCAAATAAAAGCTTCAGGCTGGGGCCTTTATCTGTATTCAAGGATTTGATGAATTTTACACATTTCAATAAAGATCACTTCAGGTCTCCCGCTCCAGTTTTGTTGCTCATTGATACAAGTTAAAGAAAAACTTTTCAGCTATGTCCACACATACATCATTATTTTGAAATAAGTTATTTTGAAATGAGTTATTTCAAAATAAAGTCCTTATTTCTAAATAACTTAATTCGAACTAAGGGAAAGCCTGCTTTCGAAACAGCTGTTATTTCAAAACGGTTATTTCAAAATAAGGCTGTTTGGACATGTTTCGAAACAGTTGTTTCAAAACAATGGTGTTGTTTCAAAACAACATGTCCAAATGGCCTTATTTCAAAATAACCATTTCGAAATAACAGCAGTTTCGAAATGAATGGGTTTTAAGCTGTTTCAAAATGATGGTTCTTATTTCGAAATGACAGACCCTGTCATTTTGAAATAAGAAAATGTCATGTGGACATTAAGTTGTTTTGAAATAAAAGACTCATGTGGACATACCCTTCATGATTATTATTTATGCCTGCTATACTTCCCCTGTTATCTTTTTTATCAGTGAAGAGATTAGGAAAGAATTAAACATTGTGAGTAAAATCCTGAGTCCATTGAAGTCACCGGTAGATTTGCTATTTATGTAAATAAGGCCTGGATCTTCCTGTTGTAGCTACTGGCAGTCTTCTTAACCAGATCTAATTGTGTTGTTAAATTTGTATTAAGTGCGTTATATATTTTCAAAATCAAGGTGTTGTGTTAAACAGCAATTGGATTAAACTCTGTAACAGTTTTATCTTTCTAGGTACTGTTATATTGCTCTCCAAATAAATTATCCTATGCAGATTCCTATGTTTAAATGTTGACTCTTTTTTCTGCATCAGAAGCATAGCCAAATCCACTTTTTCTATCTATGACACTTGTAGAGCCTTCTGTACAATGTTATCAAAACATACCACAATACCCCTGTGAGGTATAGGCCACAAAGTAGTAATATGCCCATGTCACAGATTCATAGGATTTAAAGCCAGAGGCACTGTTAGATCAACCAGCCTGATCTTCTCTACAGAATCACAGAAATGTAGTATTAGAAGGGACTTCCTGAAGTCATTGGTTAGGCCTATATTGCCAAAGATATTTTGAAATAATTATTTCAAATTTACATTATTTCAAAATTATTGGTTTGAAATAGGAGTCCAGGGAAGACTCTTATTTCAAAATAAGGCAGGAGTTATTATTTCAAAATAGAGAGTCTTCGCTAGACTCTCTATTTTGAAAGAGGGGAGAGCAGGGAACAGTATAGGGCAGTGGTTCCCAACCCTTTGCAGGCTAGGGACCATTTTTTTTTTTTAGCAAAAAAGACTTTGCAACCCGCTGGCCATCACTTCTGTGGGTAAGACTCAGCCCACATGGCCAAAATCTGGTTCATGCAGCCAGAATCCAGGTAGGGAGCAGGAGCTACAGCGGCCATGGCACCCTCCCAGTCCCCGTGTCAGCAAGCAGAAGCACCGCCGCCATGGTCTCCAGCCAGCCCCTGCAGGAGAGTGAAGCCAACCTGCCACCAGCATCAGCAGCTGGTGAGCAGAAGCAACAGGTAGCCCTCTTCACGCCCCCATCCCTGCCATGATCCAGCCCCAGCGGGACCATGAGGTCTGTGGTGCTGCTTCCCACTGGGGCAAGAACCCAGCTGCAGCCCTGATGGTCCCACTGGGGCTGGATCCCAGCAGGGGTGGAGGTGCACAGAGAGCTACCTGCTGTCACCACTTGCCAGCTGCCAATGCCGCCGGTGACGTGGCCTCACTCTCCAGGAGGGGCTGGCTGGGGACCATGGTGGCAGTGCCTCCACTCGCTGGCACAGGAATGGGGAGGGGGCCATGGCCACAGCAGCTCCTGCTCCCTGCCCAGATTCCAACCATGTGAGCCAGATTTTGGCCATGTAGGCCAAATGCTGCCTGCAGCAGCGATGGCCAGCGGGCCACAAAGTATTTTTTGCTAAAAAAAAAATGGTCCCCAGCCTGCAAAGGGTTGGGAACCCACTGGTATAGGGCCATTATTTCAAAAGAAAACGCTTATTCTGCAGCTTAGAATGGCTTTTTTTCAAAATAACTGTTGTGAAAGCATCTATCTTTCAAAATAAACCCAGTTTTTAGTATTTCGACATAGCACTTCTTTTAAAAAAAAACAAAAAAACAAAGCACTGATTTCGCAATGTCAAAATGCCTGCATGGACAGGCATAAAGTTTTTTTTTTTAAATAAGCCTCTTTATTTTGAAAAATCTATGCAGTGTAGACATACCCATTGAGTCCAGCCCCCTGCACTGAGGCAAGATCAAGTAAACCTAGATCATCCCTGACAGGCGTTTATCCAATCTGTTCTTACAAACCTCGAATGCAGGGCAATCTATAACCTTCCTTAGGCCACTATAACAGAATTTAACTACCCTTATGGCTAGACATAACCTAAATTATCTTTGGGACAGATTACATCCATTACTTCTTTTCCTACCTTTAGTGGACATGGAGAACAGTTGATCTCAATCCTCTTTATAGCCAGCCTTAACATAGTTGATGATTGTTATCAGATCCTCCCTCAGTTTTCTTCTCTCAAGATTAAACATGCCCAGTTTCCCAGGGGTCAAGTCTTCTAAACCTTTTAGCATTTTTGCTGCTTTTGTCTGGACTTATTCCACGTTCTCCACATCTTTTTTAGAGTGTGACACCCAGAAAAGGACGTAGTACTCCAGCTCAGGTCTCAACAGTGCTGAATAGAGAACAATTATTGCCCTTGTCTTACACACAACACTTTTGTAAATATAGCCCAGAATGATAGTGGTTCTCACAACTGTATCATATTACTGATTCATACTCAATTTGTAATGCATCAAAATCCCAAATCTTTTTCAGCAACACTACCACCTAGACAGTAATACCCCATTTTGTAATTGTGCATTTGATTTTTTCCTTCCTAAATGACATACTTTGCAATTGTCCTTATTAAAGTTCAACTTTCTGATTTCAAAACAATTCCACAATTTGTCAAGGTCATTCTGACTTCTAATGCTGTCCTCCAAAATGCTTGCAACCCTTTCCAGCTTGATGTTATCTGAAAGACTGATAAGCTAATTGTCCGCCCTGTTACCCAAGTCATTAATGAAAATACTTGCATGGTGCTGAACCCGGGGTGGACCCCTGCTGAAATCCACTAGATATGTCCTCCCAGTAAGGCAATGAACAAATGATAACTGATCTTGGAGTACAGGCTTTCAACCAGTTGTTCATCCACTTTACAGTAATTTCCTCTAGACCTCACTAACCTAATTTGCTTATGAAAGTGTCATGTGGCGAGAGTGTGGCAAAAGTCTTACTAAAATCAAGATATACAGAGTAGACCTGTTAACATACAGATGTTGGGAGACAAGGCATCAGGACCGCGTGTAAAACAGACTGTGTGTAAACTGGACCGTGGTGAAATGTCCTAAAATACTATATCTTTGAAATAAATCCATGCACAGTGCAATAGGTGTACCTTAACATGGGCTACTTGGCTACTGGAACTTGATTTTGTTTAGCAAAATTAAAAATATAAATGTTAATTCATAATCCAATTTTTAAAACACAAAATATGCAAAAATACACAAAAAAATCACAATAGAATTATTTAAACAAATTTAAGAATTAATGTTTATTTAACCATGAAAATATTGAGCATATATTTAGCACTACACTGTAGTTTTAGATACTGCATGTTAATGAGTTCCTTGTGTTAAGTTGGTAGCTTTGGGGGACATGATGCTACTGTGTGTTAAATGAATTTGTGGGTAAACTGATCACATGTAAACCAATCTACGCTGTACCATGACTATTGCTCCATTCCATCTACTACACCAGAAACCTTGTCAAAGAAGGAAATTAGGTTGGCTTGACATGATTTGTTCATGAAAAATCCATGTTAACCATTCCTGATAACCTTATTATTCTCAAGGTCACTGGTTTTCAAACCATGGGTTAGAACCCAGTACTGGGTCGCAGACTTTCAGGTACTGGGTCACAGCATCCCCTGCTGCTGTTGCTGAAAGACTGGACTGCATTGTTCAAAGATTTAATTGTTGGGTCATGGGCATAAACAATTTTTTTTAAACTGGGTCCTGAGGAAAAAAGTTTGAAGCCCACTGTTCTGAGTGTTTATAAACAAATTGTTTAATTATTTGTTCCAGTACCTTTCCAGGTGTCTATGTTAGGTTTACTGGTTTATAATACCCCAAGTTCTCCTTTTTTCCCCTTTTAAAGGATATATACTATGTTTACCCTTCTCCGTTCCTCTGCAACATCACACATCTTTCATGAGTTCTCAAAGGCTGTGTCTACATTACAAAGCTTAGTTCAGACTTCCTTAGTTCAAACTAAACAGCTCCCTGTTAGTTCGAACTAACCACAGGTTAGTTTGAGCTAACTGGGAACTTTTTCGTTTGAACTAACAGCATGTCCGTCAAATTAAGTCATGCAGTTAGTTCGAACTAATGGCTTAGTTTGAACTCTTTTAGTTCAAACTAAGCCATAGTCCATGTCTACATTGTGCTTAGTTCGAACTGAAGTTCAAACTAAGCACTTAGTTCAGACTAACCAGGTGAACTTATTAGTTCAGACTAAGCTGTGCTTAGTTCCTAGTGTAGACATGGACTAAGTGGCTAGTGTAGACATAGCCAAAGATACTAGCTACAGGGTCTGAGATTGCTTCTGCTATTTCCTTATGTACCCTAGGATAAATTTAAACTTAAATACCTATAACTTATCTAAATACTCTTTAACTTGTTCTTTCCTAGGTTTGGCTTCTATTCCTTCCCCTTAGTTGTTAATTATTTGAGGATCTGGTCACCATTAGCCTTTTTAGTGAATACTGAAGGAAAATAGGCATTAAACACCTCAGCTTTCTTGATGTTTTCAGTTATTAGTTCTCCTTCCCCACTAAATAAAAGACCAACATTCTCCTTCATCTTTTAGTGCCTCATGTATTTAAAGAACCTTTTCTTAAGTGCTTTTATGTCCCTTGCTACCTTTACCTCATTTTGCAACTTAGCCTTTCTGAATTTGTCTCTATATGGTTGTGCTACCCTTTTGTACTCCTCCTTTGCAATGAATATCCTAGGCCATTATGTTTCATTCAGTTACCCCTCTGCTGAAACCAGTAACTTGTCTGACTAAAGCATATCTTCCAGAAAGGCATCCAGTTATGATCTGAAGACGCCAAGAGATGGAGAACTAAGGCACAGAAAATTTAAACTTGTCCAAAGTCACACAGGGAGTCTATGATGAAACAGGGAATTTAAACATTGATCTCCCAAATCTCAGTTTAAGTATTCTAATCACTGAATCATTCTTCCTATTCTGACAGTGAGGAAGTTTCCCATAGAGTAAGGTCATGTCATTATTAGAAGTTTTGTTGACAGAAGTTACAGAGATGATCAAAAGGTGCCTTAGTTATGCTTGTGACTGTCCATATAGCACTCACCGTGTCACTGAAGCACATCCACAGTTGATGCCTTAGCATCAACAGTGATGACAGCAGCACAATGTTGGCAGTTATCCCACTTGCAGCTCACTACCTTGTACACTAAGAGGTGTGGGAAAGTGGAGAGCATCACAGGGCAACAAGGTGCAGGCTCAATATACCATGTTGCAGTAACTTCTGTCCTGTCATTCCATGAATTTTTGGTTACATTTCATGGCATTTTTCACTGATCCCATTTTTCTGACTGCCTGACATCTCTATCTGAAAGGATGGATCCTGCACTGCCCTCCACTCTTCTTATCAGTATTCTGAACACATTGTGGATGGTCATGAGCTCCCAATTGAAACTGGAATCTAAAAAGCCTAACTTGCTGTGAGCTATGCAAACAAATGATGCTGGGGTTGCATTCACAGACCCTCTGCACATCGTGCATCGCCACTTTTGAGCACATGAAACAAGCAGTGAGAGGTAAGATCACATCATTATGCAGCTCTTGGATGATGGGCAGTGGATGTGGAAATTCTCAATGCACAAAGTCACCTTCATGGAACTTTGTGCAACACTCACCTCTGCTCTGCAGCACAAGGACACCAGAATGAGAGCTGCCCTCTTGGGTAGAGAGGTGTATAGTGATTGCTGTGTGGAAGCTGGCAGATCCAGCCTGATGGACTAATTAGTTTGCAGTTGGGAAGACCATCATTGGAGATATGTTACTGGAAGTACGCAGGCCCATTAATCACATTCTGCTGTGAAGAAATGTGAATATTGGACGTGTGCATGAAATAGTGGATGGCTTTATAGCAAAGGGATTTCTAATTGTGGCAGGGCAGCAGCTGTCACACATATCCTCATTTTGTCCCTGGACCATCTTGTCAAGGAATATATCACTAGAAAGTGATACTTCTCTATGGCTGTGTCTACACTAGAGGGCTCAGTTAAGTTGACTTAACAAGGTCGACTTAACGTCAACTTTATTAAGTTGACTTAGAGAGTCCCCATTTTTCTAAGTCGACTTTACTAAATTGATTTAAGCAGGGGGACCCACTTAAGGTCAACTTAATATAGTCAGCTTTAAGTGGGTGTCCTGGTTTAAGTTGACTTTATTAAGTTGACTTAAGTGGCAACCCCGGCTAAAGTCAACTTAATAAAGTCGACTTAAGTGGGCACATTGCATTAAGTCAACTTAATAAAGTCAACTTAATGCCTAAAGTCAACTTCAAGGGCAAGAGTGATTAATTTGACTTAAGTGAGTGCTTAAGTCAACTTAATAAACTCCAAATGTGGCCATGGAGTTGACTTAAACCTCCAGTATAGACACAGTCTATAGTACTGTGGGTGTTTGTGGATCACCATGGCAGCAAACAACATGGTCCCCTGTTCTTCCAACTCAACCTCTTTGTCCACAACTTCTTCGTCAGGGTTGAGTTGGTAGTCACTGTCTCCAGAGGTATCCACAGGTCTCTTGGTGATGGAGGTGGGGTCACCACTCAAGAGGACTTCCAACTCTTTATGGAAGTAGCAGATCCTTGGCTTTGCATCAGAGTGATGGTTTGACTCCCTAGCCATCTGGTACTCCTGCCACAGCTCCTTGATTTTCATAGAGCACTGCAGAATGACCCATTCACAGCCTTTCTACTTCATTAAGAAAGAAATTTGACTGTACTTATTGAAGTTTCTTTGGCTGGAGCAGAGCTGGGACTTTCCACATACCAATCAAATCCAGAAGCACCAGTGTGCTCGAAGTGGGAGAGTGTTTGGTGCATGGAGCCACCATAGTCAGCTGGGAAGATCCGATGTGAGCTCTCCATGCCAACCAAGCAAGATGTGGGATTTCAAAAATCTCTAGGACCTTAAAGGAGGGTGCAGATGGCTGCTGGGCAGGGGAGTTCAAACTGATAGCTGTAGTAATCACAAGGGGCACTGTGGTACACTTCCTGGAGGTCATTTACCATGAAATAATGAAGCACAGTATCTACACTGATTCTTTGTTGCTAAAAGTTTGGTGCAAAAAACTCTATGCCTCTTATTGAGGTGGTTTGGTTTTGTTGGAAAAATTAGAAAGTTGAGTGAATGGGAAGGATGATTGCAACATGTACATCACCATTGTTTTGGCACTAAAAGCTGACTTTGGTAGTGTAGACTAGCCCTAAGAGAAGTTTCTTGGTGAAGTTAAGAAACGCAGGGGTTGATTTCATGTTCCTAATAAAACACCAAACTGTCAAGCTGAATGTTTAGGCCAAAGTTTTTGAAGTTTGTTACCTAAAATAATGCTCCTAAATACAAGTGACCTAATTTTTAGAGGTATAGCTTACAATGACTGGGTTTTTTTAAATGATAAATTGATTTCCCTGCAAGCTGCACATGCTTGCAAGCCTGCAAAAATCAAGCTACTTTTTTGAGTAAGCTTAATTTTAGACATCCAGGTTTGAAAATGTTGACCTTATGTCCTCTGATTATCCACAGAATATGCAGGTTCAAGCTTACCCACATGCATCATTCCAGACCAGAAAGAACCACTTCTGCAGAGGAGAAAGTAGATCAGTTTTCATGCCAATGTGCATTGATTCCCATTTCCAACTACAAGTAAAAGGGTGCCAATTATAGTCCTCAAGATAGGAAAATTGTATGTTTTATGGGCATGTGTTAGAATACAACAAGAGCATCATCCTGTACAGCTAACTTGCTGTATCTGACATCCCCAACAGAAGAAAGTCTTTGATGTAGTGGAAGAGACTGGGAAGGTTGGAACTTCTTAGGTGTTTGAACCTAAATGACTTGGCACATGAATGTCACTGACAGATGTAGTTCTAAACATTCTCACTATTAGTCTCTGTAACAGCAAACTCACTTTGTTTGTACTAAGTACATTCAGCATAAAAGTAAATATGCCAAAAATTAAAGAGAGTCATAATCAGGTTTAGTATGGAAACCTTTACTGCCTTAAGTACTGTTTTGGAGTTACTATTTTGGCTGCATAACTTTAGTCCTTTCTCTGTCTTTCTAAGGCCAAAATCTTCTCTGCATCTAGCTGGAAAAATTCAGCTGAACCATGAGGAACTCCATAGGGAATGAGAGGAGAATCACCTCATAGGCTGTACTGTAACTGCTACTTTCACTTAAAAGCCCAACCATTCCCTTTCTCTGGGTGAGGCAAGGACAAAAAAATCAAGAGGATTCACTTAGAATCAGATCCTCTCACTGTGTTTTTTTGCCTTGCCCATGAGTGTGGCAGGAACCCCTGTGGAGACAGGCTCCATGGCATGCAACATTTGTGCTCCAATTGCTCATTTCCTCAGATCCTAACCCCCTCCCCATTGGCCTCAGGTCCTCTTACGTGGGTGTGAGATTCCTAGCCCTCCAATCTTCTCATCTAGTAATGCATAAAATGGGTTTTTGTGTTCTGCAACTTGGGTCACTAGCCTTAGATTACCTTTTTCTTATTTTTTTTTAAACTAATCGATGCTTACTCCAGTGTGGTTTGTTGGATATTCAGCATTATAGCATGCATCTGTGTGGCTTTTATTTTTATCTTGCTTTGTAGCTCCTAGGACAAGGTTTTGTTCACAGGCAAAGTCAAATGTGTAAATTTCCACTGTATGAGGGCCAAATTGCTTTGGAGTTTCAATTTGTGCACATATCCAGTTTCACAGCCCAGTGCATCAGACGGTGCAATCTGTCACCGTGTTGGTAGGAGGAACAAAGTAGAGTCATTCTGTGCAGACAGGGAAGAAATGCAGTCATTGACAACACAGTAGACTCACAGCAGTAAAAGGGTTCACTCTCTGAATAGGCGTGCCAGTTTCCCCACAATAGAGCACTCAAGGTAGATATATTTCAAGTATCACCAGACCTAATGTAAGCAGGCACAGAAACCTTTTTCTTCAATTAAAGCACCAGATATACTTTAAGTTCATGAAACTGTGCCCTTTGAAATTAAACCAGCTGCGCCCACATCTAGAATTAGTTCAATAGAATTTAGTTTTCCTCCAGGGTTTCAAATATCAACTGAGCAAAAGAATTTATCAAGAGGATGAGGTGATCTGCAATTATTTACTCCTATTTGTGGAAAATGGGCTGAATTTTCCACTCACTTGCATTGCTTTTACATCAGTGTGGCTCCACTAAGTACAGTGAAATTACTCTTAATTTACATCAGCACAAGTGAGAATCAGACCCAAGGATTTAATGTACCTGATTTCAGGAATGATAACTGTGATGCTCTCTAGCAGCATGTCTTGCCTCTCCACACTGATAACAATGGGCATATTTTGACCAGGCATCCTACAAAGCTGACTATGTGCATTATAGCTTCATGTGACTCCAGCTGATGTAATGAAGGGCTTATTAGATATCCAATCTGCATTCCACTTATCTCCATCTTGTTCACCAATCCACTATGCCATACTTTACTATATGGTTGCTCCAACAGCTGGTAGTTCAGATTGCTGAATCTACCTTTAGGTCCTCTCTCCCACAGATTTAACAGCCTTCTGTCAAGGTAGTTCCACTCAGAAGCCTGATTCAGTGCTCCAGGCTGCCCCCTGGAAACCCTGAACAGCTGTGTCCAGAAGGAGTTCCTGTGGACCCAAACTCCCAAGGAGTTGAATGAGGCTAGATGCCCTGCCTAAATGACCATGAGTGCCTACAGATTTGCTGATTTGGAGATGGGTCTAGTGGCCTACTCCTCAAAGTTGCATGATACTCAGTCCTCAATGGAAAGATAGCTGAGGAGCATTGTGAGGGCATTCTTATCGTGATTTCTGCCTCTGGAGCTTCCTACTGTGGGGATGATCCAGGCAAACGTGGAACTCCTGTTCTTTCAGGTGGAAAGATTTTTAAATATTGTGACGATCTTTCATCCATGCCATATTATTGTTCACCCCCACCTGGAGGAATTACTCAATACATGGGTATTGTTCACTAACAGACCTATTACTGGGTTCCTATCTCCTCTCATGAACACTTGTATGTCTTTTCTGCTGTTAGACTCTCAGTTAAATTTTCCAGGGGATTAGAAGAGAGGCCCTAGAAATGATAAATGCTACTTAAAATAATGCAGGAAAAATTGAGAAGATAGATATATTTTGATAAAACCATCTGCCCTATTTTGCTAGGATTTTGTTACACTGAAGGATACTTTCTTTGTGGATAAGAAAAACACATCACTGGCTTTTCAAATTATATGAAAACGTAATAGCTGCATTCTTCTCAGTCTCTTCTGAGTATCGGTATTTCATTTTCTTCCAAATGAGTTTCTTGTTAAAATGTCACATCCCAATGCTACTCAAAGGCTACTTAATATTCTTTTTTCAACAGAGCTATGGATTCCCTGGCATCTGAGGTTTCTTTAATCAACTCGGATGATAACCTGTCTTCCGTGTTGTTTTCCTTACTATATTAAAAGAAAATGCACCAATAGTGTAAACTGTACATTTCTTATTGAAGTGAAACAAGGTTTAATATGCAATTTTCTTCTGTAGTTTACACACACACACACACACACACACACAGTAAGTGAGGCTACATACATGTGCCATCAATATTCATAGAACTATATGTTTTGCAAAATCAGGCCTGATGATATTAGAAACAGGCTATACAAGAAAAAGGATTGTCCAGGTGGCTTACTCAATAAGACCTCTTCTTACTTTGGCTCTCTTGTGGCACTGCAGAGTTTTAAGATTGTAAAATATAAGATAATTGTAATTTTATTTTTATTATTTAAACAGATCTAATATTCAGGATCTAAAAGAACAATAAACATTTGATTATGGACTGCCTGTTAGCTTTATGCATCAGCCCCAGGCTTGCAATTAAATGTTCACAATAGTCCCCAGAAAAGAAATAGAACTGGTCAGGCTTCTTGTTAATCAAAAATTTCAAAACATCTTGCTTCAGCACTGATGAAGCATTTTAATAATGTTAAATCATTTTGTTTGTATAGGTTTGAAACAATATGAAAATTAAACAAACAATTATAATGTACATTATATACTGAAGTTGTTTCAAATATAAATATCAAATCAAAATATTAAATCAAAATATTTTGATGTTGAAATAAGAAAGCAAAAATGCTTCATTTCAACTTTTTCTCACCTATATTTGTCAAAATCAACACTGATGCAAAATGTTGTTATTTCAACCAAACTGAATTTTCAGATGGAAATCTTCAGTCAAAACATTTTTTGGTGAATTGTAAAGTGAAATGATCACTCAGGTACTACTCATCTACAGATTCCACAGTAAAAACAACGAGAGTCCTGTGGCACCTTAAAGACTGACAGATTTCTTTGGGTATAAGCTTTTTTGGGCTCCAACCCACTTCATCAGATGTGCCAGATGCATCTGACGAAGTGGGCTGGAGCCTACAAAAGCTTATGCCTGAAGAAATCTGCTAGTCTTTAAGGTGCCACAGGACTCACATTGTTTTTACTGTACAACAGACTAACAACTACCCCCTGGAAAAATTCCAAAGTGTGAATCTTGAACTCATGAATGGAAATGCCCATATGCATAATCATAAATTAATCTTCAATGTAATGGCCTACATCCCTCTCAGTGCATGCCCATGCTTATGAAAAGCCAAGTGCTACAATTTACAACATATCTGATATCCATTAGCAAAAGGACAGGCAGGGGCACTGCATATATTTGACCCTGCTTTCTGAAGCAGTGTCCTTTTGTCTAAGGATTTGCAGAGACAAGTCTAACCACAGCTTTCTCTCCTTTCCATACAACTCACAGTTTCCATGGTGTAAATGACCTTGACTAGGACAATGAGTGAATGCTGAGTTTCAGTATATTTAGGAGTTTGCTTTCAAGGACAGCAGGATGGGTTCCTAACTGTTGAATGAGATCATTATTCTGAGGGAGGTTTGTCGAGACATTTTCATATTACATAATATACCGAAAGTCATTTGAAGTCATAGAATGTGCTAGATTATTGCTGCAAGGTAGAGTTGGCTGCAGTAAGAGCCAGGTTCAGTACCTAGGGGTTGTTCTTAAAATACAAAACAGAACGGGTCGAGTCGTCACCAAGTAATCTGGAAAAACTAACCATCATCCTCTGGCACCTCTAAGATACAGCACCTCCACACTTGCAAGCACAGAGTCTGTGTATAAACACAAGAAAACGTCTAAGAAAAGATAAAGGAAACCCAGCATTAATTTGGAAAAAGAAAAAAAAAAGAAAACCCATCACAACCACATTCTAAAGCATCTAACCATAAAGAAATGTCCACCCCACGGTACGCTGGGCAGTGTCCTGTGCCTCAGTTCCCCACCTTGCAATGTGAAAGAATAATCCCATTAACATAGTACTCCCTTTCCTTCTGTTGTATCCCACTCACCATTGGTTGTCTTTAGCAAAGACCCGGAGTTCAGAGCTGCATTCATACGGGCTCACCTCCCACCCCTGAAAGGGCATAGTAGTGTCTCCTCTCCTGCTGCTGCTACCTCTACAGCTGGCATCTTGTTATCTCTGCCACTGCTTAGCACTACTTCTGTAACACCACATTTTGAGGTTTCCCTATTTAGCATCACTCTTTATAATTTCACTGGGTAGCAGGGATCTCTGTCTTGCTAAATCTTTGTTGTGTTTCACTACACTTCCCCTACCATATCGAAGGATTAGGCCCTGGATGGGCTCATCAGTGCTTTTGGCTCTAGTAATCACTGAAAAGAAACAAGGATGCTCAACTGAATGTAATCAGCTCTGCCTTCAAACACTGAAAAGTGAAAGATCAAATAATTTCCAGAATCCTCTAAATAGGTCCTCATCACCAACTAAAAACACCGACTTCTCAGCTTTAGTGGGTGTGGGAATCCCTTCACCCTTCATAACCAGTGAAGGTCAGTTTATGGTGACACCCTCATTCTTAACCATAAAAACCTGTCATTACCCCACATTCAAAGTACATTGGAGTCCAAAACTAGCCAAAACTGATCACTTTGGGGAAGCACCACACTGCTTTGCCAAACACCTAAACAGAATAGGCGTGTTTATGCAAATATGGTCTGCTCCTCAAGTCTTTTTCCTACATTGCATCATTAGAAGTCAGAGAAGAGTTCATTTAGATACTGCTTATATCAACAGAAATAGACTGCAGAACTAGACACAAAGACTATGTCTACACTTGCAAGTTAGGTCAAATAAAATAGAATACAATCATAGGGTTGGAAGGGACCTCATGAAATCATTGCATCCAACCCCCTGGGGCTTGAACCCAGGACTTTCTGCATCAAGGAGGCTTAATTCAAGCTAACTCAATACCTGCCTACACTAGGCTTTTGTTAGTTCAAACTAAGAAATTCCTTAATTCGGGCTAATGAACGCTTAGATCAAACTAGTAAGACCTTCTGGTTAGTTTGAACTAAGCCCTTAATTCTATCATTAGTTTGAACTAAGGACGATGTAGACAAGGATTAACCCTTAGGTCTAACTTAATAATTTTGAACTAAGGGCAGTTAGTTCAAATTAACAATGTGGACTAATTTGAACTAACATTAGTTTGAATTAGTCCACATTGTTAATTCAAACTAAGAGGTGTGAGTTTTGTTCGACCTGAACTCAAACTTATTAGTTCAAATGAGCTTTTCCTAGTATAGAACAGCCAAACAAACTTCTTCCTTTTGTTGAAGAATCAAATCACACGGGGCTGAATTCTGGTACTACAGCTACTTTACACTTCTCTAGCAGTATAAAGCCTTTCTGTTATTTTGAAAACACCCATTACTTGTTTAAATGTAGTACAGCCAAAACAGTGACAGTAAAAAAAAAAAATAAAAAAATGGCAGTTTCCTCAATTTTTACTCCTTACAACCTGAGCCATATCATTTGTTTAATTACACAGACTAACTTATTCTTCTGTCAGCACTGCTGAGATATTATAGTAATAAGACAGTCTGCTTTATGAACTATCAGAATAATTGGCACACAAATTCTGGATTTAAGAGGTTTTTATACTATCTCAATGGTCGTTGTTTATAGTACCTGAAGCAGATGAACTCATTTTGATTTTCAGATCCAAAGTTACACTTGGGTTGCCAGAATTGGACAACTCTTGTTAAATTAGTTTTGTCCCATAAAGGAAACAAATTGCAGGTACAAATTCTGAAGGTTAAATACTAAACACTGAGATGTCTTTTTTACTGAGCAGCTTTTGTAATTATAACCATACTTTGATTTTCATTAAATGTTGCATCCCTATATAATTTTCAGTGGCTGGAGAGAAGGTGCTTTGTCTGAGTTTTGAGCCTTGCATCTAAAATATTTAATTATCCTTCCTATGCCAATACCAAACATTAGTATTGTATTCATTTGACTCCCTCTGGTGGCTAATTTAACAATTCCAAATAGGAGGCTTGTCTTTTAAATATTTTGTGTAGCTCAATAGCTAAGCTCCTAGACTTTGATACAGAATGTTAGAGGTTCAAATCTTGGTAAGGTGGTGGTTTACATTTTTTAAAATCTCATTTTCCTCTTTGAGATAAGACTATATTTTGATAAACTACTTTCCCTAATTAAAACAGAAATGCTATCAAATTTGTTTTTCATTCAAAATAACCCAACCACTTCAGAAAATACCCTGCTAAAGGTGTATTATCTACACAAAACCAAAGCCCTCTTACATATCAAATTGTATGGTCCTTAACCCAATCCTATATAAAAGCCACACAAATAGTCCTGAATTCATCCTCCTATCACCCCTGTAATATTGGAATGTGTTATCCCAATTTTAAAGATAAGGAACTGAGGCCTAGAACTGTAACTGGGGTCTTGATTCTCATTTCCACTATAGCCATTTTACAACACCTTAGTCATGTGAAGGGGCTAGTTGAGAATTGAGAACAAGGGTTTGTGGTCTTGCTTTAACCTTCTATGGGGAGAATAACACATTTTCCCCTTTTCTTTATGACTAGTAGTACCATTTCATAAAGGAAGAACTGTCCTTTCTTCAGACTTTTGTACAGCTATGCTTATTATGCAGTTTCAAGGCCTTATTCATTTATAACAAAGCATATACAAATAGGACACCTTGGGTTTGATTTTTTTTATACATGAATCATACCTATTGCAGATCCTATTAAATGCAGACATGCACACCCTGACTGGCATGGAGTCACAATAATGATGCAAACTGAACTCTCTTCTGCTGTCTGGTATAGACATTTCCAACTATATGTGCCCCCACCATTCTCTGCTTTGTTGTCAGACCTGCACCATACCTGCTGTGTCTTCAGACTGAACACCAGACTAATAATGAAAGCTGCGCATGTGTAGCAGTGCAACAGTATTAGGGCACCGTGAGCTCTCCACCCTGACTGAACTGCTAAGTCCCTGCAGCAATCTTCTTATACTGGGCTGCCTGCCCTTGTTTGGCTCCCAGCTCCCTGGAACCCATTGGCTACTTCTCTCGGGCCTTTTTAAGCCCTTCTGCACCATAGCGGGGCAACAACACCACTGCATACACCAACTCAGAATCTCACCCTTTGTCTCCCAAGACTCAGTGGAAAAATCCCATGGCTATAAATCCTAATGTAATAGGTGTCTGGTAACAATGGATACATCCACACTGAAACTGGAGATGTATTTTCCAGCTCAGCTAGACATAGCTGTGCTAACATCCTAAAAAATTGGCTGGGAGTCAATCCTAATTTAGCTGCAACAGTACCTATAATAGGATGGGCTAGCTGCCTGAATACACACCTTGGGTCCTGGGCAGGACTGTACCTAAGTGACTAGTCTATCCTGCTGCTTGTACCATAGTTACACTTCTATCTTTAGAACATTACTTAAATCAGAGCTAGCTAGGTATCACACATTCCAGTTCCAGTGTGACATATCAAATAACTCTGGGAGTCATAAAAAAACCAAGAATGACCATGCTGGGTCAGACTGACCAGCCAAGTATCCTATCTCCCAAACGAGGCCAAAGCCAAGTGCTTTAGGGGGAAGGAACAAGGCAATGGCAATTATTGGATGATCCATCCACTGTCAGTCAATTCTAGCATCTGGCAGTCAGAGATTTAGGATGCCATAGCATGGCATCGCATACCTAACCAAGATGACTAATAGCCACTGATGAATCTAGCCTCCATTTACTTGTCTAATTCTTTTTTGAACCCATTCATACTTTTGACCTTTACACAATCCTTTGGCAATGAGTTCCACAGGCTGATCATGGATTGTGTGATGGAGCACTTTTCTATGGTTTTTTAAACCTGTTGCATATTAATTTCAACAGGTGACCCCTGGTTCTTGCATTATGTGAAAGTATAAATAGCAATTTCCTCACTTTGTCTCCACACCATTCATAACTGTATAGACCTATAGTACATCTCCCCTGTAGCATGGCATCTGTTCGTCACCCCTCTCCTCAATCCCCATCTGGACCACAAAGGACTCAGAAATCCTAGAGCTTGTCACCACCCTTGGTTTATCTACAACGTGTCATAGACTCTCCCACACCATATAGCACCTTGCTTGGGCCAGCTGTCGCTGGGACTACACAGGGGCCAGGGTGACAGACAATGCCTCTATACCCTTCCTGACTCCCTTCCCCTCTGGGTCTTGTCTTATGAACCCTGCTAAGTCAGCAGGACAGCGACAGCTGCTGGCCTAGTCAAACCCCCAGGGAGGCAGCTTAGCCTGTGCCTACACACAACTGGCTTGCCTCAGGCAATCAAGCACTACCCCAGCTACCTGCTCTTCTGATCAGGGCTAGCTAAGCTACAGTGGCAGGGAGCTAACTAGGAGTTCACCCTCCAGTGCCCTCTCATATGCCTTCGTTGTCTGTTTTCTCAGCTGAACAGTCTCCAGTTTTTCAATCTCTTCTCATGTGAAAGTTTGCCACACCCATCATTTTTGCTACCACTCTCCATACTTTTTCCAAATTCAAATATATGTTTTTTGAGATGGGATGACCAGAACTGAATGCCATACTCGATGTGTGCACGTACCTTGGATTTATATAGTTGGATTTATGATAATTTCTTATTACCTATCCCTTTCTTAATGGTTCCTAATATTGTTAGCTTTTTTTTAACTGTCACTACACGTTGAGTAGATGTTTACAGAGAACAGTAGACTGGGTAGATTCTGGTGTGTTTCACCTATTGCTCTATGGATATCTACCTTTGAAGACTTGACCCAATTTATGTGATTGGACTTAGAAATCAAGCTTTTATTTCCTAGTAGCACTCCTATGTGTCAGACCTATATTAGACTGGTGACCTTGCTCACTAGTTGTACTGCATTATAACCACTGCATCTGCCTCCCACGTCCCTTTTAGTTCTTTGCAAGAATGATGGAAACTTGTTTGCTTATTTTCAAACCTACGCTTCTGTTTCACTTGCTCCTCAGCTAGCTCTAGTTGATATTTACCTGACTTGTGTAGGGGCACAGCCCACTCCAACTATGGTTAGAACACAGTTCATGCACATTCCCTTTGCCATATATGTGTAGGCAGGGTAC
The DNA here is from genome assembly GCA_007922195.1 of Podocnemis expansa. Lineage (NCBI taxonomy): Eukaryota > Metazoa > Chordata > Testudines > Podocnemididae > Podocnemis > Podocnemis expansa. The sequence continues at coordinate 20,504,128 of ML682013.1, forward strand.
CAGCATCTCACCTGTCTTACCTTCTCTTTATACACCTATCTACTAACCAGTTCAGCATTTATCCTTGTGATTCAGGATACTAACACCCATCTGTTAAATTTTCTGTGTGGTCTGTCTCACGTCAGTTTTTTTCCTCACTGCCAACTGAAGATGAAATGAACATCAGTTACCACTAACCTGTATATTTTCCATTTGTAAATACTGATAGGACTAACAGTGCACCAAATAGGGTACTCTGTAAATTTATGGTGAATCCCTATCAACTTAGCTGTGACCAGAATGCCAATTCTTAGGTATGCCAAACTAGCTAGCTAGCTATAGATTTTGATGTGCAAGCCTCGGCTCAATTTAGATGGGTGTACAGCTATATACAATGTTCTGAAACTCTAACCTTTTTCACTCTTTTGGGTAAATACTTATTTGGTACATTGCACCAACTATACAACAGCATGTACATAAATAGTAAGAAGGATACTTTCATTTACCAGCAGAATCTCATACGGAATGTATCATAAACAACTTACCACTCATCTTCTAACAGAGCCCATGCTCCATTTTAGCTCACTGTTTATAAAACAAGAAGCATGCAGAACATAACTGACAAGAGCATCTTGAAACAGACTAATACCAGATACTCTTTTGCTGTACCTAAATATTATAGGCACGTAAGTCAAAATCAGAAATGCAAAACATTCTCTGCTTTTACTGACATGAAACAAAATGCTGCATCAAATAAAAAACAAACATACACATCAGTAATTTGAAGAAAGCAATTCAAATGAACAAAGGATAAGACAACCATATGATGAAATAGAACTTTGTGCAGCTGTTCTGGTTATTATGTGCAGTCCTCCCATTTCTCTAGCAATCTACAGAATCAGGCCCTTGACATGTGCACTCTCCTTCCATGAAGTCTTCTCCTCTTGGTCATGCAGAAAGCTAGTGATATCATGCTGGTTTCATTCTCTTTGTTGTTTTGTACTGGTATTCAACCCAGCATTTCTAATCTTTTTGAGCTAGATTCAGTTGTAGTGACAGTGGTGATGGATGAATGCATGTATACATCCAAGAACAGAATCTGGCCTTTTCTCATGAATGCCCATCTTTTCATGGGCACTTTTGTAAAAGATAACTTGTTCCCACAGGTTTAGCTGTTTTAAGATTCACATTTGCGGCACAGAATTATAGCTAAAGGCCACATTTTTTTATATGTTTGTTAATACAGGAATTCTCATCATAGGTGCCTCATGCCTCCTGATAATGGCAGTCCCAATGTAAAGGGGGGACATGTGACTACCGCATGTGTTGACTCAGGCAGGAACTTCCAGCCCCACCTCTCTGAGCCAGTGCAGCCAATCCTGCTGGTTCCTGGAGAGCTATGTCCACAGGCTTTCTGAATGGTTTAACAACTGTTTTCAAATGTAAAAGTAGGGATGTAACCTGGACACAAAAAGGAAGGTAATAAATTGTAGTAATAAGGTAGAGCAAAAATAAATGAAAAAGCAACTAAACTGGCTGTCATAAAAATTTAAATGTAACAATGAGCTTACTAAAGTCTCAACAGATAACACACAGAAGGAATATAAGGAAGTGGGGAAAAAACAGTGAAAAAAAATGTTGCTAGAATACTGCACTAACTAGACCCCAGACCAAAAGAATTTTTCCTGTCAAAAAATGTATTCAAAGGCTTAAATATAAAAATAAAAAGTGCAGTTTAAAAAATATAGTAACGTAAATGTGTTATCTATTATTAATTTGCAGTGTACAAAAGGGAAACTTCAGGAACCATTTTAGGACAGAAGCAAGTTTGAAGGTTTGGTTGGCAAGGCTAAATCATGCAAGTCTAAAATATATGTTTGGTCGCTCACAATAAACTGTTTACAACACAGCAAGGAATGGCAAAACTTAGGAAAATACCTATTTAAACAAAAAATGTAAAATGCCTATATGAGGTAAAATGAACTAGCTTTTTAAAAATTCCACTAAAAATCCATCCTATTTCATTCAAGGTTGTAAAGCAGACACAGACACTCTAGGTTCATTAACACTGTCAGTGTCTCAATACTTTTACAAAGTTTAACAGTTTCAATTAAGTTAAAAATATTAAACATACAATTAGTAAAGTAAAATAGTGATTATAAAAGCAGCCAAAACCAGGGTAAGGGGGAGAGTCCCTGAATCCTTTTTTTCACTATTAAAACAACAAATGAAGGAGCTGCAGAAGCATTAACATGCTTTATATGTATAATATATAATACACAATTAAATTAATATGGATAATATAATGTTATAGGAAATTAAAAGTGGTTAAATTATGAAAGGGGCATGCATTCTTATGAAATATGGAGTGTATACAGTAAAAGGACTAAAAGAAGTTGTAAACAAAGCTTGCTATTTAACTGAAATACTATTGTAGCTCCAAGGAGGAGCTACAATAAGATATATTCTTTTTCAGATCCTTGTTTGCTTTCAGAACCAATCCAGCACTAAGAAAAAAAATCAGTAAACCTAAGAAGCAAAGTCCAACCAAAAAAAAGTCTGACCATTCAAAAGCATCATTCAAATTCTGCTTTCTTTTAATAGATTATTAATTATGAACAATAAAGATCCTTTAAATGATAGGATGGGCATTTAGAAATGTCACAGATCTTCCAGGCATTAAAATGCTATCCAGAAGTTCTTTTTAAATAGGCTGTAAAATAAATGTTACTAAACAAGTTTTTAAAAAAAACCCTCTATATGGTGAAGTTTTATAAATAAAAAATGAAATACCCTAGATTAAAAACAGATCCAGATTGTTTAAAATTAAAACATGTTAAAATATCATACAAAAATATTAAGGTTTATTTATGTGTCAAAGTTACTAAATTTTACCAATCTGCATTATTAAAAAAATGCACCCACAAAAATGTGGCATAATATTGTTAAAAACTGTTTAAAAGAATTTTCTAAACTAAAATGTATACTTTAAAATGAAAAAAAAGTGCAAAGGTGGGGGGCAGCTACTCTGAAAAAAAACTTAGTGGGATTAGCACTAAAATCTAAACTATTTAACATTCTGCTAACGAGAAAATGCTGTGAAAACATAATGAAGCATTTCAACAAAAACTAGCAGCAAAACTACTGTATCCATTGAATGAGCAAAGCCAAAGTTTCATGACTAACAATCTGCAAACTGTATAAAAACATATATATCATGTTCTAATTGTTCTTAAAAAATATAAAAAATTGAGTCAATGTGTTCTAGTAATAACAACATACAGTATGTGGGGGATACACACTATACAAAAAGCCTTAAGTGATATGGAGCAAGAAAAATTGTCCACTTTCATCACCACAAGAAAGGTAAAAATTCGGTACAAGAGTAGTGATACCAGTTGGTGCAAAGTTAAAAAAAATTAACAAGTGTTCAATATCATGACGTGAAATGTGAAACCACTGCAACCCTTATGGTGGGGAAAAAGGTTGTTTTCCCTCTTCATGTGCTGTTGCAAGACAAAGCAAGGTCTGGAAAGCCCCAGACTTGTACAGCTGTTTGCAGCGAGGGGATGCTTACACATGCAGGTGTAATGTCTTCCAGATGCTGAGTTGTCAACAAGGGGGTTCACAGCTGTGCAGCAGTGCCCAAATTGCACAGTATGGTTGTGATGCTGGGACGATACTAAAGTAAAAACTGCCAGTGCTGGTAATAACAAGTATTGTGTGGTAGTTGAAGAGGCCTGCTTCTGATTTGGCCCCAGGAAGTGTTATTTTAATTGGCCTATGTTCTATTTCACACCTAAATTTCCTGTGGTAATAAATGAAACAATTTTTCTTTTTGTACTAGATTTTTTATACTGTAATAAAAGATAAGCTAAAATTGCAGAAGGATGGTTTAAGAGCAGAGCAAGCCTACAATGTGGAATTACACCCTGGTGAGCTGTGGGTGGTCAGCTTGCATCCCCTGCTTTGTACTTTGAGCCTAGTGTTAGTGGTAGTTCAAATGATTACAACTGCTGTGGTCTTGGAATGTGTTGCTGGATTGCAAACTGAAAAAAAGCACAGAAAAACAGGAATCTAATGCAAATGAAACAAATTCTAATATAAAAAAAGAAAAAGAAAGCAGTGGAATGTAGGCCTGGCTTGCCATGAGTAATTGGGAATTGGGGGATGCCTCACTTCCTGAGAGACAGGATGAGGGAGGTAGATGGATCAGCTGGTTGGAATCAGTACATCTGCACTAGCTAAAATAAGACGAAACACCCAGAGAGCCATTTACAATGGACAAGATAACAACAGATAAAATAAGCCTGAAACATAAGGTACAGTAAAGAGTAAGGTATGCGTGAACAGTATGTGGCTAGAGCATGCTTTACATAGATTTGTTCCTACAAAGTGACCAAGCCAATTCCAAAATGCATGACAAAATGTATAGTAAAAGTGTAATGCCTAAATGTATATAAAAGAAGTCTGCTGTGTAACTTTTATTTTGTGGTATGCCCTATCCCCAACCCCAATGCTGTAATCTGATCAATTCAAGGTAGCTTTGCTATATGCCAAATAAAGGAACCAAAGTGATGAGAGTAGAGTCTGAGTGAGTTCTTGGGGAACCAAGTGGATGAGGTCTCAGGGAAGCGCTGACACTTATAAAGTTGCATAGTTCCAAAGGGGTAGACTTGTTAGTCTAGTTCAGCAAAACAAGCAAGGAGTCCTGGGGCACTTAAAGACTAACAAACTTATTTATCGCTTGAGCTGTCATGGGAGAAAATCCCACTTTGTCAGATGCTTGAAGATGGGGGAATTTACAAAATGGGAGGAAAATAAATGCAGGGAAGTGTAAGTCATGGGATCAAGTCATACTGTAACAGCAAATCAAAGCCATTGTTAAGATTCAAAGACTGGGGAACAGCACATAGAGGAAGGTGAAGTCAAATCACCTGTTGTAATGGGAAAAGAATCCATAATCACGATTTAATCCTGCTTTCACACTTTGCATATCAGTTCCAATTCTGCTGTTTCTCTCTGAAGTCTTGATGTGTTTCTGTGACACTTGTGAAATGTTGGTCACAGTAACATACAAAACTGCAATGTATGTAAAGGAAGATCCTGTTATTTGAGGTTGGGACTAGCCTTACTGAGATAATTACTACAGAGGAATAATTAATTCTGTTTGAAATGTGATTTAATATTTGGAGAAATCATGTTTGGATATAAAAACTAACATACAAGTCATAGGATGTTTATAAGATGTGCTTTTCATTATATCTTAGGGAAGAGAAACTGGCAAATATTGCTTTGATATGTTAAGCAAGGTGACATTAAAGGTGACTAATAGAGTATGCTGCTATTACAAAGTTTCAGCTATACTTACTGAAAGCAACAGTCTAGCCTTTTAAGAATACCCATCTGAAGAACAGCCACCTATAGCAAAACTTCAAAGGAAGGATAGGAGAGATGTTTCAGTCCAGGATTTCAGAAGTGAATCAAAGAAATGTGGATTGCATAAAACCACCAAGAAGCTTCAGGAAAAACAAACAAACAAATTGGATTCAACATGTGCAGAAAAATATTGCGGTGGATGTAAATGAAAAACAAGCCATAAAACTACCAGGAAAAAACAGCAAAACAAAGAAGGTTTTAGAAACACCCTTAGGAAAAAAAATATATACAAGGATAGGAAAAAAATGTGGCTATATAACCTAACCATGAAGCACTTTAAAATCCTCTTTAACACTTTATCACAGCGGTTCTCAAATTTGTGTGTTGTGACACACTTGCCAGCGTATTGTGACCCTACAGGACATATCAACCCCCACCCCCAGGCCAAATCCAGCCATCTCCCTGGCTCTTCATGTCACACTTACTGCTGTATGGTGACACAGTAATGTGTCCCAACACAGTGGTTAGAACTGCTGCTTTATCACTTCCACTATCCCCAGCTATCTAGTCCTCCCTGAGCCCTGAAGTGTTGTTATGCAAAAGCTCCCTTTAACTTGTGCATATCCTTTATGTAAACCACCCAATTCAATTTTTCCATTTTTAATAAAGACACCTTCCAAGATCACCCTTGCTACTAAATTTTGATACCAGAACTCTTCTATTTTATTTTCCAGAGTAACACATCTTTTCTTGACAGCCCTAAGCTTATCTTTATGGTTTTTTGCACTTATTTCTTAAGTTAGACTGCAAAGCTGCAGTCCCTAAATACAGTTCTTGAAGGATGGCTGCTGTTTACTTTGGTTTTGTGCAAATATGCAACAGACATTGTGTTCTCCCTGATCTTTCAGGATATTTTTTTCTACTGACTTTGTTTTTTTTCTTTACAACTTTGATTTGCTTTTTATGCTGTATGCTTTCATCTCTCAAGGTGGCACATTGTATTTCTAAAGTTTTAGCCAGGAGAAATAATCCTTGTAAAACCACTGCTTTGATTTGGGCTTTTTTTGCTTTAGGATAAAAAAACCCTAAATACTATTTTTTCTGGTTGCCAATGCATCCTATTTTTTGAAATGTCACGGGCATGCAGTAGGCCTTTGCAATGTCACGGGCATGCAGTAGGCCTTTGCTGTGCAGTTGACCTATTTGTTTATGGCATTCAACAGATCTGTGCCATGCTCTGCCACATGTTATTTTTTTAATGTAATATCACTATCTGGAGGGGTTTTCTTCACCTGATCCCAGTGTTGCCTGATACTTCTCTGGGGAGTCCATAGGGCTCACCCTGATATATAACCCTTTTCTCCAGCATGATGCTAACTCTCTCATATGTAAACACTTACACTCTTTCAGCACCATCTTCCTTAATGCTAGGTTGTGGCTATCACACTAAGGGGTGTCAGGGAAGCAGTTCTCACTCGTGATCCCATAATGCAGGCCCCCAAACCTTGTTTCCTCAAGAACTCTGTTCAGCTCCAGTCTTGTCATTCAGGTTCCTTTATTTGGCACCCACAGCAAAGCTAAGCTGAGTTGATCAGACTTAAGTATAGGAGGTGGGTATAGGCATATTGTGCAGCAAGACTCTTCCTTTATATTTATTTACACATCACATTTGCAGTTAGTACACAATGCATCATTTTGGGATTGGCTTAGTCACTCTGCAGGAACCAATCTCCATACAGCAGACTGTGTCCACACACTCCACAATTTTATGTTCCAGGCTTATTTTATCTCAATTGCAATGGTTCCCCAGACATCCCTCCTTATTTTAGCTAGTACAGAAATTGTGTTTCCAGCCTGCTGATCCATTTACCTCCCTAGTCCTGTATCCGAAGGATGAAATTCATGCACATCCAATTACTCATGCCAAACCAGGCCTACAACTGTGAACCATCAAAAGTGATGGTTTTTTTTCGGGGGGGGGGGCGATACTATCTTCAGCTGAAGTTAATATTCTTCCTTATTAGCCTAAGATATATTGGGTTCCAGTGGAAGTTATCTTAACCAGCCCTGTTAGTAAACATTTCCTTTACAAGTACAATTCAAGCTGGTTTTTTTACTAATCATAATGGTGCCTCCCCCCCCCCCCAATAGCTGCCGGTCTCACTGTTTTTTGAACAGAGAGACTACCAGGTATTTTAAATGATGATTTCACCAGGATGAGTAGGTGTTTTCATAGCACATGTAGTTCTCATTAGTCCAAGATCACTGTCACATTATGACACAGTTCAGAGCAACTGCACCTACGTTTCCTCTCAGTAGTTCAGCAAAGGAGCCACTGTTAAGCTTTCAGCTCCACAGCCATGGTCTTTCTTTGGTGGAGACCTGTATCTCTCTTCCTCCTAACTGGGGTATTTCCAGGCTTCACTGTGTTATTCCCAGCAGAGACAGACTACCTAAGCACACCTGCTTGCTCTCCCTCAGAGTCTGGTAATAGAGTGATTCACAACAGGTATGTTGCCACACAGCTCTTTTTATACAAGCCTATTTTATTTTTAAGATAAAAGCATTAGAAAAAAACATATTAAAACCAATAAAAGAACCTACATGCATGCTAATATGTTTTTCAGAGTTAACTTCCATCACAGTTGTGGGCTCTGGCTGAAGCAAGCCTTCCAAACCCCACCAAGAAATTTCCATATGCTTTCAAGTTCCTCAGAGCTTCAACTCAAAATAAGTACAATCAGAAAATGGTTAAAAAATCCACCCTTTATACAGTTCAGGGGTCTTATGGGCTACCTCTACACTACAAAAGATAGTTCGAATGAACAAAGTCAAAGTAATAAGTTTGACCTTAATTTGAACTAAACTTGACCTTAGTAAATCAAATTAATGAAGTGCACTAATTCAACATAAATGTTGTCAAATTAGTGCACTCTATTAATTCAAACTAATTGCCCTAATTTGAATTTATTTAGTTTAAGTTAAAGCTTAATCCTGGTCTACACTGCCCTTAGTTCAAACTAAGAATTGAACTAAATGCTTAGTTTGAACTAAATGCAGGTGTTACTAATTTGAACTAAGCTTTCATTAGTTCGAATTAAAGAATTCCTTAATTTAAACTAGTAAAAGTCTGTGGTGGATGGGGATTTAGTTCAAATTAAGGGTCGTTAATTTGAATCAATTTGCCAGTGTAGAAAAACTCATGGAGTTTCCAGGAGCTGGTAATTAGCACATAATGACATTTCCTCTCCAGGGCATAGCTTCAAAAGCATGGATTCAAAGTGGGTTGTGTGTATTCTGCTTACCCCCATGAACTTCTTAGGAATTCTGCTTCATGAATATTGTCCCAAAAACCCCTTTTAAGTTCCTAATACTTTCCAGAGATTGGGAGTGGGAACAAGGACTCAAATCCTTTTGCTAGCCACCTTCACCAGTGTGACGTATAAGCTGGGAATTTCCTCACAATAGCAGGCCCATTCCCCTGCTTGCTTTTACATCATGTCAGAGGTCAACTTTATTACATCACACAGGGATATAGAGTTTTCACAGCTCTTAGCAATGTAGTTAAGTCAATCTAGTTTTGTAGCATAAACCGCCCTCAGTGACCAGAGGGAGTTATGTACATACAATTCCACAATAACATGTACACAACTGCATTTTAACACAATATTTCCCAGAGCTATTATACCTAATCCAACAAGGTTCACCTGAAGTCAGTAAAGTTTATTCAAGATATTACAGGAAATGATCATTCTGGCATACGAGTCATGATATTTCAAACCTATTTCAGGAATAGTCTCTCCCATAGGCAAATATCTCCCAAGTTGAATAGTTCAACACCCAGAGCCCACAGAAAAGACAGACTGCTGAACACTCATCAGAATGCTCCTTAAGACTAATTTGTTTGACATTGTTTTGTCTGCCTCTCTGCTGCAATGCAGAAACCTTCTTATGAAACCAATATATACAAGCATTTGCCATGGCATATCCTACAGCTAAAACCAGGAAGCAATTTAGGAACTGATCCTGAACTACTTGTGCACCAAAATTCTTACTGACATAATGTAAGTACAGGGGGACACAAGAAATACAGGTTAGGGTCCCAGTTTGGTGGTCTGTATTTTTCTCTGTAAGTGTACATTGAAATGGTGGCAAGAAGCATTGTGTAACCCATGTGCCTAAATAGGTGCAATCTCTTTTAGGGACCCTTA